>CM050417.1:25654184-25774890 GCA_027564155.1 Gymnocypris eckloni scoliostomus
AGCAGGAACCATGATAACTTCAAAATAAAAGACATGAAAAACAAGAACATAAAACAGAACCAAAACAGACCTTACACATTTCAAAATATCAAGGTAACATTCAATTCAAGATTAGATTATTTCTATAGCGTTTTTTACAATACAATTGTTGCAAAGCAACTTCACAGGACATTGCGTTTCTAAAATATATTTATATTGTAGATACTCAATATAATTAACTTATGGCAAAATTTGGTTAATTCAGTATAATCGCTGATGGTTGGCTTCCTCGGAAGTCCTCTGAGGGGGTTGGCATCATCTCTTCTCAAGTGTTTGGTCATCTCAGATCATTTAAGGGTTGGATCCAGACTGAAGCTTGTGTAACTCCTAGTTAGCACGGGATGTTAATCCCGTGGCAGACACAGAGAAACAAATAAAGACAAGATGCCAAAAGACAAGTGCTGGCTGTTCAGATGCCTTTGTTCCTTGATCATGTGAATGTATCATTGATTATTGTCATAAGGACATGCTGGAAACTCCCAGTCAGCACAGAACACTTGCAACAAACACTTTCCTCATGGGCTGGGGAATGATCATGGAAGGTCACTCAAGATAAGGTCTATGGAGGAGTCAATATATTTCATGGCATCTTCCATGCCTGGAGATGCTGGATGTACTTATAACTTTGAAACACTTCCTCCAGAGGCCTGGGGAATGGAGATTTAGAGGGAGTTCGGCCAGGTGGATGTGGACCTGTTCACATCTTTAGAGAGAACAGACTGTTCACTCTGGTTCTCCCTCACACACTTGCTCCACAAGGGCAGGATTGCTAACTTATAAGCATGGCAGAAGCTTCATCTTTATGCCTTTCTCCTAATTGCTCTGCTCCCAAGAGTTCTAGAGAGAGTCCGATCTACTCTTGAAAGCCCCGTTCTGGCCGACCCAAATATGGTTTTGGACCTAGTGACCCTCCTCAATAGCTACCCCTGGGAGATTCTGATCAGGAGGGATATATGGTCTCAGGCAGGGGGCACAAACCTTCACCACAGCCCGGGTGTTGAAGTTATTGAAACTATAGGTTTGGCTTCTAAGGGGGCCCAACTAATTGACTCTGGTCTCTCAACTAAAGTTGTTGAGACCATACTTCACTCAAGAGCTCCCGACATGAGCAATCTAAATATTTTCTATGGACTATTTTCTATGGACTATCCTCACAAAATGGTGCTGAAGCACCAGCTGGACCCAGTTAACTTACCAGTTGGTAAAATGCTGGAGCGGTTCTCCACAGAGTTCTTTGCTTACAATGCACATTTGAGTGGTAAGTCATTGGGAAGAAAACCATTGGTATCACATTTTCTCTGTGGTGCTTTGAAGCATTAGTCTGCAAGTCACGTGAGGTTTCTGGCTTGGGATCTGGCCATTGTGTTGGAAGGCCTATCTCTTGCTCTGTTCTGCTATACCCAGTCAGGACATTGGATGTGTATTTCCACACAGTTTCCTTGTGGTGTAAAACTGGTCAGTTTTGGACATCCTTCATCTATGGCTGTCAGAGCTCATTCAACAAGGAATATGGGGCTTCAAAAGCAATATTGTTAGAAGTCTTCCTGAAATATATGTGTGATGTGGCAGCTTGGTCCTCATAGCAAAGATATATGAGGTTCTTCGAACTAAACTCTGATTTCCACACCGGGTCCCATGTATTCAGGTCTTAATTGTGTTCACCATGATTCACACTGTTCCCATAGTGTCGCAGCATTGATGCAGCGTGAGTTCCATTGAAAGGGAACACCTCAGGTTACAACTGTACAACCATGGTTCCCTGAAAATGAAACAAGATGCTGCATCACCTACCATACATTCCATACTGCATTCCTGTGATCAACTTGCTTTGGAAAATTAGAAGCTAATTGTTTAGTGTGTGCATGATTTATAGAGCTTCCTGGTCGAAACGTCACGCACTATGTGATGTCATCCAGCTATGCCATTGGACTGATACACATGTACTTCAAGTCAAGTACGTACTTCAAGTTACATTTACAGTTAGGTCCATATATATTTGGACACTGACACAATTTTCCTAATTTTGGCCTTGCATGCCAGCAGAATTACAACCATTTTTATACACACAATTGCCTGTTTCCCCTGCATGGAGAGTTCCTTTGACTGCATGATGTGGGTTCACAGCAAAAGCTTCCAAATGCAAATGGCACACTTAAAATAAACTCCAGACATTTTACATGCTTGATTTATGTATAAATAACAGGAATAGCCCACATCTGTCCATTAAATGGCTTTTGAGACAACTGTCCAATTACATATGGTCCCTTGAAAAAAGAAAATGGGGGGGGGGTGCATATTAAAGAGATGTAATTCCTTAACCTTTCCTCCAATTGTGAGAATATGAGAATGCGAATATCTCAAATTAAAGCCCAGAGTGTGCATTTTAAGCCCATATTCAGAATATAACTGTAACTTGAATATGTTTTGCTCAATAGATAAAATAAAAAGTGTGCAATATATATATATATATATATATATATATACCTAACTGTATTTATTAAGCACTTGGAGACTTTAGTGTCAATAATGCAAAGAAAATTAAATTCTGCTGTAAAGCAGTTCTAAAAAGAGGACAATATAAGCAGACATTTTTTCAGTTAGATGTCATTGTCCTCCAATAGTCTCTGTACAATCAGGACGATTGTATCTCCAAAAATCAACTGTCTCTAACTCCATCTGTGACAGACAAAAAAAAACACCTTAGAAGAAAGATTGTATGAAGCACGTAGAAGCAAGTTAGTGAATCAAGTAGAAGAGGATATAAAGAACCACCGTATCACTGTATCAATCTCAATCAAGCAAGGTCTGTTACTATGAGCCGTAAAGCCTGGAAAAGCCTTTTGCAGCAAGTCAGAAATCCTATGGCACTCACAGCAGCGTAATGGTTAAATGATTGTAAAGGAATTTTTCCTTTACATGTATTGATCTTTAGTGAAACATAGATTCAAGATGTATGTATTATATGTTTTCTCACTCGTAGTTAGAAAAGCATTCTTTGTGTGATTTACTATGGGAGAGGCAAGGAAAAGCAGATGGTTAAAGGGTCATCATGGGGGCATTTGCTTCTTATAGCCTGGGGGTCAGGAGGGCATTTGCCTGCCTTTTCTGTATAACCATTAATCGGTAAACAAACTGGTATCCCTCCCTGTAGGGAGGGCAGAAAGGAGGCCCTTGAAGGGGAACTATAAAACAGACCGGCACTGCCTTTCCTTATCTTTTCCTCACTGACTCGCTCATGTGTATTAGTGACGAGGATCTTCTCTTGCAAGAGAATAAATACTTTTATTACCATAATTTGGACTCAGAGTTGTCTCTTACTCAGTGATGATGTTTGTATGAAAGAAATTGCCATAACATGATCAACCACATCCAGCCAGCTAGGGATCAAATAAAGAAATAATGTACTGGAGGCATGCCACTAATTAGGTCTAATCTTGCTCTGCAATAAGACTCATCCCCGGATCTATAATCTGCATGAATGATGCAGACCCCACTTCCCTCCCAAAGGGGAGCTTTAAGCATTTCTACCCACCACAAAGAGAAACTTCTACAGGTTTTGAATGACATGAGCATGATTAAGTTGTAATAGAGTTTTAAAGGACTGATTGATTGATTCACTGATTCATTCTGACTGTGAACTTGAGTCTCGCTCAAGTTATAACAATCATGATGTAAGTGGCAGCTGTATTGAAGTAGATTCTCATGTTGCCAATTTACAGCATGAAATAACTCACAATACTACTGCACAGTATTATCAAGATGAATTAGGCCAATCAGTGTGCAATATCATTTTGTTCTAAGACAGCGGTTCTCAAAGTGTGGTGCGTGAGCTTCCTCTAGTGGCGCAGAGGAATCTCAGAATTAAATATAAATCAGGCAGCGTGTCCACCAAAGCGATTTTTTTTGTTTTAAATGGAGTGTCTTTTTCATGCTGAGCACTCGGGCGTTTTCTTGGCACCGAGAATTTAAGAATGTTAGCACTCATCACTGTCACTTTTAGTCAGCTAACCAATCACAGTGGAGGAGGGGGGACTAATACCGTCACATCCTGCTTGTACTATGACTGAACAACAATGGAGAAGTTAATATTGCTTGTCTCTGAGTAGTTATGTCTTTACCAGATGGAATTGCCGGAGTACAATAATATTGTTATGAAAAATAATGTTTGGAGAAACATTTAATTCGCGATGCGTCTGCCATATTACTTTGGCGGATATTCCATATCATAGCAACCGCAGCGTCTCGAAAATACGCTGCCCTCTCAAGCGCTCACACCTGGGTGTTTTCAGCTGGCCTGATTGTTGTTACTTGCAGCTACATATACAGCCTGTGTTTTTTTTTTAATCAAGTACTTTTTTTATTTAAAAGTGAAATAAAAATTGTACTGTGCTTAAAGATTAAATGAAAATGTATTGTAGCTACTTAAAGTTAAATAAAAACTAAGTTACTATACTTAAATGTTAAGTATGATACATTTTCATTTAATCTTTATTTAAGTACAGTTTTTTAACATTTAAGTACAGTACAGTTTTTGTTTCACTTTTAGGCACAATATATTTTAATTTAATAATTACGTTTTTTATTTACGTGGAAGTAAGCACGGTGCAGTGTTCATGTTCAAACTGTGTATTTACTATATTTTAAGAGGCTGACAATAATAAATATCCTTATAAGGATTAAAATTGACTCGTTTTTTTTTTACTGTGTATAGTGCTACTGAAAGTGAAAGTGACGTGACATACTCGGAATTTGTGCTCTGTATTTAACCCATCCAAAGTGCACACACACACACAGCAGTGAACACACACACACACACACACACCGTGAACACACACCCGGAGCATTAGGCAACAATTTATACTGCATTTTAATGTTGGTCATAATGGTGGTACTTGGAAAGCCAAATATTTTCTGAGGTGGTACTTGGTGTAAAAAGTTTAAGAACCACTGTTCTAAGAGATAAAACAAAGATAAAAAATGTAAATTTAACATTTCGTTCCTCTGAGTGATTTTTTATCATAAATTATATGACAAAAATATTGTCATATAATAATTTCTGTTTTATTTGTTTACATTTTTGTATTGTTGACAACAGAACAATTAAACATTATGGCTATAGATGGTTTCAACTGCAACAACATAAACAAACGTTACTGCACATGCACGCTTTAGTGGCCTTAACTTAACTTCCAGTAGACATCCAAATATGATCAATAACAACAGCTAAGTCCCTCTAGAATGTATTTTTTATGATAACATGCAACATATGTTTTCTGATTAAATCAGACGGACTTATTAAAAATGGAAATTCATTTTCTGCCAGCAGGAGGTGCTTTAAAGCTGGAGAACTAGAGGTTTGTCCGGTAACGGCTGTTGGGCTGTACACAAAACAGTGCTGAGCTTACAAACGCTGCTTTATCAGGCATATAACATAGAAGATAAAATAAAAATGAAATGTAACATTTTCTAAAGACAGTCTTCCTTCTGAAATAGTGATATACAAACGCCTGCGCCTCGTTTTGACTCGTGCATTGCATGCTCATGTTTATTCAACGAAGCCTTTTGGAAAATCGGTCAGTTTTGATATCGTGGTTGGTCAACACAAATAAATAAATGTATGGGAAACACAGCACAACAACCTGAGCTAGGGGTGGGCGATATGACCACAATTTTATAATAGCACGATGATGATATATATCACAATATATTATTTTTTATTTTAAAAAGGTTTTTATTATATTAAAATATTTTATACCATATAATTTTCATAATCCTTGTCACCAATGTCAATATCAAACTAATACAAGCCTAAAAATAGACAAAAAACAACAGCAAAAAAACTCAAGTTCACTGAAGATAAATAAACCGTCAGTGATGAAATAAGGATGAGCAATAGGACACAAAAACTACAACAAATAAGAAATGCTACAGAAATTGTGTAAATTAATTAGTCTTCACTGTGTTAATTATATATATCTATCTATGATAGATATAATTAACATGTGTATTATGTATAGATTATATACATGTATATAAATATATCATTATTCTTTTTTATTTCTTCTTATTAAAGTTACAAAAGTGATTTAGTCAAGAGCAACAAGATTAGCAGTGTGCTATGATTAACATGAATGGCAAACAGAACGAATATTGGACAGCTTGTCCTTTAAGACCGAAGTCCGGATCCAATATATCTACTGTCACATATGCGTTTTCTCTTTCTGCCGTTTACTCTCTCTGAAGACCTAAATCGCTGTGTTTATGAGGATACTTGCAAAGACGGGGATTCTGACGCATATAAGTGTGTTTATGTAATCGCTCAAAGCCAATAAAGCATAAAAAAAGAGCGCTCCTCTCACACAGAAAGAGACGGAGCACGCATATAACTCTGTTGTGTATGTTTCAATGGCTTAAAATCAGTTTGTATCAAACTGCAGTGCTTTAAAACGCGTGTCCATGCTACAGATGTAGTCCCTCGTTTAGGAACGAGCTCCTCATTTTTTCCTGGCTGGTTCTGTCTCCCCTTCACGCCCCGTGGTGGCGTGTAAAGATCGCAGTCACCCAAATTATGAAAAAGTATTGCCGTAAACAATGTATTTTGCAAAACCACAAAATAAACGATAGAACATTATATGAAATGATAGACTTTTTTTTCATCCATCCGACATATATCCTATCGCACAGCCCTAACCTGAGCCCAACTTCATTACTCCTCACATTAACTGCGTTTGTAGCCGGCACCACTAACCAGACCGATAAACAAACACAGACAGGAAGTTAACTTCGGGCCAGGCGAATGCGCCCGATGAAACCGTCTATACGTGACTAATTTATAAGCAAATAAAAAAAATTAAATATATATATATATATATATATATTTATTTTATAAATATGTATTATGTTTGAGTTTAAAGCCCATTGTAGCAAGTCTTAAATATCCTCTGCTGGCTGACCTGTGTGAGCTAACAACATACCAGAAAATATTACCTTTTTTTATATTTTTTATATAATTTTTATATAATATCATAAACTAATCATTTCATATTGTATGTAATGTTGGAACTAATTGATTGGCAGTTGGCAAGAATATGACTAACAATAACGATTTAAACAGATGGATAATTTCTCTAAATCTACTCGTGAGCATAGATGGATAGTTATTTTGACTTAGGAGAGAGAAAAAAGCCTTTAGAGAGCTTGTTAAAATAGTTGTCAGCATTTGTGGTCAAGGCAATTAGCATGAGACCAGTGTCCATATATAACAAACCAAATCAAACCTTAACGAAACACTGCATGGTTTTAACACTGCATGCCGACAGAGAACATGGTAAGATTTCATGTAATGGTCTTATAACAAAGAAAAATCATTAATGTTAATGTTAGGTGATTTTATATTTGCATTATTATTATTAATATTATTATTTAATCTACAGGCTTCCAAATTAAAGACCATTCAAATTAATACATTATTATTTGTCTAATTAGCTTTCTAATAACGTAATAAAAACAACAGAATGTACATAATAGTTCCATATCATTCCAGATGCAGCCACAGCTGGAGAACGAGTCCAGTTTCCTAGTATTTACACTCTCTGGTCTCAATGAAACAATGGAAAACAGATATGTGTTTTTTTCTTTCACTGCACTGTTTTATCCTTTGATGTTCTTTTGTAATGTAACAGTAATTTTCACTATAATCTCACATAAGAAACTTCACGAGCCAATGTATCTGTTTATCTGTAATTTATGTGTAAATGGACTTTTTGGCACCGCTGGATTCTACCCTAAATTCATGTATGATTTATTATCATATGATCATGTGATTTCTTATGTTGGATGTATGATTCAGATATTTGTCATTTATTCATCTGCTTTATGTGACTTTTCAACATTAACAGTGATGGCGTATGACAGGTATGTAGCAATATGTAGACCACTAGAGTATCATTCAGTAATGACTAATCAGAGAGTTCTTCAATGTATACTTTTCTGCTGGTTGACTCCATGTTTGTGCATGTCTGTTCTAATTGTATTAATTGCAAGACTCACTTTATGTGGCTCTACTATTGAAAAGTTATACTGTGAGATTTGGGCAGTTGCAAAACTTTCATGTTTTTCTACAACATTAAATAATGTGTTTGGGTACATTGTTATTCTTGCTTACTTTGGACATGCAGTATTTATATTTTGCTCATACATTCACTTGATTAAAAAGTGCAGGAAGTCAATAGAGAGCAGAAACAAATTCATACAAACATGTGTGCCACATTTGCTTTCACTGATCAATGTGACAACTGCATTGTTATTTGATGTACTTTACAGTCGTTATGGTTCAAAGAATTTGCCACAAGGTGTGCGTAATTTTATGGCCCTGGAATTCTTACTCATGCCATCAATTTTAAATCCCCTTATTTATGGTGTAAATTTGAAAACAGTACGGCAGCAAGTCATTAGATTGTTTTTCAAGAAACAAGTGGGAATGTCTGAGTGACGTTTTTTTGTGTGAAGTCAAAAGACCCTATGATTTTGTATTCCAGAATGATTGTGACCATTTTTTAAGATGATTTATTTCATAGACATTGTTAATGGACAATAAGCCTTTTGATTTGACCATGATTAATGGCTGTTCTTAGGTATGAAATGAAGTAGAAGACCTATGAAAAGAACACAAGGGTGTTTGGAACATGAAAAAGGTTTTGAATTTTGAGTGAAATGTTCTTGCATTCAAGTGCACTCAGTCAATGTTTGTCAATGTCAAAAACAGCTCTGATGTCATTCATATTTGTTATAAAAAAACTGTGTTTTAATAGAAATGTGTGTTGATTACAAAAACAGAACTGCCATCCCTGGAAAAAAAAATTCAGTACTACAATAGCATAATGCTCAGTTCATGTGCTTTGCTTTGCATATGGTAATTTTCCTACTCACTACCATATTGTCAATTTATCAAACAGTGGCTATGAATACAACAACATAATCATATCTTCCTGAGACAAGGATACAAACAGGAGTGGCAAAGACACCAGTCCCAGAGCCATGTTCCTAAAGCAATGCACCAAGACCCTGTTACTAGTTCTGAAGTGACATTTTTAATTACTTATGACCGCTTGAGGGCAAGATACTTAAACAGTGCCATAAGAAAGTAGTTCTACAAACAAAATAATTTGCATTTGTAATTGTAGATTTTTAGATGTTTAGAAACCTGGGGTTTAAGAGCTACCATCCTGGAGACTTCCGTTCCAACCCTGCTCCAACACACCTGCCTGTAATCGTCAACCAACTTTGAATACCTTGTTTAGCTGGATCAGGTGTGCTTGATTGGGGTTGGAGTTGACATCTGCAAGATGGTAGCTCTCCAGGAGTAGGGTTTGAGATCCCTGCATTAGAAAATCTAATTAACCTGATATCAGAACAATGGTAGTCAATCTCGTCACTAATGTCATCACTAATATAGTGAAGGATACATGTGTATTTGTTTCACAAAGGTCTATCCGCAGTCTTATTTTACCATTTTTTGTAAGTCCAGTAGAAAGACATTGGAAACAATATGTAACAAATTCAGCCATGAATTTAATTTAATGTTATCAAATGTTGAGCAAAGTTCTATTAAAAATATACTTTACATTATATATAATATTCCATTTGCTATACTGTAGTGTGCTCTTTACGTGTGCTGTCTCACAATGGTTAAGAAACAATAAATGATGCATCCAGTAATAAAGAACTTGTCATGATTATTCTATTGTGAAAATAAAAAGGAAACCCTTTTATACTTAGGAACCAAAAGCTTGTGCCTGCATTGTGGTCCTGGTGCTAATGCCTGCCTTTGGGATGTGGCAGACATGCCTGCTGCAGGAAACTGAAGGATGGGGCCTGCACTGCTGAGTGCTGCTGTACTGCTAGTCATTCTCCATCCATGCTAGTGATGGTTTGTGTGGACATTTCTACAAGTATTTGTTGGAAATTTTCATATGAGACACTTCTCAATAAATAAAATCATGCCACTGTGGTGACACTGATGGACAAGCAGAAATGTAAGAGAGAATATTGCAAAGTTTTTGTGACAAAGTCCTTGTGGATGGTATCTATATTTATAGTTGATATATAAAATGTCCATGGACATTTTTATCAAAGATAAAATAAAAAATATATATATATATTAGTGGTGGGCGTTATCGGCGTTAACGTGCTGCGTTAACGTGAGACTCTTATCGGCGATAAAAAACGCCGTTAATCTATTCTCAAAGTTGGGTTGGGAGCTGGGTCTATACTACTCGCAAGCTATGATGACTTTCACCCTGATATTTTAGCGTGGATGTATACCTAGCGAATTGCACTGTAGGGGGCGAGCAGGTCTTCGAACTAGAGGCTGCAGTCCGTGATGGACAGATTGTTAACGGCTGGTCTGTGTGGTAATACAATCGGGCAGGACATCCAAATGCTCACCTATCATTCATCAACCTCAAATATGGCTTTTCATCTGAAAGATGTATGTAGTAACAACTTTACATGGCCGTTCAATATGATGTTAACCTAGAGAAATGTGCGCTATTGAAGTGTTTGTGTGGAAGCGCGTTTGCTGCAGGACAGGCTCCGGTGCGCTCACTTGCTCTTAAAATCTCCGTCATTTTTGGTCATACAGATAAAAGTAGCCTAATACATCTTTCGAATCTGTAAAGACTCTCTCGTTTATTTGTGTGCACTCAGAATAACAACGAAGCGTTGCGCTTTTAAGCAAACAGGATGCTTTTGGGTCTCATGTGAACTTGAGCGAGAAACTCGAATATATCTAAAAATACAGTACATAGAAAAATATATCTATAGAGAGTGAAATGCCAAAAAATAAATAGAAGACATGTGTGTTAGCATGGATGATTTACATGAAATTTAATCTGTGCAACACTGTGCATAATAAGATGGCTTTCAGTTCAATATAATAACAAAAACGACATTTTGGGTTTTTATTCAACTAATAAGGTGGGCACGCTGTGATCTTTACTATATTTTACTGTAATTGACAGTTATCGGCAAAAAAAACAACAACACGGGAGTGGGAGGAATGGGAGTCATTCTTCCGGGGTGAGGAACGATTTTCCTCCAGTTTTTTCGTGGGATTGAGATGGGAAGAGATTAAAGTTTGTGATGCATTTTGGAAACAGGAGATGAGCCCCTGGTCTAATGCCACCTGGCTTGAGAAACCCGTTCTCAAAGACTTACTTTTAGTCATTATTTGGGTAGCATATTCTGAATGCCTTGACAGAATTCAAATGAGCCATTTTAATCTAGATTAATCTAGATTAATTCCAAGATTAATCTAGATTAAAAAAATTAATCTATGCCCACCTCTAATATATATATATTTTGACGGGGTGAAGGATCACACGACAAGCGGAGACCTCGTTTACCCGACGGAAGTCATTACAGAAGCGGAGGGTGCCGTCCGGCTTCGGGACCATGACGATAGGGCTGGACCACGGCCTGTGTGATGGTTCAATTACCCCTAACTTCAGCATCTCCTGTACTTCTTCCTCGATGGCGTGTCGCCGAGCCTCCGGCACACGGTAGTGCCGCTGCCTGACGACGGTTCTGGATGGTATGCGGACGTCATGCTGGAGGACGTTGGTCTGCCCGGGAAGGAGGAGAACACATCGGAGAACTAACTGATGAGGTGTTGCAGCTCCTTCTGGGCAGCCGAGAGGTGGGGGTTGACGTCGACAACCACGGGATCCGAGGTTGTAAGAGCAGACAGCTGAGCTGTAGTCCCGACCCTCCGTTTCAGCAGGTTCATGTGATAGACCTGGTCTTCCTTCCTGCGCCCGGGCTGGCGAATTCGGTAGGTGACCGGACCGACTTTCTCTGTCACGGTATACGGTCCTTGCCAGGTGGCTAGAAACTTGCAGGCGACAGTCGGGACTAGAACCATCACGTAGTCTCCTGGCTGGAATTCCCGAGGTTGGGCTGCCCGGTTGTAGTGCCGTTACTGGGCTTGTTGAGCCTTTGTTAGATGTTCCCGGACTATTGGCATCACTCTGTCAATCCTTTCCCTCATGTCCCGGACGTGCTCAATGGTGGAGCAGTGGGCTGCCGGCTGCTGCTCCCAGGCCTCTCTCGCTACATCCAGGAGTCCCCTAGGTTGGTGGCCGAACAAGAGCTCGAAGGGCGTGAAACCAGTAGAGGCCTGGGGTGCCTCCCTGATGCCAAAGAGCACACACGGCAGCATCCGGTCCCAATCGCGTTTGTCTTCGGCGGCCACGCGGCGGAGCATTTGCTTGAGGGTCTGGTTGAACCGTTCGACCAATCCATCCGTTTGGGGATGGTAGACGGTAGTCCGGAGCTGTTTGACCTTCAGGAGGCGACAGAGGTCAGCCATTAGCCGGGACATGAACGGC
Organism: Gymnocypris eckloni scoliostomus; assembly: GCA_027564155.1. Classification (NCBI taxonomy): domain Eukaryota; kingdom Metazoa; phylum Chordata; class Actinopteri; order Cypriniformes; family Cyprinidae; genus Gymnocypris; species Gymnocypris eckloni. Next base: position 25,666,613 of record CM050417.1, read on the forward strand.
GTGCCTTGGTCAGTCAGTATCTCCGCTGGGATGCCGACTCGGCTGCTTAACAGGAACAGCTCCTGGGCGATGGCCTTGGCGGTGGCCTTACGGAGAGGGACTGCTTCCGGATACAGGGTGGCATAGTCGACTATCACCAGGATGTGTTCATGGCCCCGGGCGTACTTTGGCAGCGGCCCTATCAAATCCATTCCGATGCGCTCGAAGGGCACCTCGATGATGGGCAGAGGAATCAACGGGCTGGGGGGAGATGTTTGGGGCGAGGTCCGTTGACAGGTCGGGCAGGCCTGACAGAACCGTTTTACATCGGCATATGCTCCATTATTTGTTGCTGGCGGATGCTCACCTCCGTTAGATGTTTCAACAGCTCTTCCATGAGGGCAGGGCAGGGCAGGAGCGGCCGCCTATGTAGAACAGGGTGAAACAAAAACAAAACAAAATTAAAGTCGACGTTCTGGAGGATTTGCTTGTCAGTGAACCTTCACGCTCATGCCTGTATTCTCCACCAGTGTGACGGGGTGAAGGATCACACGACAAGCGGACTTCAACAAAAGAACCCCGGAGGGTGGGTTTTATTAAAAAGGGGTGCAGGTGCCAAACGTGGTCCTCCGTGTTGTGCTGCCAATCACTCCTTGTGCGTCCTAGGTGCTGTGGATCGGTGTCGTGCTCTCGTGCTCGGGCAGACCGGTCATACACTGCTCTCTGGGGAAGGAGATAGTATAGCGTTAGTCACGTAGTCTTCTGGAGATCTCCCTATCATGCCCGCTACAGTGGCTTTTAAAGGCAGTGCCTGATGAGCCTCAGCTGATGCCGGTCTGCCGGTGATGAGGGTGCGCAGGTGTTCCTCCTTCATTCCCAGGGCGACGCTGATGAGTGCTCGGGACACGCGTCACAATATATATATATATATATATTGTGACGAGCATCCCGAAGCTTCATCGGCATCGCCCTGGAAACAAGCAAGGAACACCTGCCCATCCTCATCACAGGCTGATCGGTCCCAGCTGCAGCTCATGACGTGGCAGCTACATAAGCCACGCAAGCCCTGCCTCAAGCCAGACATTTCTCCATGAAACTGAGCATTAACGCGCCTTCTCATTTCTCCCACAGACAGCAGCGTGTGACCGACCAGTCCCACTGGAGCACAGCATGGACTCACTGCACCGGAAAAGAAGGAAGAGAGCATTCGCCGCACCGGAACACCCACGTGGACTTTTTTCCCCTTTTTGCACTTCCTTCCTTTAAAATAAATCCACCCTCCGGGGCATTTATCCAGCAATCCTTGTCGTGTGACTCCTCACCCCGTGACACTGGTGGAGAATGCGAGCATGTTAGTGATGAATCACCGACAAGCGATCTCCTTTACCTTACCTTTTCTTTTTTTTTGTTTCTGGTTTTCAGTCACAGGCGAGCACTCCTCACTCAACATGGATGAAATCCTCCAGCGGCTCACCGAGATTAGCATCCGCCAGCAACAGATCATTGATCATCTCGCCACCCATCTAGGAGAGATGGAGCAGGGGCTCGAGGCTCTTCGTACCACCGCAGCTCAACGCATTCCGCTGCCAGACCCCCGAGTGCAAGCCGCTAAACTGCTCCCCAAGAGGATCCCTCATGATGATGTGGAAGCCTGCTTACACCTCTGAAGGGTGGCATCCGGATGACTGGGCACGGGCACTGGCTCTTCTGCTGACGGGTGAAGCTCAGCTTGCATACTTCGCTCTTCCCACCCCCTCCACCGATCAGTATGTGGAGGTCAAGCAAGAGGTCCTAGGCCACCTTGGGTTATACCCTATTTTTGCCGCTCAGTACTTCTATGAGTGGGAGTATAAGCCTCATCTGCCACCCCGTACCCAGGCCGCTGAACTCATGCGACTCATGAAACACTGGCTGCTGGAGGGGGCTCCATCGGCCAATCAGGTCGCGGAATGCCTGGTAATAGATCGTCTTCCCGTTCTCAACGACAGGCGGTTGGAATGAGGGACCCAACCACCACCTTGGAGCTCGTGGAGGCTATAGAGCTGGCAGATGCAGCCCAACGTCGGGATGTTGGGGAGCGAGCGCCACCGTTTCCCCGGAGGGTGGTTCAGGAGCAACGCATGCCGGAGGGCACCCAGTGACCACTGAGCAGGCCGGCGACTCCCTCTCCGTGGGATGAACCCATGCCGACAGAGGCTACCGCGCTTCCCGCATGTACCTGACTGGCAGGCTGCATTGTGCACCGCAACCTGCTGTTTAGAGCTCCAGAAATGGACGTCAACATTAATGGAAAGCCGTTCCGGACCATCCTGGATTCAGGCAGTGCGGTCAGTCTGGTGTTGTCTCACATTCTCGCTCCCCGCATGGAGTGTGAAACCTTCCTCCCCAGAACCCCATTGTTGCGGCACGAGTCCTTACCAGGTCAAGAAAATATGATCATATTACTCCAATTTTACAGTCTCTACACTGGCTACCTATTAGGTTCTGTATCAGTTACAAAATATTATTACTTGCCTATAAGGCCCTAAATGATTTAGCTCCTGCATACCTAACTAATCTTCTATCACGCTACAATCCAACCCGCTCCCTAAGGTCGCAAAACTCTGGACTCTTGGAAGTACCTAGGATAACAAAGTCCACTAAAGGATGTATAACTTTTTCATATTTGGCTCCCAAACCCTGGAATAGCGTTCCTGATAATAGAGACACTCTCTCTATTTAAATCTAGATTTAAAGACACATCTCTTTAGCCAAGCATTCATATAATGCATCTCACAATCTTGTACTGCAGGTATTTCTGATCAAATGCACATTATTATGCTTTAGCTTGGGTTGAACAGATAATTTCATCCAGGGTTGTTCCTGGATGGAACAACCGCTATGCTAATTGTCTTTATTTGTTTCTCTGTTTCTGCCACGGGATTAACATCCCATGGTAACTAGGAATTATACAAGCTTCAGTCTGGATCCAACCTTTAAATTATCTGAGATGACCGAACACCTGAGAAGAGATGATGCCAACCCCCTCAGAGGAACTCAGAGGAAGCCAACCATCAGCGATTATACTGAATTAACCAAATTTTGCCATAAGTTAATTATATTGAGTTTCTACAATATAAATCTATTTTAGAAACGCAATTTCCTGTGAAGTTGCTTTGCAACGATTGTATCGTAAAAAGCACTATACAATTAATCTCGAATTGAATAACCTGTGTCCACGGGGGTACATGACAAGTTCCCGCTCGCAGAGTGACCATTTCTGCTGCTCCCGGTACCTGGCTTGTGGAAGTCGGTGTGGTGAAGGATCTTCCCATGACCGTGCTGATCGGGAGAGACTGGCCCAGGTTTGACCGCCTGCTGGCCACGGCAATGCAGCCTGCCAGCCCCCAAGGGGACCGCCGGAGACGGAGGCCCATGAAAGGACCTCGTCAGCACCCCGTTCGTTTGGCCTCAGACAGCGGGAGAGATGGTGAGTCCCCCTCCCAAAATCCTAACATTTTCAATGATGTATTTCAACAGGTGACCGGAGGGGGCTCATTTGGAAAGGAACAACGCGAGGACGACAGGCTGAAGCATTGCTGGACATAGAGCCGGATCATCGAAGGCAAGGAAGCTCAGCCTGCCCCCCATCCTCTCCCGCATTTCATCGTCCAAAACGGCCTGCTCTATTGTGTCGTTTAGCAAAGGGGGGAGGAAAAATTATTGTTGGTGGTGCCACGCACAAAGACTGAGACCGAACTGGAGCTGTCGCACTCACATCCCTTGGCAGGGCACCTCGGAGCCGCGAACAGCATCCAACGGATCCGCGACCGCTTCCACTGGCCGGGGTTAGAAGCTGAAGTGAAGCGGTTCTGCCAAGCCTGCCCGACCTGCCAAGTGACGTCACCCAGGACACCTCCCCCAGTCCGCTGATACCGCTGCCCATCATCGAGGTGCCTTTCGAGTGCATCGGGATGGACCTTGTGGGGCCATTACCTAAGTCTTCCCGGCGACATGAACACATCCTGGTGATTGTCAACTATGCCACCCGATATCCAGAGGCAGTTCCCCTCCGAAAAGCCAAAGCCATTGCACAGGAACTCATCCTGCTCTCCAGCTGAGTCTGCATCCCAGCGGAGATCCTGACTGGTTAGGGTACCCCCTTTATGCCCCGCTTTGATCAGACTCTGAAGCAGATGTTGAGATGGGTGGTCGCGGAGGACAAGTGCGACTGGGACCTCAAGATCCCCTACGTCCTTTTCGGGATCCGAAAAGTTCCCCAGGCCTCCACTGGCTTCAGCCCCTTCGATCTCCTCTTCGGCCACAGGAGAAGAAGGTGGAGGTGGTACACTCCGCCCCCCGAGACCCGAGACCAAAACCCAGGTACGAGCCTTTTTAGGGTTGGCGGGGTACTATCGCTGCTTCATCCCTAACTTCTCCTCTTTAGCCGCCTCCCTGACATACCTGACCAGGAAGGGGTAGCCGGAGAAGATACAGTGGACACCAACAGCGGAAAAAGCCCCAGAGCCCCAGACTTTGGACCCCGGCCAAGAAAAACTACACCGCGGTAGTTGCCACACCAATGCCAGGGTAACCCAATGGTTCCACCCACTCCAGGACTTCCACTTCGTTGTGCATCATCGGGCTGGAGCCGAACGCCAACGCTGACAGCCTCTCTCGGATCTGGGCAGCTTTCAGGTCTGTCAGGAGTCTCTACCCACCCACCCCTATTTTTCCCCTACGGTCTCATATATTATCAATATGTATAATATAATATATTATCAAGCTTCATCAGCGTCGCCCTGGAAAAAAGCGAGGAACACCTGCCCGTCCTCAACACAGGCTGATCGGTCCCAGCTGCAGCTCATTACGCGGCGGCTACATAAGCCACGCAAGCCCTGCCACAAGGGAGACACTTCTCCATGAGACTGAGCATTAAGACATTAATAAAGACATTGACTTATCATCTTCAAGTCAAGTCAAGTCAAGTTGAGCTTTATTGTCATTCCACTACATGTGTGGACATATAGTGGGACGAGATGTCGTGCCTCACAGGACCACGGTGCTACATAAATACAGATATACAACACGAAGTAAAACAGTATAAACCTATACACAAACTAACCTACTGTTAGCTTTGACTATACATATGCTATATATAAAAGTGGTTACCTATACATAAACTAAAAAACAAAAAACAAAAAATACAAACTGTACAACTGTGCAGATTACTTCAAATACTGTACATGTGCAAAAGAGAGACATTCAAGCAGCTGGCTGGGGAACAGTGTAAGGTGATTTGTGGTGCATGAGCCAGTAAACATACATACATTACAGTCATATATTACAATCAGTCTTTTGTGGGATTATGGACACACAATGGTGTGTGAAAGTGTCTAGTGCATGCAGAGGAGAGTGTGTTGCTACAGGTGGCTTGTGCAGGCCCGCTCACCTGAATTCCACAGAGATAAAAGTTTAACAGTTTTTCCTGAGATGTGGTGGGGGGGGTGTTTGGGGTTTCAGAGAGGGGCTGTGTGATGTGAGTTCAGGGCTCTCACAGCCTGGGGGAAAAGCTGTTGAGCAGTCTGGCATGAGCGGACTCTGATACTCCGCACCGTCTACCTGAGGGTAGGAGATGGCAGAGACTGTGGGAGGGTGGGTGGGGTCCTCCACGATACTTTTTGCTTTGCTGGAGCATCGTGTAAGGAAAATGTCCAGGATGGAGGGAGAGGGGCACCAATGATTTTTGCAGCGGTGTTCACTGTCCGCTGGAGGGTCTTGGCGGTCTGCTGCACAACAGTTTCCGTACCAGACAGTGATGCAGCTGGTCAGCACGCCTCAATGGTACCCCTGTAGAAGGTGGTGAGGATGGGTGGAGGAGGCTTGCTCTTTTCAGCCGGCGGAGAAAGTGTAGGCGCTGTTGTGCCTTCTTGGAGATAGACTTGGTGTTTGTAGTCCAGGTGAGGTCCTCTGTGATGTGCACCCCAGGAATTTAGTGCTGCTGACTCTCTCCACAGTCGAGGTGTCGATGGTCAGTGGGGTGGTCAACAGAGTTTCTCCTGAAGTCCATCACAACCTCCTTTGTCTTCCACATTGAGGGACAGGTTGTTAGCGCCACACCATTCAGCCAGCTGTGCCACTTCCTCTCTGTAGCGTTTCATCGTTGTTGCTGATGATACCTACCACTGATGTGTCATCGGCAAACTTGATGATGTGGTTGGAGCTGAACTTGGCAGTGCAGTCGTGGGTCAGCAGCGTGAAGAGCAGCGGGCTGAGCACACAGCCCTGTGGGGCCCCTGTGCTCAGTGTGGTAGTGCTCGAGGTCTTGTGGCCGACCCGAACTGACTGAGGTCTTCCGGTTAAAAAGTCCAGGATCCAATTGCAAAGGGAATTGTTGAGGCCCAGCAGGCTTAATTTATTGATGAGATGTTGTGGGATTATTGTGTTGAATGCTCAGCTGAAGTCGATGAACAGCATTCTAACATATGAGTCTTTATTTTCTAGGTGGGTAAGAGCCAGGTGGAGGGTGGAGGAAATTGCATCATCCGTAGAGCGGTTTGGGCGGTATGCAAACTGGAGCGGATCGAGTGTGTTGGGGATGCTGGTTTTGATGTTGTGCATGACTAGCCTCTCAAAGCACTTCATTATGATTGAGTCAGTGCTATGGGACGGTAGTCATTTAGACAGGACACAGGTGATTTTTTTTGGTACCGGTATGATTGTCGTGTGATTTGAGACATGTGGGGATGACTGTCTGGCTCAGCGAGGTGTTGAAGATATCTGTTAGGACATCTGTCAGCTGTTCAGCACAGTCTTTCAGACGCTGTGACCAGGTATATTGTCAGGACCCGCAGCCTTGCGTGGGTTAATCCTAGATAGGGTCTTCCTTACGTCGGCTGGAGACAGACAGAGTGCCTGGTCGTTGGGAGGTGTGGGCAGTTTTGTGCAGATGTGTCATTCTGCATTTCAAACCGTGAATAAAAGTGGTTGAGTGCATCTGGGAGGGATGTGTCATCATCACAGGCCTGTTGGCGGGGCTTGTAGTCAGTGATGGTCTGAATGCCTTGCCACAGGCTCCGTGTATCTCTGCTGTTTGTGATCTTACCACAGTGAAATAGATATTTTCATTCAGTGGTGTGACAAGAACTGTCTTGTTTTAAATGTAAAAAAGACACAGGAAATGGTCCTTGACCCAAGAAGGGTATCTGAACATAAGCCTGTGATCATTAAAGGCACAATGATAGAGCAAGTGACATCTTACAGAGACCTGGGGTTTTATATGGACAGTATTCTTTGTTGGAAGACACACATTGATAGTCTGTGTACACGATTACAACAGAGGCTCTATTTTTTAAGAAGGCTGAGATTGTATGGGGTGGGTAGCAATATCTTGCTTGTTTTTTATCGAGCCATGCTTGAAAGTCTCATTCGCAATGGAATCACAGTCTGGTTTGGAAACTTGTCTGTTCAATTGAAAAACAAATTGGCTAATATCCACAAAACAGCCATGAAAATCATTGGAATAAAACAATATGAGCCTATACAAACTTTATATGAACAAGCAGTGTTGAGAAGGGCAATAAGTATTAGCACTGATCCCGATCATCCTCTTTTTAGCGAATACCAGCCGCTGCCATCAGGAAAGAGACTGAGAATGCCTATGTGTAAAACTAATAGACTGAAGCTATCATTTGTTCCTGCCTCGATAAAAATGTTGAATTCTAACAAGAACAACGCACCTATAGCACATTAGCACTTTACTGTGTTTTGTATTTATATTACACATTGTTGTATTTTAATGTATGTTCTTAATTGTTTTTATTTAATGTTTTGTCTATTATTGTATGTAATTTGTCTAGAGCAACACTGTAGCACTTTGCCCAACACAAATTTCTCTTCGGGGACAAATTAAGTTTATCAACATCAACATATTCAAAGACCCTTTAAGGCAAATCATGTCACTCCGCGGCTATCTTTGTAATGCCTCTCGGGCATGCAAGTACAGCTCTATTCACTTTGTATGGAGAAACATCAAATTCTCCAAAACTGTTCACTAAACTTACAATTGAATTTCATATTTGAAATCACCAATGAAATCTGACAACAACTGTTTATTTTGCTCAAATAGCGTTATAAAAAGCTTATTTCTCAGGCTAGATCATCCAGTGCGCATGCGCAGTCCTAAGCACAGGTCTCAGAGCACTGACTGTTTCTATAACAACCAGGACTTCTAAAGGCAGTGACGGACTGACTTTACTGATTAGCGATTGGCTCTTTCATTCAGAAGGCGGGGCTTCCTGTATTTAAGCGGCCATATTAAGTGTTGCATTTTTCCCCATTCAAAACTATACCAGTGACACGTCTTGGGTATTCTATAGTCATTTATATATATATATATATATATATATATATATATATATATATATGTATATTTTTTTTTTTAGAAATTCCATGTCTAACCAATTAGCATGAGCTCATAAACGTTGCATTTATAATAGTTATTACAAGAAAAACTATTTTTAAATAGTTTTATAAGGTGTAGTGAAAATTAAGAGTAAAAGTCATGGAAATAATAGTGTCCATCATGTAATGTAGACATCTTTATGTCACATATTACATCAGTAATATATTTATAAGGACACGTGGAGTCTTGCAGATAAATGTTTAAATGTACAACATCTGCTCCTGTTTCTGGCAACACCATAAACCATGCACCTTCTCTTTGATTTTAATATTATCTATAATTTTGTAAGCTTTGTCATATAAAACAGGATGGTGTGACAATAAGCGCTTCTTCAATCATTGATTTTCAGCAGAAAGATCAATTTGTGACACTGTAAGCTTCACACATCTTCTTAACATACACATTTTCAGATCACCAAACAACCTTTTGATGCACCAAAATTAATCTCAATTTCAAAAAGCATCTGCCCAACATATAATGAATTAATATCTAAATATCTTCTTTCTTTCTTTTTAAAAGACTACACATAAGGTTTGCCTTTTTATTTCTTTCTGTCATTAGAAGGTAATAATTTTTACTCATCTGATTGTGAACTTGAGTCTGGCTCTGGACTGTATAACAAGTTACAAGTGGCGGCTCTGTTGGAGTTGATTCATGTGTACCCAGTGCAACATAATTTCATAATTTGTTCCAACTGGAAAATTGAATCCTGCAAAAGGCACACACTGTCTGAGCTTGCAGACAAAAACAATGTTTTTGGTTTGTTTTTAAACAGCAAATGTTTCCTATATTTGTGACAACAGAACAATTAAAAATCAGATCCAATTGTATGACTTATTTGTGCAGGAAACCAGGTAAACATACTACAGGTTTACATTAATTTTGAATGAACTAAAGCAATCATGTTATTAAATTGTGTATTACAGGTTTCATAATTGTGTAGTGATGGATCTGATATATTGGCAGGAAGGTGAATGGCAACTTAATCTGTAGACAAGTAAAATGCTATTTGTAGGCACAGAATGGCATAGAGGGGCAGGTTAGTTTTGTGTGTTTTTTTATTTATTTATGATAAAAGCAGCCTTTAGAGAGCTTGTTAAAACTGTTTTCAATATTTGTGGACAAAGCAATTAGCATGAGACCAGTGCCCATATATAGCAGACCAAATCCGACCTTTACAAAACACTACAGGAAACATGCCAACAGAGGACATGGTAAGATGTCAATTGTTTTGCAAAAGCAAACAATAAATGCTTTTGTTACACATTTTGATATTCCATTTCCCCAAATATCATTCCAGGAGAAACCATCATTGGAGAACGAGACAAGTGTTTTATTATTTACACTCTTGGGTCTTAATGAAACAATGGAAAACAGACTTGTGTTTTTTTCTTTAACGGCACTGTTTTATCCTCTTATGGTGTTTTGTAATGTAACTGTCATTTTTACTATAATCTCAAATAAGAAACTTCATGAGCCAATGTATTTGTTTATATGCAATTTGTGTATAAATGCACTTCATGGCACTGCTGGATTCTACCCTAAATTCATGTATGATTTATTATCTGAAGACCATGTAATTTCTTATTCTGGATGTATGATTCAGATATTTGTCATTTATTCATCTGCCCTGTGTGAAATTTCAACATTAACAGTAATGGCTTATGCCAGGTATGTGGCAATATGTAGACCACTGGAGTATCATTCAGTAATGACAAATCAGAATGTTGTTGAATAGATCCTTTTCTGCTGGTTGGCCCCTTTTCCCTCTCTGTTCTAATTGTATTAACAGCTAGACTCACTTTATGTGGCTATACTATTGAAAAGTTATATTGTGAAATTTGGGCAGTTGCAAAACTTTCTTGTTTTTCTACAACAGTAAATAACGTGTTTGGGTACACTGTTATTTTTGTATACTGCGGACATGGTGTATTGATATACTTCTCCTATTTTCAGTTGATACAAAACTGCTTGAAGTCAATAGAGGGCAGGCACAAATTTATGCAAACATGTGTACCACATTTGCTTTCCCTGATCAACGTGACTATTGCATTTTTGTTTGATGTACTGTACAGTCGTTATGGCTCAAAGAATGTTCCACAAGGCGTGCGTAATGGCCCTGGAATTTCTACTCATACCACCCATTTTAAATCCGCTTATTTATGGATTAAATCTGACAACAGTACGTCAGCAAGTTATTCAACTATTTTTCAAGAAAAAAGTAAGAATATCTAAGTGACTATTTCAGTAATTCAAAACACTCTACACTTTCTGTTTTTTAGAGTGCTTGTTGGTTTAATGGAGTGCCCCAATTAACCACAGTAAAATCTGTAGTGAACACCCCTGGTATATAACTCAATGTTTGTTTTATCAAGGTTTGTTTTATTCGTCACATACTAAATTATACAGGGTATAATCAGAAGTGAAATGTAAATCAAGTCAGGTCCGCTCAATGGACAGTGCAAAAATAAATAAAAATAAAAGTAACACAACACAAGAACATATATATATATATATATATATACAGTACATATAGGTAAAAAATAAAAAGTACAGAAATAAAGAGTAAAATGTGCTATAGAATAAAAAGTGCAAAACAAATAAGATGTGCAAAACAGTATACTGGGACTTAATAAATAGTAATATGAACAGGGATGTGCAAGAGGAATGTGCAAACGGGTTGTACCGGGTATATACATGTAGCAGCAATACGGATGATGAGAATAATTAATGTTTTGCAGTTAATAAATTGAGTCTTGTAAATGTTTTATGAAACTGAGTTTGTGTTAAGGAGCCTGATGGCCTGAGGGAAGAAGCTCCTCCTCAGTCTCTCAGTTTTTGCTCCTAAAGCGCTTGCCAGATGGCAGTAAACAGAAAAGATGGTTACCGGGGTGATTTGAGTCTTTGAGGATTTTTCAGCTCTGCTTTTGCAGCGTTTGAGGTAGATGTCCTGCAGAGAGGGGAGAGTAGACCCTGAGATGCGCTCAGCTAAGCGCACGACTCTCTGCAGAGATTTGCAGTCCTGGTTTGTGGCGTTACTGTACCACACTGAGATGCTGAGTCAGTACACTTTCTATGGCCCCTGAATAGAAAGTTTTCAGAATTGCTGGTGAGACCCTGAATTTCCTCAGCTGTCGCAGATGATACAGTCTTTGCCTGGCTTTCTTAAACTGAGTCTGAATGTGTGTTTACACCGAGATACTTGAAGCTACTCACCCTCTCCACAGGGGTCCCACTGATCATAAAAGGAGTGTAGGGCCGCTGCTGTCTCTTCCTGATGTCCACGATCAGCTCTTTAGTTTTGCTCACGTTCAGAGAGAGACAGTTGTCCTGGCACCATGATGTAAGTCTCTCTACCTCATCCAAGTATGCGGCCTCATCATTGTTGTTAATGAGGCCCAGAACCACAGTATCATCAGCAAATTTAAAGATAGAAGTGGAGCTGTGAGAGGACACTCAGTCGTGAGTGTATAGAGAGTAGAGCAGGGGGCTCAGGACACAGCCCTGTGGGGCTCCTACGTTCAGGGTGATGGAGTTGGAGGTGAACTGGCCGACTTTCACCACTTGAGGTCTGCCGGTGAGGAAATCTTGAATCCAGTCACAAAGTGAAGAGGTTATGCCGAGGTCTGAGAGTTTAACAGCCAGCTTGGTGGGGACTATAGTATTGAAAGCTGAGCTATAGTCGATGAAAAGCAGAAAATTATGAAGTCGATTAAACTTTAAAAATTATAAAACTTATGGTAGCACCAAACATAAATAATTACCCTTAAAATAATATTAATTACAACAAAAATTTTACTGCAGTTGATTTGTTACATGGTACATCAATATTGAATTAAATTCATGTTCAGCCATGACTATCTGTTATACAATTTTCAGCTGGTTTACAACCAGAAATACTGTTATAATATGTGGTTTGTGATTGTAGATGTATTTATATATATATATATATATATATATATATTATTACAATTGTAAATTATTAGCTTAAAAAAATATATTAATTTTGTTGCACAACAAATCAAAACATTTTGAAAGCTCTACACTATGCCTGTTTTTGCTAAGAAACAACTTAACAGAACATTTGAAGGTATTAACTTTTATTTAAATGACCAGTAAGGAAAATGTTAACCCCTGGCTTCACAGACAAGGCTTAAGCCTAGTCCTATACTAAAATGAAAGTCTGAGCTGTTTCAACTGAAATAAACTTGCATTGACGGATCTTAAAATATATCAGTGCCTTTGTTTTGTCTCAAGATGCACACCAGTAGGCCTAATGCTTTTTCTAAGGCACATATATACAAATTACTAAAATGTCTTGAACTATGAATTGAACAATGGCCTAATCCTGGTTTAGACTAAACCCTGTCTATGAAACCGGGCCTTTATGTTTAGCTTAATGAGACACTTTGTTTACCTAAGTCATTTATCTGTAAAAATGTATAATTACACTGAACAAAATTATAAATGCAACACTTTTGTTTTTGCCCCCATTTTTCATGAGATGAATTCAAAGATCTAAGACTTTTTCTATGTACACAAAAGGCCTTTTAGTCTAAAATATTTTTAATTAATCTGTCTTAACCTGTGTTAGTGAGCACTTCTCCTTTGCTGAGGTAATCCATCCAACTCACAGGCGTGGCATATCAATATGCTGATTAGACAGCTTGATTATTGCACAAGTGTGCCTTAGGCTGGCCACTTATAATTTTGATTTATAATTTTGTTTGGTGTATATAGCAATACCTTCATATTTTTGGGAGCATTCTTATACATGGACATTGTCAAAGGCACCCAACATGAGAAAAGTATATTTTGTATTTTCACCCCATAATGGAATTTTATTTTTTTATTTTTTACTCTGTTGATTTAATCCAGCTAGTCAAAGTTTTAAATCAACACTATGGGATTTTTTTCTTAGATATATTCCAGATATAGTCAGGGGCGCGGGAACAGGGGGTGCTGAGGGTGCTGCAGCACCCCCTGTTTTTTTCTGTGGGCAACTGTAAACTGTTGTGAATAAAAAAATATATAGGCTATAAGGTTGCTACGATGTTTATAACATTTGGTTTACATTGGCTATTTTGCTATCTATTTCTATGTGATCAACATATTTACCATTTGCCCAATAATTTAACAGTTGTAAGAATTAATGTTATCAAAGTTATTAAACTGATGCAGGGCTATTTGATGCACGCGTCGCATCCTGCCAAATCACACTGCCAATGCTTGCTTTTATGTTTGTGAATGTTATGTTTGTGTTGGGATCTGTAGGTTGTGGCTTAAAAGCGGAACATGGAAATATCATGGATGTACTGGAAGAAAAAAAAACTATTTTTTGTTCTCAGCGATATGAGTCTTTCCTTCTCCCCAAACAGCTTATAGCTACCTATTAAAATAGTTCAGTTTTGTATGTAATGGAAAAGTGATTAGACTATGTTTCGTTTTTTTCTTCAAAAGTTAATTTAGAAAAACCTTGGGAGCATTTTGTGTTCGTTAAATGTTTTTTTTTCTTCTTTTAAGCAACGACCAAGCGGCCAGCATCAGAGTTGATCGCCTATGTGTTTGATTAATTTAGCCTTATCAAATCATCACGACTAAAATAAAATCGATAGATAGGCCTATAAACAGTTCAAGCATATCACCGTGTTAGTTTAAATGTTTAACCTATATAAATGTGCAATATCCGACACTTTGTGTGAAGAGCTGAAGCGAGCTTTACAGGACATGGAGGATTTTTGTCTTACAGTAAAAACAACTTAAAACAACTTAAAATAAATTACCTTTAAAATAATAAAGGTAAGAGTAATATATCATTTGGAACTGTAAAGGGTCTACTTTTATTTGTGTGCATTCACAATATAGGAAAACTTTCTGCGGTTTTGAACAAGAGCGCTTCAATGATGAATCGAAACTCAGCAACTCGAAACTGGCTCAGAGATATGATAAATATATCTATAGAAAGCTTTAAAATACTATTTTAAAATGAAATAATTCAAAGCAAAAACTCTTCATTAGCCTATGTAATCCGTTAAGATGCATATATTTCTCTCTGCGCGTCCAATGAGGAGATGGCGAGTCATTTTTCCCGTCACCTCACCATCTAAAATATACAAATAAGGGAAAGCCTAAAACAGGCCCGATTATAATTTGCGTTTTATTTTATAATTGTATTCAATAATAAAAAAAAAAGTATGTAAATCTTTGTCCTTGAAAATTAAAGGATTTGCTGCAATGCAATTTTGTCTGACTGATAGGCCTAGTGAATTATTTATTTATTATCTTTTTAATCCATGCAGCAAATGCTTTAAAAACAGCTTTAAAATTACTTTATTGCATTCCAGATGCTTTTAAAATAACTTTTCACTATAAATTTTAAGGGTTTTTAAGCTTGAATGTAAAACATTGCTATGAATTCATTGTAGCCATTCCCATTTGTAAAATAGCTAATTGCTGTCTAACACGATCTCATGAAAGTGCGTAGGCTATAGCACGATTTTCTGTTTCTATTTGGCGTAATATTTATACACAGAAATTGACTACACCCCCACAGCACCCCTACATAAAACACCTTCCGCGCCCCTGGATATAGTTGTACTCATTCCTGTCTATTCAGAAACCAAAATAAATATCATAATTGATTGAGAATCACAATGACAAGGCTCACAGGGAACACTGCTTAGGGTCATGCACAAGGAAATTCTATACAGAAATGTAACGGATATGATTTTACTGTTCAAACATTGTAAATCATAAAAAGTTGATATGTTCTCCCCATGTTGCTGTGGGTTTTCTATAGGTAATACCATTTCCATCACAGATTCTAATCTGTCTGTAGTTCTGAGTGTAATGTGTTTGTCTTTCTGTGATTAACTGGTCAACCAGAGTGTTTTTTTTTGTTTATGTCACACTTTATTGTAAGGTCCTGTTCTCACTATTAACAAACCATTAACCATGACTTTTACCTCATTTGCTGCTTAATTGTGTTACGAACCCCACTTCTAAAATGCTCGTTGTGGAAGGGGTTTAGTAACATAAAAGGACAGGCGAGGCAGAACGTCACTTTAACCATTTATTAACGGTCAAACATCTCGCGAGTCACATTTAATCAGCCGGCAACAGATACAATGAAGAATTAAATCAACTTATAAAGTAAACAAAACATAGATCAACACGCACATACACACATCAAACACAGATCAAATGCACAGTAAGCACCGCTTTTCACCGGTATGCTTGACCACAAGACACGCACAAAGCTCGCTGGCTGCATCCATCAACGGAGGCCGGACGAAAGGAGCTTCTGGACAAGTGCGAATCATGCTCATTGGAGAGCGTGGTAGTAACTGTGGCAGGACACGCGCTGCAATGGGGAGAGCCACCAACACAACCGCAACTTCCACCTTATATTCGGCCCAGAGGGTCATCACCGAACAAGCCGCAGGTGTGTAGGGGCGGAGCTCAACCTCAGAAGAAAAGAATACACCAGATCAGTACAAAAGAGGGGACAAAAAGACATACCAATACCCACAAAATAGGGACAACCAAGCTTTGACCGTAACACTTCTCCCCCTAAAAACAGAAACAGTGTTATGTTCATTGGATTAAGTGTTTTCGGTTTCTTACTTGGGACTCTAATTTTGAAAATTACCTGACTAAGCAAGGGAGCAGCCATTTTAGTTTCAGTTTTGCTCAACTCTCTCAGACATTAAGCTCCATGTGACTGCTGCTTCAGTTTTCTTTAATGTTCGTGCCTTCGAAAGCATTGTCAGTAAGTAATTTTTGTAAAATGTGTAAATTAAGGATATTTTCTTTATTTTCTATGCTATATTGGTAATAATTAAGTGCTGTTTTATACACCAATTGCTCAACTGGTAACTCTGCTCTGTTAGCCTGTATATTGTGTATATATTTTACATTCTGTTTACTAAAAGCACTTTATTTGTGTATTGTTTTTGATAGTTTCACTCTCCTTTGAAGCATATTGGAGTAAACATCAGGAGTTTTTTTGAAAACTACACCCTGACTCCAGTCTTTATTTGAAGGGAGTTTGGCTTGCTGCTAAATTGTGTTCACACATATGGAAACACACAAGGAGAGCAGTATAGTGAAATTACAAACTCAGCTGGCTGAATATCTTAGCAGAAGCATACAGCAGCAAGTAGCGAGCATCATGGCTGAAAAGTATCCAAAAGAAACCACACCAGAGAAGATACAAAGTAAAGGCAACAAAACATCTGACGCATCCTCTAAAAGTTCCATAAGAACTTCAAGGTCCTCAAGATCTTCAGTTGGTGTTGCTGCAGCACGTGCTAGAGCTAAGGCAGAGGCTGCACGAGCACGAGTTACTTTTGCAGAGAGAGAAATTGCAATTAAGGTGGACACAGCCAGGCTACAAGCTAACTTGGAAGCCCTGCATCTGGAAAAAGAGGCTGCAGCTGCTAGTGCAGAAGCAGATATATTAGAAGCAGCAGCAGAGTATGAGGATGAGGAGCCATATGAAAAGAAAAGTCACTCTTCATCAGCACAAAGCACAGAAAAACGTGTTTGCGATTATGTCAGGGACCAAGCTACATATCTCAGTGAACAGGCCGACTTAGCCACAGATCCGCCTCATGATTGCAAATCTGAACCAGACCAAGTAACGGATCATAACCAGTTTACCTCTCAAACTGAACCAAATATAGTGCATGTGAATGATAGCCAGTATGTCGTGATGCATGTTCTTCATCTTCATCTCTAAGGCGCCAAAACTGCAAAAGGTAAAACTCCCAAGAAACATAAAAGAGTCAATAGAAAAACCAGTCAGCAATAAATGGCAGCAACAGTGCAGTGGTGTATCAAGATATTTGCCACAACACTCAGAAACTTCAGACATGATGGACCTTGTGAAATTTCTTGCACGTCGTGAGCTAGTGAGCAGTGGTTTAACACGCTTTGATGATCGCCCTGAAAGTTACAGAGCCTGGAGGTCCTCTTTTATCAACACTATCAAAGACTTGGGTCTTACAGCCAGTGAGGAGCTAGACTTGTTGTCAAAGTGGCTTGGTAAAGAATCTTCAGAATACGTGAGACGTCTCAGAGCAGTTTGCATAGGAAACCCAAACACAGCCTTGAAAATGGTCTGGAACAGACTTGATGAATGTTACAGCTCACCTGAAGTAATCGAAAGTGCACTGTTTAAGAAGTTAGACAGTTTTCCCAGGATTTCAGGTAAAGACAATCTCAAACTTAGAGAGCTCGGAGATCTTTTAATGGAGCTGCTCTCAGCCAAAGAAGACGGCTATCTACCAGGTTTAGCCTACTTAGACACTGCTCGAGGCATCAGACCCATTGTTGAAAAACTGCCATATTCCTTACAAGAGAAATGGATTTCTCAAGGTTCAAAGTTCAAAGAAGAATTTGGTGTCACTTACCCTCCTTTCTCATTCTTTACTCAGTTCATGTGCAATCATGCTAAAACACGTAACGATCCAAGCTTTGCCTTTTCTAGTAGTTGCCGCCCACAGTATGAAGGATTCACTGTGAAACACACTAACTTCAAGACACCAGTGTTGGTACACAAGACTGAAATCTCTCATAGTACATCTCAAGATAAAATGCCTTCTCGAGACGATCCAGCTAAATTCTGTCCAATCCACAACAAACCCCACCCTTTAAGGAAATGTCGAGGCTTCAGATTGAAAACAATCGATGACCGAAAAGCATACCTAAAAGAGCAAGGGATCTGCTTCAGGTGCTGCTCATCATCATCACACTTCGCTCGTGATTGCAAAGTCATTCTAAAGTGTGATGAATGCAACAGTGACAGTCACAACTCAGCTCTGCATCCTGGTCCACCCTCATGGACACCCAAAATCCAAAGTCATCTATTACAGCATGGCGGGGAGGATGCAGGAGAAATTCCAACAACACAAGAAGTGAGCTCCCTTTGCACTGAAGTTTGTCACGGCCTTTCCACAAAATCTTGCTCCAAAATATGCCTTGTCAATGTGTTTCCTGAAGGGCATCCTGAGAATGCGGTAAAGATGTATGCTATGCTCGACGATCAGAGCAACAGATCTCTGGCCAGATCAAGATTTTTCGACATATTCAACATCAATAGCATAGCATCTCCTTACAGTCTAAAGACATGTGCAGGGTTGATTGAGTGTTCAGGAAGAAAAGCAAATGGCTATCGGATTGAAGCAGCAAACGGTGGAATTAGTATTGCTCTTCCAACACTAATTGAATGTGATGAAATACCCAACAACCGCGATGAAATTCCGACACCCGAAGCTGCTCTCCATCAACTTCACCTCAAGCATATTGCATCTGAAATCCCAGCTCTGGACTCTGAAGCCCACATCCTCCTGCTGCTTGGACGAGACATACTCAGAGTTCACAAAGTGAGAAAACAAATTAATGGCCCAAACAACACACCTTTTGGTCAAAAACTGGACCTAGGATGGGTTTTGGTTGGGGAAGTATGCTTAGGAGATGTGCACAAGCCCAGTGTTTCCAGTTTCAAGACAAACATCTTAGAAAATGGAAGACCCTCACTGTTTATTCCTTGTACAAGTCACGTACACATTAAAGAAAAGATCACCAGCAACTTAACAGCTCTGCATACGGCTCATGACTTTGAAACCCACTGGAACATGAACAAAGACAATATTGGCCAGACTCTATTTATAAGATCAGAGAATGACAATAAGTCTGCACTCTCCATCGAGGATGAAGTCTTTCTAAAGATTATGGAGAAAGACGCTTTCCAGGATAATTCCAACAGTTGGGTGGCACCTCTCCCCTTTAGGTCTCCACGGCCAGTTCTTTCAAACAACAGAGAACAAGCTTTAAGCCACCTCTCTTCCTTGCGACGTACACTAGAACGTAAGCCAGATATGAAAGAACAGTTTGCAACCTTCATGCAAAAACTATTCGACAGTGACCATGCAGAACTTGCAGCTCCACTACCAAAGGGAAAAGAATGCTGGTACTTACCACTATTCGGAGTCTATCATCCCAAAAAACCTGATCAGATCAGGGTTGTATTTGACTCCAGCGCACAGCATGAAGGTATCTCTCTCAATAATGTACTCCTCGGACCAGACCAGACCTTAATAACAGCCTCATTGGTGTCCTGATGCGCTTCAGGAAAGAGTGTGTAGCAGTGATGGCAGACATACAACAAATGTTTCACTGTTTTGTCGTGAGAGAAGATCATAGAGACTACCTACGCTTCCTATGGTACCGTGATAATGACCTTAACAAGGACATTGTTGAATACAGGATGAAAGTCCACGTGTTTGGCAACAGCCCTTCCCCGGCAGTAGCAATTTACTGCCTAAGACGAGCAGCAGAGAAGGGTGCGCCGCAACACGGTCCAGACACCAGACACTTTGTGGAATGTGGATTCTATGTGGATGATGCATTAATTTCCTTGCCAACAGAAGAGGAAGCGATAGACCTACTGAAGAGGACACAAGCATCCCTCTCTGAATCAAACCTGCGGCTGCACAAAATTGTATCCAACAGTCTTCATGTACTCAAAGCATTCCCAACTGAAGATCATGCAAAAGAAATCAAAGACCTCAATCTCAGTGGAACAACTATGCCTACACAACGCAGCCTTGGTCTGAATTGGGAAACTGCAACTGACACATTTACGTTTAAAGTATCAGTCAACGACAAACCATTCACACGTCGTGGTGTCCTATCCATAATAAACAGTCTCTTCGATCCTCTTGGTCTTGTGGCTCCTGTCACTATACAGGGGAGGTTTTTACTCCGAGAGCTATCCATTGAAGGACTAGACTGGGATGAACCACTGCCACAAGAGAAACGCGGTGAGTGGGAAACATGGAGACATTCATTGAAAGACTTGCAAAACCTTCACATTCCTCGTCCTTACACACCCAACTCTCATTCAGAAGCAAATCACAAAGAAATCTATGTTTTCTCTGATGCGTCGACAAAAGCCATCGGAGCTGTAGCCTATCTCAGGACAGTAGATGGAGATGGACAGATCAGCATTGGCTTCATCTTAGGAAAAGCAAAATTGACGCCAAAAAACCAGCCTACCATACCCCGATTAGAGCTTTGTGCAGCAGTCTTAGCAGTGGAGGTAGCAGAACTCATTGTTCAAGAAACTGACTTCAAACCGGATGCTATTACCTTCTACTGTGATAGCAAAATTGTACTCGGCTACATCTATAACGAAACTAAACATTTCTACGTCTATGTCCACAACAGAGTACAGAGAATCAGACAATTTTCAGAACCAAAGCAGTGGCGATACATACCCACAGAGCACAATCCTGCTGACATTGCTTCCAGGTCCATCCATGCATCCCAACTCGTGAAATCTAACTGGTTTACAGGTCCGGCATTCCTGCATAAGCCACATGAAGATGACTTCATTATGACAGACAACTTTGCGCTTGTGGACCCAGATTCAGATACAGAAATCAGGCCAATTGTGACAGCTTGCATCACAGGAATGAAGGATAAACAACTCACCTCGGACAGATTTCAGAGATTCTCCTCTTGGAAATCATTACAAAGAGCCATTGCATCGCTCATCCATGTAGCTTGCTCTTTTAGATCCTCCAATGAATCCAACGCATGCAGCGGCTGGCACCTTTGTTCACAAGCACACACTGTAAGTGAGCTATTAAAAGCCAAGAATGTGATAATCCGCTCTGTGCAAAAGGAGTCGTTCAGCAAGGACATAGAAACACTCTCTAAGGGATGAAACATAAGCAGCAAAGTTCCACTCTCAAAACTGAATCCGTTCTTAGACGGAGATGGCCTACTCCGAGTCGGAGGCAGATTAAAACTTGCAGATTTAAGCTACCCTGAAAAGAACCCAGTCATCTTACCTGGCAAGCATCACGTTTCTGCGTTACTCATAAGGCACTACCATGAACGTGTGGTGCACCAAGGCCGCTTATTCACAGAGGGGGCCATTCGTGCCACTGGATTATGGCTTATAGGAGGCAAGAGATGCATAAACAGTATTCTTCATGCATGTGTAACCTGCCGTAAACTTCGTGGTAAACTAGAAATGCAGAAAATGTCAGACTTGCCACCAGAACGACTTAGTGTGTCACCACCCTTTACTTACACTGGCTTAGATGTCTTTGGCCCTTGGACAGTGGTAGCTTGCCGCACAAGAGGAGGTCAAGCTCTCAGTAAACGCTGGGCAGTACTTTTTACCTGCATGAGCACCCGTGCGGTTCACATTGAAGTCATTATGTCTATGGACTCTTCAAGTTGTATCAATGCACTTCGCAGGTTTTTCGCGATCCGTGGCCCTGCAAAACAACTGCAATCTGACTGTGGAACCAACTTCATTGGTGCTTGCAATGAGCTTGAATTCCACAAAGTAGTTAAAGAAACAAAGGTGCAAAGATACATCAATAGCGAAGGATGCACATGGGCTTTCAACCCACCACACTCCTCCCATATGGGAGGCGCATGGGAGCGAATGATTGGTCTGGCTCGTAGAATTCTTGACTCAATGCTGATGCGGGAAGGACACTCGAACCTCTCTGATGAAGTGCTTTGTACACTTATGGCGGAAGTGACAGCAATTATCAACAGTAGACCTCTAGTACCTGTTTCTATGGATGCAGACTCACCCTTGATACTTACCCCTGCGATGCTCTTAACACAAAAAGCAGGTTCTCCACCTCCAGCAGGAAACTTCTCCGAAAAGGACATCTACAAACGCCAATGGCGGCAAGTACAGAGCCTAGCCAACCAATTCTGGTGTCGCTGGAAACAGGAATATCTGCAAACACTGCAAGTTCGTCACAAATGGCAGGAGCCATACCCAAACATCCAGGAAGACGACATAGTACTACTAAAGGATAATCAGGTAGCCCGAAATGAATGGCCTATGGCACTTGTCACAAGTGTTTTCCCTGGTCAAGATGGAAAGGTTCGAAAGGTTGAACTTAAGGTGACTAAAGAAGGGTCCAGCAAAACTTTCTTGAGGCCTATATCTGAAGTCATTCTCCTGCTCAGAAAATAAGAAAACAGTTTAAACAGTTGGTTATAGATGACATCTTTATAGATGTCAGGCGGGGAGTGTTATGTTCATTGGATTAAGTGTTTTCGGTTTCTTACTTGGGACTCTAATTTCGAAAATTACCTGACTAAGCAAGGGAGCAGCCATTTTAGTTTCAGTTTTGCTCAACTCTCTCAGACATTAAGCTCCATGTGACTGCTGCTTCAGTTTTCTTTAATGTTCGTGTCTTCGAAAGCATTGTCAGTAAGTAATTTTTGTAAAATGTGTAAATTAAGGATATTTTCTTTATTTTCTATGCTATATTGGTAATAATTAAGTGCTGTTTTATACACCAATTGCTCAACTGGTAACTCTGCTCTGTTAGCCTGTATATTGTGTATATATTTTACATTCTGTTTACTAAAAGCACTTTGTGTATTGTTTTTGATAGTTTCACTCTCCTTTGAAGCATATTGGAGTAAACATCAGGAGTTTTTTTGAAAACTACACCCTGACTCCAGTCTTTATTTGAAGGGAGTTTGGCTTGCTGTTAAATTGTGTTCACACATATGGAAACACACAAGGAGAGCAGTATAAACAGTTTTCTCCTTTTCCACCTTCATCCTTTTGAAAGAATGAGGAAATAAACTGGTTATGAAAATCAACAACTCTGTGACAAAGCATCAGCCACCACATTCTCGGATACTCTTTTATGACGAATTTCCAGATTATATGGCTGCACTATTAACGCCCATCTCATCAAGCGTTGATTATGATTGTACATTTTGCTTAAGAAAACTAACGGGTTATTATATACAGGAAACATACTGCCCCAACATATACATCAAAGTGTCGTAAGGCTAGTAAGAGTGCTAAAGTTTCCTTCTCAATGGTCGAATAATTTAACTGGTGGTGGTTAAATTTGGCAGAAAAGTAGGAAACAGGGTGAGCTACTCCATCAGCACCCTCCTGGAGAAGGACAGCTCCCGCTCCAACAGCACTGGCATCCACCTCTAGCTGGAACACACGGGACACCTCCATAGCAGAGAGAACAGGAGCACTGCAAAGAAGAGATTTTGCAGACAAAAATGCCTGTTGACAGTCATTAGACTACACAGTCTAGTCAATGGAGGAACAACACTGGAAAAATTATTGCAGAAACACCGGTAGTATCCCACTATTCCAAGAAATCTACGCAGCTCTCGCCTGGTAGTAGGCACCGGAAACTCAAGAACCACAGCTATTTTCCCGTCCAACGGCCTTACCTGACCGTTTCTCACCTGTTTACCCAGATAGGTAACCGAAGCTTTAGCGAATTCACACTTTCTGAGATTTAACGTGAGGGTCGCAGCAGATAAACATTGGAACACATCATACAAAGTCGATAAGTGTTCAGCCCATGAAAACGAATAGATGACTACGTCATCTAGATAGACATTACAATTAGGAACATTGCCCAAAACCAGAAACATCAAGCACTGAAATGTCGCCGGTGCATTCCGCAAGCCAAATGCCATCCGCATATACTGGAGGAACGAATCAGGGGTAACGACTATCAATACAGTCGTCGATGCCTGGCAGCGGAAACGCATCCGACACAGTAACGGAATTAATCTTTCGAAAATCGGTGCAAAAACGAAAAGACCCATCAGCCTTTGGCACTAAGATGCATGGTGAACTCCATGGGCTGATACTCGGGACAGCAAAGCCATTTTTCAAAAGATAGACCACTTCCCGCTTCATTGCCTCTCTCTCTTACTTAACGGACAACGATACGCATGTTGCTTAACTTGTGATGCACTACCAACATTGATATCATGCGCAATGACTGAAGTACCGGGAGGAACGTCATTAAATGAGCTAGGGAAATTCCCCACCAATTTTGTTATATCTTGCTGCTGTTCTTTAAACAAATAAGACAGCTGAGAAGGAAAGGTTAGTAAAACCTCAGAGTTTTTCAAACAACCACCATTTAAAACTTCCATAGGCACATTAAATCCATCATCCAGGTCCTCAGTAGGCAAAGCATGAGAAAGCAATGAAACGCGCTCCGTTAATTCGGTCACCGAATCACATCCAGAGTCGTTAACAGTGACATCCTTCACCTCAGCACGGCACAAATACGGCTTTAACATATTCACGTGACATAGACGATTTTTTTCTTCTCCGTTCAGGAGAATAATTATATAATCTGTCTCACCTACCTTACTTTTAATCACGTAAGGACCAGAAAACCGCGCAGTAAGGGCTGACCCAGGTATAGGAATTATAACCAAAACTTTCTCTCCTGGCACAAAATTACGTTCAACTGCCTTCTGATCAAAAGAACATTTCATTTTCTTCTGGGAGAGAGAAAGAGCTTCCCTAGCCATAGTACACGCTTAACGTAAACGTTCACGAGTACGAGAAACAAGATCAAGGACATTCGTTTTCTCCGAAGAATCGGAACAAAGAAATTCCTCTTTCAACATTTTCAAAGGGCCCCGAACATTATGGCCAAATACTAGTTCTAAAGGGCTGAATCCTAATGAGGCCTGACGCGCTTCACGCACCGCAAATAAAACAAAAGGAACTCCCTCATCCCATTCGTTCCCAGTCTCGAGACAATATTTACGGAGTGCAGATTTTAATGTTTGATGCCAACGCTCCAAAGCCCCTTGGGATTCAGGGTGTTATGCGCTTGACACAATGTGAGACACTCCCAAAGCTTTTAAAGAACTACGAAATACACGAGACAGGAAATTTGAGCCCTGATCGGTTTGAACGGTTTTTGGTAACCCAAAAGTTGTAAAAAACTTTGTAAGGGCTTTTGTTACAGATTTGGCAGTTATATTATTTAAAGGAATTGCTTCTGGAAACAGCGTAGCTACGCACATGATAGTCAACAAATATTGACAACCTGACTTTGCACGAGGGAGCGGACCCACACAATCTACCAGAATGCGTTCAAACGGTTCGCCCACGGCAGGTATAGGACAGAGAGGAGCAGCTGGTACTACCTGGTTAGGCTTTCCCCCAACCTGGCAAATGTGGCAGGTCTTACAATACCTGGCAACATCAGATTTGAATCCCGGCCAAAAGAAATGCTGGAGCACCCGATTATAGGTTTTATTAATTCCGAGATGCCCTGACCAAGGATGTTCATGAGCCAAACTCAACACAGACTGCCGGAATTTTAAAGTAACTACAATTTGTTGCACCACATCCCACTCATCTGCCTGCACAGTGCTCAGTGTACTGCTCCATTTATGCATTAACACTGCCTCTTTCCAATAAAACTGTTGGTTACGTGGGGAGAACGAACTCTTCTCAGCACTCACACGACATTTCTCTAAAGTCGGGTCATTTTTCTGTGCATCAATCAAGGCTTCACGCGAAATTAACATATCAGTGACCAGATCAAAACAAACAGGGGGACGAGAAGTCATTTTAACCATATCCACAGACTCGGGAAGGTGCAGAAGGAGAAGGTGAAGGGAGAGTTTTTACTAAAACAGAACCCCGAGGCTGAACTGGCAGAAATTCTTGTCGCTCTTTTTTTCATTTTGAACTACGACATTCAGCCATAACATGTCCGTTCTATGACAATAGCTACACTCTCTTCGAGATTTTTGACCGGAAGGAACCCATTTATTTTTACAATCAGGGAAACTCTCATTTTCACCAGTATCACTCGCATGCTTAACAAACACCGTCTTGTGCATCAATGTATACTCATCTGCTAATACAGCCGCTTGTTGTATGGTGCTAACCTTTTGCTCATTCAGATAGAGCGCAGTGCATTCGGGAACACAGTTTTTAAATTCCTCAATCAACATAAGCTCCCCCAAAGAATTATAGTCCGCAACCTTACACGCTTTTATCCAGTGATCAAACAAGGTGCACTTCTCTCGAGCAAACTCGACATAAGTTTGAGATGCGGATTTCTTCGTAGTACGAAATCGCTGTCGATAATGCTCGGGAACCAACTCATACGCCCGCAAAAACGCAATTTTCACAGCATCATATTGAACACTCTCTTCCAATGAAAGAGACGCACATACTTCTTGCGCTTTTCCTGTTAGTTTGCACTGTAAGATTAAGGCCCAAACTTCAGTTGGCCACTTTAACGCGCTCGCGATACATTCAAAAGCTTGAAAATACGCTTCAACTTCTTTCTCATGGAAAGGTGGAACTATAGCGATATTTTTGGCCACATCAAAATGTGTGGGCGACAACTACCGACCTGTCAGCT
This sequence comes from Gymnocypris eckloni scoliostomus, assembly GCA_027564155.1. Lineage (NCBI taxonomy): Eukaryota > Metazoa > Chordata > Actinopteri > Cypriniformes > Cyprinidae > Gymnocypris > Gymnocypris eckloni. The sequence continues at coordinate 25,693,265 of CM050417.1, forward strand.
GAAGCAGAATCATTGGAAACAATACTGAAATTTGACGGACCAGCAGCGATCTCAGGACCATCCTCCAAACAAATAGCTGTCTTGGAAATTGTTGGTTTAGGTGGATCTTGAGCAGCCTGCAAATCCAGCTGCCGAATTCACACTTTTGTATCTGCATCAATTCGGTACATTTCAATCTGATGTCTTAAATCCTCCTGCCTCGCCTGAGCATTCAGTTGCAAGCGAGCCAAATGAATCTTTACACGCCAATCCAAACGACCCTCAGGTGATGCCCCAGAAGAAAACGAAGCCGGGTCAAATTTAGGCATTGAAAAAAGTGGACCTACCTCCCCGCCAGCCACAGTCACTGGAGTGGCCCGATCACCGACCGGCACTTGTGAAGAAGAGCCTCCCGCAGCATCAACCACTGATTCAGCTGCTTCTGTAGGAAGAATCTCTATAGCAGGAAATACCCCTTTGTCCAGCAAAGCAGACATTACACAAGCTTTTATTTCCGCTTTACGCTGTGTTTTAGAAATCGAAATTTCATAGGGTTGAGCAATCAGATATAAACCATTTTTACAGACCTCTAATCCCTCAACACTAGGTCGATCTATGAATTGAGTTACATCAAAAGTTGCCATCTTAAAAGAGTAACAGATCAGTGAGCAAATAAGGAATAATCCACACACACACACTCCGGTACTACCTGCCTACCCAAAAATCTAACTTAATCTCAGCTAGTCTTCGGAGGGTACCGATTAAGAGATTATCTCTCCCCCGGATTACCTCCAAAAATAACAAACTAAAATAACAAACAAAAACAATAAACAGTAAACCGTAGTCAGAACTGGCGCTAGGCACAGTCCTGCTGGCTTACTCTAACTAACCCGAGAATGCGTCGAACCAACCAAATCTGCTTAACGTTACATCAAGACAAATTAACTAAATCATGTACGAACTCTCGGAAACCACAACGATTGTGATCTCGGACAAGCACCAATTTATGTTACGAACCCCACTTCTAAAATGCTCGTTGTGGAAGGGGTTTAGTAACATAAAAGGACAGGCGAGGCAGAATGTCAATTTAACCATTTATTAACGGTCAAACATCTCGCGAGTCACATTTAATCAGCCGGCAACAGATACAATGAAGAATTAAATCAACTTATAAAGTAAACAAAACATAGATCAACACGCACATACACACATCAAACACAGATCAAATGCACAGTAAGCACCGCTTTTCACCGGTATGCTTGACCACAAGACCAGCACAAAGCTCGCTGGCTGCATCCATCAATGGAGGCCGGATGAAAGGAGCTTCTGGACAAGTGCGAATGATGCTCATTGAAAGACGTGGTAGTAACTGTGGCAGGACACTCGCTGCAACGGGGAGAGCCACCAACACAACCGCAACTTCCACCTTATATTCAGCCCAGAGGGTCATCACCGAACAAGCCGCAGGTGTGTAGGGGCGGAGCTCAACCTCAGAAGAAAAGAATACACCAGATCAGTACAAAAGAGGGGACAAAAAGACATACCAATACCCACAAAATAGGGACAACCAAGCTTTGACCGTAACAATTGTTAAGTGTAGGTATTGGGACGGATTAGGGATGTACATAATTAATGTTCTGCATTTTACATCTGTGTGATTTCAATACAACAATAAATCATATAATACAAAAAAAAATGTGATTGGCATTTGAAAATACACTTGCGCAGCTTTCATTTTTAATCCAGAGTGGGGAAACAACCAGCCAATGCATTTTTACTTAGTAGACTAAATAGGTCCCGTAAATTAAATGTACATCGTATCACTCGAACGGCCACACAAATAAGCTAAATGTATTACTGCTGTTGTGAATAAAGTGATAATTAAAAGTGGTGATCTGCTTCATATTTCTTTTGACACATTTTTTTTACAATTTTGATTATTAAAACCAACCACACATGATTCTGTTGGGCTTATGAATGCAATGGCCAATCAGAGGCATTCAGATTAGTCATCGCTGAAACAAGTTTTGTTGAGTGCATGCACTCGCTGACTGAATTCCGCACTCTCATGAATTCTCTCATAATAAACAAGAGAGTGCAGATGTACCGTGATGTAAGTAAGAGATTCATATCACAGGGCAGACAGCTTAAATTATTATTACAGGATCTTTTTTGGCACTTAAACTTGCACTAGACTGAAGCCAGAAAAAAATGTGATAATGTAGAACCTGAGAACTTAACCAACCTGATTGAGAGCACGCCTATACTGTCTTGTCGAACCCCTGACAATTAAACCAATCAAAATGACCCAATTAGAAATAATACTAAACAATGCATCCCTACATCTTCTCAAGTTTCTAACCTGTTCATTCCCAAATTAGCCTACACCAGGATTCAGTCAGTGATGGAAATGTTGTTTGTGTCTTGTGTGTGCTTGTTCTATCTGCCTCTTGTTCCAGTGCCCGCCGACGTTCACAATGGGAACCTCACGAGCAAAGGGGGAGGTAGAACCTTAATGAACAGACCCACATAACCACAGAATCTCACATATCAAAGGAACACGAGATTATTTTCTTGGACATGTGCGAGTCATAAAATCAACCAAGCCTAATGACGCCTCCCTGGTTAGAGGACAATCGTCTTATCATCTCATGAGACCCATAAAACCAATTATATATTTGAAGAGAACATCTGGATGTTGTTCCTGACTGGCTTGCCATAAATAAACTCAAATAAACATCAGTACAAAGAGCATTGTATCTGGACACATTCAAGCGAAAGACACTCCCGTAATCTCCTGGCTGTTTTAATGCATAATTCAATTATTTTATCAACAAGGGAAGACTGTTTTATGAGGAGACGTCCGAGCTTGAAGCTCCACAGATACAGACCCAAAGTGAATTCCTGACCCCTGGAAAGCCCTTTCGTCCTCTGGCATTCCATAGGAACGTGCCTTTTTCCTCTTCTTGTGCATACTGAAAAGACTCAAACTTGAATAAAGGATTTCCAAAGACAATCAATAATTGTTGCTGCTATTAAAGCAATATACTCAAGAGACAATATATATTAATTAGTGCTGTAGAAGTTAACGCGTTAATAATGCATTAACGCAAATTCATTTTAACAGTACTCATTTTATTAACATGCGATTAACGCAGCGCGTATTTTCTGTTTGACCCGTGGCCCGACCCGTAGTTTGAGAAATGGATATGCACAGTGTTGCCAAGTTAGCAACATTGCAGACCCCTTTAGCAATTTTTGTTCCCTTCAAAAATGCGCCCAAACCTTATTTAGTTTCTGAGAATCGCTGGTACTGCCGCGCGAGGTCTTGCTGTCCCAGGCGCACACACCTCTCGCTCTCTGTGTATCAGCTCGGTTCAGCCCGCACACACCTCTCTCTCGCTCGCTCGCTCTCTGTGCGTCAGCTCGGTTCAGCGCGCACACAACTCTCTCTCACTCTCTCTCTGTGCGTTAGCTCGGTTCAGCACGCAGCAGCTAAGGTGCATTGCTCTCAGTCAAACAAGATATTATGTTGCTTATCTAATTTTACATGCAAGTATAGCCGAAATCACAGCACAGCTATTGCCTTTATGTTATGTGTATGTGGTTTCATCAGACGATGGCTCGATTATCATGATTTTTGTGAAGATTAACATATTGGAAGGGAGAGATGGTTCTATAGTCTTAATGGATCTCTTTTCAGTCTCTATTTCATATTCATTCCGTTGTCTGACAACAGAAACAGTGAAATATATCAATAAAAAATGTTTTATTGAGAATTTACAGCCGGTACAGTACTAGCCTTTTGTGTGAGAAGCATTGAAGGAGACAGAAATTTCAGTGTGTCGGGATCAGAAGAAATAGGAAGTAAAGGTATAGCATTCATTATTGCCATGACTTCAGACCCGAGAGTAGTCAAGAATTCATGGGTAAGACGATAAAGGCTGTTTTTTAACAACAGTGCATCAAGAATGCGTTATGCAGTGTTGATCATCCTTTCCTAAGCTCCTCCCATATTAGAAGAGTGGGGAGCATTAAATCACCATGTACAACCTTGCTCCTGCAAGTACACCTTGAGCTCTGGATCATCAGTATTGATGTTCAGTTCTCGACAGGCGCCAATTAAATTTGTTCCTCTGTTGGATCTAAAGTGTTTAACCGGTCCACGAAACACCGAGAACCGTCTGAGGGCATTAATGAAGCTGGAAGTTGACATGGACTCGATGACTTCCAGATGGACAGCCCTTGTACTTAAGCAGGAGAAGATGACAACCCATCTTTTGCTGTCAGCACTTTCCCCTCTGGTACGGCGTGACGTTATGCTCCATGGCCCAAACACATCTAGGCCCACGTGAGTGAATGGTGGATCTACTGTCACTCTATCCATGGGTAGGTCTGACATTCTTTGTTCTTCGAGTCTTCCTCTTAACTTCCTGCAAGTAACACACTGATTAATCACAGTGTTACTTAGCTTTGTTCCTTTTACAATCCAGAGACCTGCCGAACGTAGTGCTCCAGCGGTCAGATATCGTCTTTGGTTTGCAACCCGATCATGGTAGTATCTGACCAATAATGTGGCTACACGTTGTCTTGCTGGGATTATTAACGGGTGTTTCTCCTGTTCTGACAGTTCCGCCGACTGTAAGCGACCTCCAACTCGAATCAGTCCTTCTCCATCTACAAAGGGAGCTAGTTTCTTCAGAGAGCTTTGTTGTGAGATTTCTTCTCCCTTACTCAATCATTTGAGTTCATCTTTATAGTGTTCTTGCTGCACACACCATATAACAATAGTTTTTGCTTGTGTGAGCTCAGACTGGAGACTGTTTTGGCAGCAAGGTCAAGGTTGGTTTCAAGGTTTCTTTATTTGTCACATAATAAATTATACAGGGTATAACTAGAAGTGAAATGTAATCAAATCAGGTCCGCTCAGTGGACAGTGGAGAAGAATAAAAAATAAGAATTATATAAAGGTAACACAACACAAGAGCATATATATGATTAAAAAAAGAGAAATAAGAGTAAAATGTGCAATATAAAAAGTGCAAAACAATAAGATGTGCAAAACAATAGGATGTGCAAAAAACAATAGGATGTGCAAAAAACAGTGTACTGGGACTTAATAAATAGTGATATGAATAGGATGGATGTGCAGACGGGTTGTTCAGGGTATGTACACAAAAATACGTGTGATGAGAGTATGGATGTGTTCCAGTAACAATCTTGTAGGTGATTATGAGACTGGGTTTGTGTTCAGGAGCCTGATGGCCTGAGGGTAGAAGCTCCTCCTCAGTCTTTCAGTTTTTGCCATCATGCTCCTGAAGCGCTTGCCAGATGGCAGTAAACGGAAAAGATGGTTACCGGGGTGAGTTGAGTCTTTGATGATTTTAGCAGCTCTGCTTTTGCAGCGTTTGAGGTAGGTGACCTGCAGAGAGGGAAGAGCAGACCCTGAGATGCATTCAGCTAAACGCACGACTCTCTGCAGAGCTTTGCAGTCCTGGTTTGAGGAATTACCATACCACACTGAGATGCACTGAGTCAATACACTTTCTATGGCCCCTGAATAGAACGTTTTCAGGATAGCTGGTGAGACCCTAAATTTCCTCAGCTGTCACAGATGGTACAGTCTTTGCCTGGCTTTCTTAACCTGAGTCTGAATGTGTGTAGTCCATGTCAGGTCCTCGGAGATGTTTACACCGAGGTACTTGAAGCTACTCACCCTCTCCACAGGGGTCCCACTGATCATAAGAGGGGTGTAGGGCCGCTGCTGTCTCTTCCTGAAGTCTACAATCAGCTCTTTAGTTTTGCTCACGTTCAGAGAGAGACAGTTGTCCTGGCACCATGATGTGAGTCTCTCCACCTCATCCAAGTATGCGGCCTCGTCATCGTTGTTAATGAGGCCCAGAACCACAGTATCGTCCGCAAATTTGACAATAGAAGTGGAGCTGCAAGAGGACACGCAGTCGTGTGTGTAGAGAAAGTAGAGCAGGGGGCTCAGGACACAGCCCTGTGGGGCTCCTATGTTCAGGGTGATGGAGTTGGAGGTGAACTGGCCGACTTTCACCACTTGTGGTCTGGCGGTGAGGAAATCTTGAATCCAGTCACAGAGTGAAGTGTTTAGGCCGAGGTCTGAGAGTTTGACAGCTAGCTTGGTGGGGACTATAGTGTTGAAAGCTGAGCTATAGTCAATGAATAACAGCCTGACATAGTTGCCATTCTTGCTGTCGATGTGAGTGAGGGAGGAGTGCAGGACCTGGGAGATGGCATCATCAGTAGACCTATTTGGCCAATAGGCAAACTGAAGAGGGTCCAAGGTAGCAGGGATGGAGGAGCAAATGTGTTTCTTTAAAAGTCTCTCAAAAACCTTCATGACTGTCGATGTGAGGGCAACTGGACAATAGTCATTCAGGCAAGAGGGTTTACTGTTCTTAGGCACAGGGATTATAACGGATTTTTTAAAGGAGGTGGGAACAACAGAGGTAGCGAGGGACTCATTAAAGATGGAAGTAAACAAACCAGCAAGCTGATCAGCACAGGACCTCAGAACGCGGCCAGTAATCCCATCAGGTCCTGCTGCTTTCCTGACGTTCACTCTCCTTAGTTCCCTCCGAACGTCGTCCTCTGAAAAGGTGATAGCATAATCATCGCTGCTCTGTCTGCTGCTTTCTGACGCGCTGCTCGGCAGAGTCGCGCCGCCGCCATTAACGTTACATTCAAAGCGGCCGTAGAAGGTGTTTAGTTCTTCGGCCAGCAACGGATCTGCTCTCACCTCTGCGGAGGAGTTATTTCCAGAGGAACATATGGTCTTCAGTCCCTGCCACATGCGTCGAGAGTCATTGAGCTGGAAATGTGACTAAATTTTCTCCCTGTACCGGTGCTTAGCGGTTCTTATTGCACGCCGGAGAGCGTAGCATGAACCTTTATACTCGCTCATGTTTCCTGACAACAGACCGGCGTTGTATGCGGCAGTACGATGGTTAACCGCCACACGGATTGATCTGTCCACCCACGGTTTCTGATTTGAAAATGTCCGAAGCTTAATGCTACATCCGTTAATTCGCTGGCGTCAGATGAACTCGCCGAACATGTCCCAGTCGGCGTCATCAAGAGGCGCCTGTAGCATAGCTTCAGAGTGGGAGGACCAGCGGCGTCACTTCCCTCTCCACCGGCGGTTCATGAACGATCCTTTGTTTGTATTCCGGTGTGAGGAAAATGGCGGCATGATCTGATTTGCCAAAAGCCGGCAGTGAGTGGGCTTTGTAGGCATTTTTGAGCGGAGTGTAGCAATGATCGAGTGTATTCAGTCCTCTGGTTGGACAGGATATATGCTGATGAAAGTTCGGCTAGACTTTCTTGAGGTTGGCTTTGTTAAAGTCCCCGGCGATGATGAAGGCAGCATCAGGATGTTTGTTGTTATATCCGCTGAGCTCATCGTGGAGTTTGTACAAAGCCAAGCTAGTGTCAGCCTGTGGTGGGATGTAGACAGAAGTAATAACGATTGATGAAAATTCCCCGGGCAGGTAGAATGGGCGGCAGATAATGGAGAGGTGTTCTAGATGCGGCGAGCAGGAACGCGACAGAATGGAGATATTCCTGGGGTCACACCATTTCCTGTTAATCATGAAACACACTCCACCACCTTTGTTTTTTCCGGCCTCGATTGTTCTGTCCATCTGTAAAACAGAGAAGTTAACAGCGGTGTCCGGGACCGTCGGCGTGAGCCATGTTTCGGTCAAACAAAAGATGTTACAGTCCCTAATGTCCCATTGGAAACTTATCCTGGCTCTAAGATCATCCATCTTATTCTCCAAGAATTGTACATTAGCGAGCAGAATACTCGGTAGAGGAGGACTGTGAGCCCTTTTCCTCAGTCTGTTGCGTATTCCAGCGCGTCTCCCGCGGTGTTTCCTTCGCCTCCTGCGGTTATTCAGGTGGTCATTGTTCAACTCGTTGTTCCAAAGTATCTCCAATGGCCACGCTGGGTCCATGGATAAAGTGTCCTGAATCAGGTTAGTGTAGCGCTGCCCAATGTCCAAAAGTGTTCTTCTGTCATACATAATCATTGCAGACGATACACGTATCAAAAAGAGAAGTAAAAAATTTGTACAAAAACACATAAAAAGCACAGTTCTGAGCGGAGCTAATTCACAGGCGTCTGAACTCAGCAGCGCCACCGGAAATTGGCACTGTGATCATCAGCAGTGATCATCAGCAGTGCCAGCCTTTGCAATCACCTGTATGTCTCTTTTCAGAAAGTGATTTTGCAACATGGACAAGCTTGGCTACGCTTCTTACAAGGAATCTCCATTTGAGAAATGCTCAAACCGGTGTGATCCTAGAGACTGTTCTGTCACATTAGTGACCAATGTTGCCGCTTGAGGACGGATCTCCTGGTCCTTCTCTGGCTCTACAAGCTCGAATAATTCATCCTTAGCCGTTTCCCCAAGAAAAGGTTGTTCTAGGAATTCTGGACCAGAGAACCAATTAGTGTGAGGAAGGTTGATTGCTGGCATGACTTTAGTACCAATATCTGCTGGGTTCAGACCAGAACCAGCATAATACCACTGCTCTGGTTTTGTGGAACTTCTGATTTGTGCCACTCGGTTTGCAACATACACATAGAATCGTCGAGATGTAATCTGGATGTACCCTAACACAATTTTACTGTCAGTGTAGAATTTGACTGCAGTCAGTTCAAGATCCAACTCTTTTGTAATCAGTTCTGCTAGCTCAACAGCTAGAACTGCTGCACACAGCTCTAGCCACGGCACCGTGTTAGCCGGGTATGGTGCCAACTTTGATTTAGCCATGATAAACCCAACATGACACTGACCATCCACAGTGACAACTCTGAGATAGGCAACCGCTGCTATGGCCACTGTGGAAGCATCAGAATAAATGATCACCTCTTTTTTGGAAGCGTGGGACATAGGGTCTGCGAATCTTGACTTCTCTGAGATCGGTTAAAGAATATGTCCATGCCTTCCATTTGGCCTCCTTATCCGGTGGGAGTGGTGTGTCTCAGTCAAACTGGTTTGAAGTCAGTTATCTTACTAAGGCTTTACCCTGCATGGTAACCGGAGCAACAAATCCCAAAGGATCGTAGAGACTGTTAACTGTTGAAAGTATCCCTCGTCGAGTGAATATCAACAAACTGCTGTTGATGTTGTTCAATTGCATGCTTCTGAACATACTCCTTGGTACGCTGGGTTCGAACTGAGTGTCTCACTAACCAATTAGTCTATATTTCCCTCCCCAATGTTGGCTGCTGTCTCATAAATCGCTGCTTCGGCAGATGCTGCAGTTGCTTCCTTTTGAGATTGAAGCACAAATAGATCTGCTTCCACCTCTGCTTTCTTCCTCATCATAGCTACCTCTTTTTCCGCATAAGATGCTTTAGCTCTCGCTGCTTCTGCTTTAGCTCTCGCCCGAGTCGCTGCCACGCTGGCCGATGACCTACTTGATCTTCGAGATGACTTTGAGCTTGAAGCTTGTGATCTCATTTCAAAGGCTTGAGATGCATCTTTCTCCTCACTGTGTGACTCCATACTTCACTAGCTTCTGATGAGCTGTATGATGCAACGTAATAATGGCAGTGTGATTCTGTTGTCTTCACCTGTGTCAATGTCCTTTACTCTTCTGTTCTCACCAATGCGTTACTTAAGCAAAGGGTTAACCGATAGCGAACAAAGAAAACTCCAGAAAGCAGTTTTGTGACCTTAGTGACTTTACTGGTTATTTTTAACTGTAAAAGGACATATATATCTAAGGCTCAAACGAAGAAATCATCCGCTCAATGTACATTGCTGGTGCAAATTGTTTTAGACAATCTTCACAGAGATAAATCAAAAGTGAAACCAAACATGTCATGAGTAGTACCATAAATTTCCAGTAGGTGGCAGGTCAAAACAAATATACCTGTATATGCAACAGCACACGGGGTCAGGAAGTCACTTTTATGTGTATCTGTGGATCTTCAAACTCAAGTCTCACCATAAAAGTCTCTTCCATTGTTGATAAAAGATAATTGAATTATGCGTTAAATGGTCACGAGATCCCGGGAGTGTGGTCACTGTCTTATCTCCAAATCAGAAAATCCTTTCTTCTGTGTTTATTTATGGTAAGCCAGTCAGGAACAACACTGAAATTCTGTTCTTAAGTTGATCTGGCGAGAAAGTGTCAGCTATTGCGGCATCAGTGCGTGTCGCTCAAGGATGTGGCTCTATAAATCTCTCCCTTCCTGTGTCTTTTGCAGAGATAAGCAAGGTGTCCTCCAAACGGAGTGGCGTCAAGAATGGAATTGGTTAATTTTACGACTCTTTTAGTAGAATCTTTTTGTTTTCCTTTGGCATGTAAGATTCTACAGCTATTATGGCCTGTTCACTCAAGTTCTACAGTGCATTTTGAATGAAAGACAGTTCATTCAGTTCATTCAGATGCGAGTGAATGTTGATCCAAGATGGCGCCGTGAATGGCCGCCGTGTTGCAAGCTCCGGGAAAACTTTGCAGTTTTTCGTATGTTTTATTTGTTTTTTTGTTGTTTTACATGTTAGATGTTGTTAGTATAACTGTCTACGATAGAGACATGCTTTTGAACATTGGTTCCTCCGTCGCATCGCAAACCGGACTTTGAGTTTTTGAATGCCGGTGGATTGTTCACAGACACCGCATCAGAGCCCTTTGTCTGGGTTGCGCAATTGAGGAAACGCCGCCGACGCCGAAAAAGAGGAAAAAGAGCTGGCGTTCTCGTCAGACTGAGACGCCGTGCTTTCCGACCTCCTCTCCCAACAATTTTTCTGGCTAACGTTCAGTCACTGGATAACAAACTCTGTGAACTGCGGGCGCGCATCTCATACCAACGAGAAACAAGGGACTGCTGTGTTATTTGCCTCACAGAAACCTGGATGTCTGCTATGGTTCCAGACTCAGCCATCGAGCTCACGGGCTTCTCCGTGCACCGCTCGGATAGAGCAAAGGAGCTCACAGGAAAAAGCAGAGGTGGAGGTGTTTGTTTCTATATCAACAACTCATGGTGTAATGAAAGGAACATACACTCTATTAAATCCTTCTGCTCCCCTGATCTGGAATTTCATACGCTTCTGTGTCGACCATTCTGGCTATCGAGGGAATTTACAGCAATCATAATCACGGCTGTTTACATTCCTCCTCAAGCCAACACAGACCAGGCACTCAGGGAACTATACGGGAATATAAGTGAGCAGGAAACCGCGCACCCAGATGCAGCTTTTATTATCACGGGGGACTTTAATAAAGCCAACTTCAGAACAATAGCTCCAAAATACTTTCAACACGTCACCATCAACACGCGTGGGGATCGTATACTGGACCATTGTTACACTTCTTTCCGGGACGCATACAAGTCCCTCCCCCGCCCACCTTTCGGCAAATCAGATCACTCCTCCGTTCTGCTCCTGCCTGCTTATAGGCAGAAACTGAAACGTGAAGCACACGCCCTCAGGACAGTCCAATGCTGGTCGGACCAATCGGACGCTATACTACAGGACTGTTTTGATCACGTGGACTGGGACATGTTCCGGGCAGCGTCTGATGACGACATAGAGGCGTATTCAGATACGGTCACGTTTTTCATCAGGAAGTGTATAGAGGACGTGGTACCGACAAAAACAATCCGTATCTACCCCAACCAAAAACCGTGGATTAACAGCGATGTTCGATCAGCCTTGTCAGCGCGGACATCTGCCTTTAAATCCGGAAACACTGACGATCGGAAACAAGCCAGTTACGATCTCAGGAGATCCATCAAAGTAGCCAAATGACAATACAAAAACAAAGTTGAAGAACATTTCAACAACAACAACCCAAGAAGCATGTGGCAGGGCATCAACAACATCACAGGCTTTAAAGGGAATAAACCAGCTACTGTGAACATTGCCGCCTCACCGGACGGGCTCAACACCTTTATGCTCGGTTCGAGGCTGATAACACCGCCCACACAGAGCGCTCACACGGCTGCTGCAGAAGAGGTCAGTCCACTCACGCTTTCTGTCGCGGATGTAACCCGATCCTTCAAAAGGGTGAACATCCGTAAAGCTGTGGGACCTGATGGTATACCAGGCCGTGTGCTCAAAGCATGCGCTTTCCAGCTAGCCGGGGTTTTTACAGACATTTTCAATCTGTCCCTCTCTCTGTCTGTGGTTCCCTCATGCTTCAAAAATCCACCATTGTGCCCATACCAAAGAAAAATAAAATCACATGCTTGAAAATCACACTGGAGGCCCGTTGCTCTGACCCCCATCTTCAGCAAGTGTTTTGAGAAGCTCGTCAGAGAACACATCTGCTCTGTGCTGCCTGCTGCTAAGTGTCATGAATCATCTCTAAGACTGACATGTCAATTCTTAGCAGTGTTCTTGAGAGTAATCCTTAGAGGCTTGATAAATACAGGCCCTGATGTACAGGCCCAGTTCCTCAAACGTTCAACTTAAGACATAATTGATTATGTCTGCATGAATAGCCTACTTAAATACTGTAATTCTGTGTAGGCCTATACAGTAGGCCAGGGGTTCTCAAAGTCTACATTCCAAGGTCCAAATCTGAATATTCATTGATTTCAAAGGTCCGGACAATTGGTTATAACAAAACTTGCTTTTCATAAACATACATAAGAAACAAACAAACAAATAAAACTAAATTTTTTGGAAAAAATAATGTGCCCTTTGCATTCAAATTACATTAGTAACAAGTGCTAAGATGGCAAAACAATTAATTTAAGTGTCTGCAATAGAGGTTGACCGATAAGGGTTTTTCTCTGGCCGATGCCGGTATTTAGAAATCAGGGCAGCTGATGGCCGATATATGATGCCAATTTTTTGGCCGATATATTTGTTTAAAATTGCAACAAAAAAATCCCTTTATCTCATAAAAGAGAATATAGTAATTGTTTATTGCAGGGCACAGGATGGTAATAGTAGTAGTAGTAGCAGTAACCTAATTTATAGTAAAAATACATGGCTCAAAACTTAAGCAACTTCTCAAAACAGTTCTAGGGCCAGTTTCATTAAACAGATTTACCAAATAAGCCAGGTTTATTTCAGTTAGTCTGATTTATTGTCAATTGATTTGGTTCAAAATAAGTCAGATTAACTGAAATAAGCCTGGCTTGTTTGGTAAACGTGTTTAATGAAGCATGTTTTTTGTTTATTCTGACACTAGTGTTTCCCACAGACTTGCAAATGCAAGTTCATTCTATGCCAGCGGGAGGCACTGCTGGAGAGGGAGATATAGTGCTTTTTTCAGTAATGACTGTAATCAAATAAGCTCTGTGCTCAGAAGCGCTACTTTATCAGGCATTGCAGGAAACATGAAATTAAAATTACTTCTAAGCTTTTCTGAAGAAGACGGTCGGTTCTTTTCTAAGATACATTCATATAAAACACCCGTGCTGCATTTCAATTTTGAAACGTGCAGTGCTCAGTTTATTCAACCAAGTACAAGCCTTTTGGAAAATCTATTTGTGGCAGTCAGTTTTGATATTGTGATGGGTGCCACAAATAAATCAATGTATGGGAAACACTGGACACTGTCAAATGGCCATAAACTAAATAATAACAAAAAAAAAAATATTCATATTAGCAGTAAAATGTTGCCCTATTATGTCAAACATTTACATTTATGCATTTAGCAGACGCTTTTATCCAAAGCGACTTACAATTGCATTCAGGTTATACATTTTCATTAGTACATGTGTTCCCTGGGAATCGAACCCACAACCTTTTACGCAGCTGACGCAATGCTCTACCACTGAGCCACACAGGAACACAAACGTCATACGCTCACTGATGTCATGACAACAAATGTCATGAAGAAAAAGTTTCAATATCTCGCCTGCACTTTCATTTCGGACCATCTCCAAAAAGACAATTACAACTAAAATGATTTACAAGTTTAGAATGTGTTTATCAAAGTAGGAAATATAATTAGTGCTCTTGGAATATGAAATGGAAACATAGTCTTAGAGTTCGTACTTGACTAACTGGGGCCCAGGTCAGGAAGCAGACAGACTGGCTAAACCGACTGTCTGCTAGCCGCCTCACATCACAGGAGTCAGTTAATTCTCAGCACATAGAGACTCTTTCACCTAGATATCACACTATAGAGACTGTGTCTGTTCCCCGAACTAGAAAATACAAAAAATGTCCAAACATATTTAAGAGTAACAATTTGATTGAGGTTCAACAAATAAAAAATGTATTTGTAACAGGAGCTATATTAGTTATTTCACTCAAAATTTCTCTCCTTGTAATTATCAATTATTTTATATTTAATATTTCAAAATATTTTTTTTAATTTCTTATATTTGAGATTTCAAGATTTCATAGCTATGTTTGTTTTCAGTGGCTGGTGTATTGTGAATATGGTACGTGGTTCCTTTAAGTGTTGTTTTCCGGTCCCGGCTGCTCTTCCTGAAGAGAGGTGATTTGTACTGAAGCTCCGTCTAAAAAGTAACATATATGTATTTATTTAATACAAAAATACATGAAATAAGTCATGGAGCAACCTAGAAATGTGATGGGTTGAAAGTGACATGTCTCATGAGTTTATATTTCAAATCTGAAGAAGATACCATGAAAAATGACAGACATACTCAAACAGCATTTCAATGACTTGACATATTCTTCTATGCCACTAGCTGATTTTTATGGTACCTTACCTGCTCCGGAAGAGACTGCTATGGAATATGGGATTCGGCTCAATAAAGCTGTCGATATAGCAGATGAGTGTTTAAATGAGATAGAGACGAAATATTGAAGATCCCAACCGTGAAGTGACAATGATGATTGTTAAATATTGCCCTGATCACTCAATTTCTGCCATCTTAAAGTTCAAGACTGCGGACAAATGGACAGCGGCTGAAATACAAGAACGTCTTCATGAATATGAAGCTGAAAAGAGCACAAATGAATTCACAGTATAACCGTTCTGCCTTTGTGTAGACTTTAGCTGCTAACGCCCAAGCATCAATTTTAGATGATGGAACGTCTGGGAATGAGCCAAAAAGTGTCAACAGGTCAAAGTGCATTGCCACTTACACCATCAGTTGAGACAAGTGACAGTTGCACTCAGTCCTTTATTAATTTTCTCGATCGTATGCTGAAACAAAACACGCAAGCCTCCTCTGTACCTGTAGATTCTTATAGGCATGAGAATGCTGGAAGGAAGTTTTGCAAAGTGTGCAGAGCCACGAATCATTCTACAGAAGTACATTGCAGAAGAAAAGGTTTGTACTTGTTTTGTTTTGAACATGGACATAGGAAGAGAGAGTGCCCGAACTGGAGTAGTCAGCATAGTCCGGAGGTAAACTATTCATCACGAGGAAATGGTCCGTTAAACCATTAGACCCACATTTGGTGAGGGGATGTGTGGGTGACGATGAAACCCTCATAAGTGATCTGGAACAGCAGTATGAGAATGCATGCCATGCAGAATCTGATGGTACTTGTGTGATATATGCACAAAATATGCAGAAAATAAAGGCTTTTGATGATTTATTCTATACTTCTGTGATTGTAAATGACCACATCCAATTGAGAGGAATGCTTGACACTGGCTCTATGTCTTGTACACTAAGTGAGGCAGCTGAAGAAAAGGTTTAGGCTGAAAATTCTGTCTTGGACAAAAAAGCACTTCTTGAGAATATAATTATTGTGGGCCCTTTTGACACTGTGGACCATGCTATCCTGCTTACTCGCCTGGAACACTGTGTAGGCATAAAAGGAATGCTCTTGAATAGTTTAGAATCATATTTCTCTCATCAAAGTTTTGGAGTTAATATTGGTGAATACTCTTCTAGGGTAGCTTCTTTGTCATGTGGGGTTCCCCAGGGATCCATTTAGGCACCTATTATTTTTTCATTGTATATGCTCCCATTGTGTTTTATTTCTAGAAAGCATGGTCTGTATTTCCACTGCTATGCAGACGACATCTATTTACCCTTAAAACCGAGTTCTAATGGTCCGGAAACACTTGCGTCTTGCCTGTCTGGTGTGAAAGCCTGGTTGTCTTTAAATTTTCTTAATTTCAATGAGAGTTAAACTAAAATAATTGTGTTTGGTCCATCGGATTCTCGTAGTACACCGAAAGTAAATCTTGAGCAGTCTTCATAATCTTGCTGGTCACCAAGGACAGGCTAGAATGATTAACTTGGTGAGACAGCGCTTCTTCTGGCCCAAGATGGAACGTGAAATCAGAGAAAACGTCAAGTGCTGCAGAAGTTGTATTCTGGCAAAAACACCTGAACCAGCTGCTCGAGCTCCACTGGAAAGTATCCAAACTTCTGCAACAATGAAGTTGGTTGGTCTTGACAGATCATTTCACTAAGCTCACACATGCCTTTCCTTGCATTAACCAAACTGCTAAGCAAATTGCTCGGAAGTTATGGGATCATGTGTTCTGTGTGTATGGGTTCCCTAAGTGTATCCATATGGATCAAGGTGCAAATTTCGAGAGTGAGCTTATTGCTGAACTGCTAGTACTTTCTGGGGTCTCCAAATCCGCACGAATGCCTATCATCCTATGGGCAATGGCATCACGGAGCGGTTCAACCGAACATTAGGAAATATGCTTTATTCATTGCCCTTGAGATCTAAGGACAAGTGGCCACAACGGATTCAGACTCTGACCTTTGCTTACAATTCAACAGTACATGAGACAACCGGCTATGCACCTTTTCAACTCATGTTTGGGCGCGTACACGATTACCTGTGGACATAATGTTTAAACAAGTTTTGAGAGATCGTGCGACAGTTGACTATAGCAGCTATGCTGCAACATTGATGTCTCATCTTCACGAAGCAGCCAAAATTGCTCAAAAACATGCTGTACAAGAACAAAACAAACAGACCAAGACGTATAATCGCAAGATCAAAGGGGTACATCTAAACTGTGGAGACAGAGTGCTGATTGCCAACAAAGGAGAGAGAGGTAAACGGATGTTGGCAGATATATGGGAACCTGCTGTGTATACCATCATGGTTAGTGACACTAAACCACACATATACAAAGTGGAGGATGACAAACAACTCACTAAAGTGGTTAATCGAAATATGACCTTGAACATTAGTTGCTTACCGGTGATACTTCCTGAGGAGAAATCATGTGGATCGACGGCTGATGAGTGCTCAAATGATTCAGAGTGTGGAGTCTATTATCAAATTCCACTGATTACTTGGATGATGAGAACCCTGGAAACAAAACATGTTCATGGGCATCAAATGAGGATAATTCAGATAATTTAATGTCTATTGACGAACAAAACAACATGAAGAGAATGACAGTGGTGACACTTACTGTGGTGATTTAATCTCAAACAGTCAAAGCCAGATTTTCTCTGATGAGGCGTGGGCCCTGATATTTCTGATGGTGGCAGTCTATCTGCAAAACCTGATAATACCAATCCAGGTATTGATGACTCAGTCAGTGAAGATGTGTCGATACCAGATCACGGTCACAAAGACAAAATTACAACATGGGCTGGTAGAGTCGTGAAGAGAGTCAACCATCTAATTGAGACCATGGCCCAAAAGCCATTTAAAATGCCAAATTGGCAAACAGATTCCTTAAAAAGTCTCAGCCAGTTTTAAGTTTGTTTTAATGCTAACCTTTTGAGATGAGCTTACATTCCATTTTCTTTATCCTTTTTTTAATTTGGGAGATATTCTTCACCGTTACGTTGCAGATAAGATAATTTATGTAAGTGAGGATTTCATACAAAGGACTAAGTGTGTATTGTGTACTTGGCAACATACTTTACTAAGAGGATTTGACGCCTGATCACCCTCAAAATTCTCTGTATCTGTCAGGACAGATAGCTTTCATTGCTGTAACTATGGTATTCTTGCATTGTGATTCTGTTGAAAATCATCTATATGCACATACAGAATTTTGGTGAAATTAGGGGAGGTGAATGTAACAGGGGCTATATTAGTAATTTCACTCAAAATTAATCTCCTTGTAATTATCAATTATTTTATATTTATTACATTTTATATTCTCAAAATTATTATTTTAATTTCTTATATTTGAGATTTCATGTTTTCATAGTTACATTTGTTTTCAGTGGCTGGTGTATTGTGAATATTGTAAGTGGTTTCTTTAAGTGTTGTTTTCCGGTTCCGGCTGCTCTCCCTCAGCTTGCTGTAGTGATGGGAATTTCAGATCATTTTACCGACTCCCTTTGAGTCTCGTTAAGCAAAATAACCAAATCTTTTTTCGAATCATTTCATTCATTTCGTTCTTTTTAGCAAAGCATAGTTCAAATGTTACGTGTTACTTCCCTAACACATCTACTACTTATGCAAACGTTGATCATACTACAAACAATACAAAACTATAATGCTATAAGAAACAGAAAATATTATTCATTGTTTACCTGGGTCTTTAGTCAATGATTAGCTCACCTCACATCTTTTCTGACATTCTTTCGTTTGTTCGTTCATCACGTGACAGCCCCATACGCGTAACCTATGCAGTCTGAGCTGGAAAGAGAATTGATTAGTTCACCTTTTGAGTCTTCGGGTTTGAGTCGTTAGTTCATCACGTGACAGCCCCATAAGCTTAACCAATGCAGTATGAGCTGGAAAGAGAATTGATTAGTTCACCTTTTGAGTCTTTCGAGTCGTTTGTTCTTTTGTCACGTGACGTGACAGCATAGATAAATTAGTTAATTTGAAAGCTTGCTTAAAAAACGGGTGCATAGTTATTATTATTATTAGAATTATTATTTACTCTTACAGTTAGGTGATGCGTTTCTTGTCTCAAATTGTAGCTTTTTATTTCTTACAGCTTATAAATGTGTGAATTTCTGTCATGATAGTTATTTTCCATAACATTGAATGCAGTAACAAAGGTAATAAATGAAAGAGTTGTTTATTATTATTATTATTAAGTATTAATCCCTTAGACTGACTCAAAAGATTAACTAATCAATTCTCTTTTCAGCTCATACTGCATTGGTTAAGCTTACGGGGCTGTCACGTGATGCATGACTCAAACCCGAAGACTCAAAAGGTGAACTAATCAATTCTCTTTCCGGCTCATACTGCAGGTATGATCGAATGACACGGAAAACCCCGAAGCCTCGAAACAGGTGAACTAATTCCAGTACAGAACCTATAGGATGGAGCGCATGCGCAACTGAACGAATCACTCCCCGAGACGACTCGTTCTTCACGAGTCACATTAAAGATTCGTTCAAAATGAATGAATCATTCAAGAACGACCCATCACTAGTTCGCAGCAAGCACGATTGAGGAGAGGTGAGTTGCACCGAAGCTCCGTCTGAAAAGTATCATATGAGTTTTGTTCATAATACATGTAATTTTGTTCTAAAATGCACTTTACTCTTATTTAAACATGTATGAAATGTGTGTGAATAATATGAAGCTCATAAGCATGAGTGTGCAAGCTTCATGGTTAAAATAATCCCTTTCACTGGTAGGTTGATGATATGTGAAAAAAGGCCACAGATTCAAACTTGTTATGATTTGTGTTCTTTTATTCATGCAGGTATGTTCTCATTCATGCTTCTAATATTGTTTTGAATTTATGTAATGTTTTATTTTATTTTTATGGAATATGAAAATGGGTCGTGGATGGGTATTCCAGCA
Organism: Gymnocypris eckloni scoliostomus; assembly: GCA_027564155.1. Classification (NCBI taxonomy): domain Eukaryota; kingdom Metazoa; phylum Chordata; class Actinopteri; order Cypriniformes; family Cyprinidae; genus Gymnocypris; species Gymnocypris eckloni. The sequence continues at coordinate 25,712,884 of CM050417.1, forward strand.
TGACAATGACGCAAAACACATGGCCAAGGCAACAAAGGAGTGTCTCAAGAAGAAGGACATTAAGGTCCTGTAGTGGCCTAGCCAGTCTGCAGACCCTAATCCCATAGACAATCTGTGGAGGGAGCTGAAGGTTCGAGTTGCCAAATGTCAGCCTCGAAACTTTAATGACTTGGAGAGGATATGCAAATAGTAGTGGGACAAAATCCCTCCTGAGATGTGTGCAAACCTGGTGGCAAACTACAAGAAACATCTGACCTCTGTCATTGCCAGTGTAAAGACGGGTCAGTGACGTTGAGATCCATCTGCAGCTTTATTGATACAAAGAGGAGGTCAGACAGGCAAATATCAAACAGTGGTGTCGAGGGCAACGTAGATAAGACAGATTCATAAACAGAGGCAGAGCAATGGGTCAGGGCAGGCAGCAGACAGAGAGGATAACCAGTAGGCAGGCGGGGTCAGTAAGGCAGGCAGCAAACAATTGGGAGAGAGAGTCAACAGTCCAGGTAGTACACGGAAAGACAAACTATGAAAACCGCTCGGAAATGTTAGCCAGCGGAAAACAAGACTTCGCAGTGAGTGCATGTGAGAGTGCTGCTTAAATGTGTGTGAGTGAATGAGGTGCAGGTGAGGTGAGACAATCAAGACTAATGAGTGAATGGTGACAGCTGTGTGATTGGTGTAATCATAGACATAATAAATACCTAGACGCCTCATTGGCCGTTGGATCGTACGTCAACGTCGCCGCCATCTTGGTGCGGGCAACTTTTCCATCATTCTCATAAGTGGACTAAAGAAAATGCCTCAGTCGTGTGCTGCACAAACCGCCGCACACTTGAAAATAGGTCTTCGGGAATTACTTTTCACAGGTAAGACTGAAGAGTTGATGACTGACACTGATCTGATTGTATTTGGTCATTAAAACATTATGTTGACAGTAATTGACCGTCGGAGTCAGACTATTAATAGCTAGCGATATCGTTATTTAGCTGGGAGTCGAGACATATAGGAAAGTTTGCATTCTTTCTTATATAGTTTTAGCGTATTAACGTTATATATCATAAACTAAATTGTCCGTAATAGAGATATTCATTTATATTGCAGTTTTTTTTCTCAAAACTGACTCTTATGCCAACCTAACGTTACTCGTTTCGGCTAAGCGGCATGAAGCTAACGCTACCGTTAGTAAGTTAGTTGGCTAGCTGACGTTGGCTAACTCTTCTCACACATTGAAGGTTTCCGAAAAACGTACAGTTGAGGAGGCAGTGGGAAGTAGCTCTAAGAAGGGAAGGTTTTTCTGCAAGCGAGTCCTCTGTGCTATGCAGTGAACACTTCAAGCCGGAGGATTTTGACAGGACAGGTCAAATTGTGAGGATAAGGGATGGAGCTAAACCATCCATCTCCAGTTTCCCCCCTCATCTACAAAGAGTAGGTTTTATCGTCACTGGATTATAAGGATTTGATAGCTTGTCATTAAATAGTTAGTGACATGTTTAATATTTATTTTAGCCTGTGGCATCCAGGAAAACAGAGGCCTCAAGGAAAGCTGAGGAGAGCTGGTCAGTAGATTGTTCTCATAATTTCCAAGAGATCGAACCTCCTCTGCCTAATGTGAGTATTTGTACTAGTTAAGACTAGAACAACTGTGAGTTATGGCTATGGTCAAATTCAATTATATCTGTTTCTGTGACACTGTTTTCAGACACAGACATATACACCTGCACACATTAAATGATATACATACAAACCCAAACACTGTGATGGCAGTGGGATTGAGGGTCATGAGATTAAACAATTGTCCCTCACAAAATGATTTTTGTTTTGCAATTTATTTACTATAATTTCATCCAGATGGTATGTGTATGATTTTCAATGTTTATCATGAACTGGAGATTAAAAAAATAATGGTCTTCCATTCTATCAACCTACTCTTCTAAAAACTCTAAAATCCTAATATTTGTGTTCAAATCAACAAGTCTTACACATCTGGGATGGAAAGGGTCATAAATGATAAGATAATTATGATGAGAATAGTCCTTTAACCTCATCACCCCTCGTGTGTGTGTGTGTGTGTGTGTGTGTGTGTGTGTGTGTGTGTGTCTGTGTCTGTGTCTGTGTCTGTGTCTGTGTCTGTGTCTGTGTCTGTGTCTGTGTCTGTGTCTGTGTGTGTCAGCGTCAGCGTCAGCCAGAGAAGCATATTCAACACCAGCATGTTTAAGAATGCAAGCCGGCTGACAGAACATTGTACTAGTTATGCACCAAACAGCTGATCGAGGCGGTGTTTCATGTGAAATTAACATTACTCAAAATATTTTCATTATTTTCTAATAGGACCACTCCTATGCATTGCCTGCATCTCCCACTGGTTTAAAGACCAGATTATGTGAAGCCTTGGCTAGAGTGGAGAGTCTGGAGCAAGAGTTGAGGAATGTGAAGGACCGGGAACGGAGGGCAAAGAAAACTGTGCGCGATCTTCTAGAGGATCTGAAGGGAAAGAACCTCATAAATGAAGATCTGAAAGAGAGACTCAGTTTCTACTCTGGTAAAATGAAAATAATTTCATCTTATTTTTAGACTGTTTTTTTATTTTTAATGGGAAGAGCTAGTACTAGTGTTCCTGTGGCTCAGTGGGTAGAGCATTGCGTTAGCAGCGCAAAGGTTGTGGGTTCGATTCCCAGGGAACACACATACTGACAATACAAATGTATAACCTGAATGCACTGTAAGTCGCTTTGGATAAAAGCGTCTGCTAAATGCATAAATGTAAATGTACTAGTTAGTCTGTTCTAAATTAATTTCAGATCTTCCGGTAGACCTCTTGTCAAAAGGGCCATGAGTACACAAAAGAACAGAGGAGTTTGCCCTCACTCTTCATTTACATGGTCCAAAAGCCTATAACTATTTGAGGAAGTCTCTTCATCTTGGCCTCCCACATCCACATACATTACAGAGGTATTCTTAATTTCATTCATTGCACTTTTACAAAATACATTAAATAACACATTTTCATTTTATTAAGGTGGATGAGTTCTGTGGATGCCAAGCCTGGCCTCAACATGATGATGTTGGACATGCTGAAAAGACGTCAAGAGGAAGACCCAGCTAAATATGGATGTGTAACTCTGATGTTGGATGCCATGGCTATAAAGAAACACATTCAGTACAATCCTCAGACACAGAAAATGTCTGGATTTGTTGACATGGGGGATGGTATGAACGAAACAGATGTTGCCACAGAGGCTCTTGTTTTCATGGTGGTTGGTTTACAAGGACATTGGAAGGCTCCAATTTCCTACTACCTCACCAACACTCTGTCACCAGATACGCAGAAGGTGTTAATTCTGCATGCGTTGGAGGAGCTGCATGAGCGTGGCATAAGGGTACTCTGCATCACAATGGATGGACATGCCTCCAATATTAGTATGTGCACCCAGCTTGGGTGCCAGTTAAAGGCAAACCCGCATGAGCCCTTAAAGACTTTTTTCTCACATCCAGTGACTGGTGAGAATGTGTTCGTAATGATGGATGCCTGCCACATGTTGAAGCTGGCACGGAATATGTTGCAGGCTTACAGTCCTATAAAGAGCAGTATTGGCCAGATCAGCTGGACACATTGTTCAGTTAAATGACATTCAAATCAAAGATGGACTGCATGCAGCCAACAAGTTAACAGGCAAGCACATATTTTTCGATTCCCAGAAGATGAAAGTGTCCTTGGCTGCACAGACACTCAGTCGCTCAGTGACAGTAGCTCTGCGCACATTGCGAGACCTTGGCTATCCAGAGTTCAAACACTGTGAAGCAACAGCTGAATTCATTGAGGTAGTACTATCTGCAAACATGGTTATAAATAAAATGCTTTCATTTAATGCAAATATTTGTTTTTAGATGATTGACAGGCTCTTTGACATAATGACCAGCCGCAATCCACGTGCCAAAGGGTTCAAAAGGCCGCTGGCTGCTTGGAATTGGAGTGATAGAGTAGAGTTCTTATTGAGAAGGGAATATTTGATCAGTTTGGTGATGAAAGATGGCACACTCCTTCACCAATCAAAGAGGTCATTTAAAATAGTGAAGTTTATGTTCGTGTGAAGAGTTCACAAGTTCATGGCATCATACGTTCATATGATGCTCTGTTCCTTTGTTCTGATCTTTCCATTGACTGTTTTTTTGGTATTCTTCTATGTTCAGTATTTTCAGTTCATACAGGCAGAATGGTAACTATGGCACTATGTTCATATGTTTCAGACCTTCCCAGTTCTGTTCTAATATTGTTCTTAGTTAGCTTAATGGCCTAGAGATAAATAATTTACTTAAATGATCCTAACCCTAAACTAATTTACACTCTTAAGGAGCATGCAGTAATTTTGCAGTATTCACTTTACATTTTATATCGTTATGTACTCTGAAAATGCAGTTACCAACCAGGGACATTGCAGTGGGGTGGCTTCTTGGGAGCCATCCTGAATGTTTTCCTGAAAGCCCCAAACATTTTGGATTTTACAATTAATGTATCATTGTCCCGTTACCAGTCTTGTTGACTGATCTTTCAATGGAGAAAAAGTTCAAGTATTATAGTCATCTATTGGTCACTGCCCTAGCCTACTGCCCTAGCCTGTCACCCTGTGTTGTCTGATCAAGTCCATTTACTGCTTTCAGTGAGCAAAATTACACAATGCTACCTTTGGAGTATTTTGATTTTGCCATATTGACAATATAGACGTATTGAAAAACATTTTCTTTTGAAGGTACCTGTCTGTCATGGGGTTCATCATCAACATTGATACCCTCATGTTGTTGATTCCTGAGCTGCTACAATTTCAGCGATATGTCTGCACCTATCAATTTAGCCAGGACCACTTGGAGCTCCTCTTCAATTCTATCAGGGCATCAGGTAAGGATTTCTGAAATTTGCGAATATATTTAAAAAATCATCTGAAAAGTGCACATATCAGTATTAAATGCATAATTAATTCAAATCCCGTTTAAAACACCCATGCAGTTTTACTCTTAAATGCCTGTGTCTTTGTCTCACCCAAGCTCTACTGCCTTTCTTTGAATTACTATCCTGCTACTCCACGATCTCCTCATTTACCTACCTGCTACTCCACAATCTCCTCGTTTACATACCTGCTACTCCACGATCTCCTCGTTTACAAACCTGCTACTCCACGATCTCCTTGTTTACCTACCTACTACTCCACAATCTCCTCGTTTACCTACCTGCTACTCCACAATCTCCTCGTTTACAAACCTGCTACTCCACGATCTCCTCGTTTACCTACCTGCTACTCCACGATCTCCTCGTTTACCTACCTGCTAATCCACGATCTCCTCGTTTACCTACCTGCTACTCCACGATCTCCTCGTTTACAAACCTGCTACTCCACGATCTCGTTTACCTACCTACTACTCCACGATCTCCTCGTTTACCTACCTGCTAATCCACGATCTCCTTGTTTACATACCTGCTACTCCACAATCTCCACAAACCTGCTACTCCACGATCTCCTGGTTTACAAACCTGCTACTCCACGATCTCGTTTACCTACCTACTACTCCACGATCTCCTCGTTTACCTACCTGCTAATCCACGATCTCCTTGTTTACATACCTGCTACTCCACGATCTCCTCGTTTACCTACCTGCTACTCCACGATCTCGTTTACCTACCTACTACTCCACGATCTCCTCGTTTACCTACCTGCTAATCCACGATCTCCTCGTTTACCTACCTGCTACTCCACGATCTCCTCGCTTTACCTACCTGCTACTCCACGATCTCCTCGTTTACCTACCTGCTACTCCACGATCTCCTCGTTTACCTACCTGCTAATCCACGATCTCCTCGTTTACCTACCTGCTACTCCACGATCTCCTCGTCTACCTACCTGCTACTCCACGATCTCCTGTTTACCTACCTGCTACTCCACGATCTCCTCGTTTACCTACCTGCTACTCCACCGAGGCCAAGATATATATATTACACTATATTGAAAAGTATTGAGTCGCCCCTTCTAATGAAAGGTTTGACTACTTTAGTAATTTCTATGAGTACAAATCTTAATGTTTAAGCATAAAATGATATTCTAGGAAATTGTGTGTTTCTAATTTTATATCAACAGTTTGGACAGAACCCTTTTCTATTCTAACATGACAGTGTCTCTGTGTATAAGACAAGAATCAAAGATAAATGATTGATTCAGTCAGTGTGGAAGAACTTGACTGGTCTGCAGAAAACCAAGTCCTAATCCCAGTTTAACACCTCTGGTGTGACTGTAAATGCAGACATTGAGCCAGCAAATTTTGGGTGAACTATTCCTTAAGTGTTGTGAATGTGTCTGTGTGTTTGTTTTTAGGAGGCTGGAATAACAATCCTACTGCAGGCCAGTTCCAGGGCATTTTCCGCCACCTCATGGTCCGGTGCGGTGTCTCACCAAGCATTTCAGGAAATGTGGTAGAACAGAATGAAACTGTGTCCCTATCGTCTGTTGAGATGTCATCGACTAGCAGCAGAAGAATCTGAAGACCTTCCATCCCCTTTTGTAAACCTCTCTGCACTTGTGTGTGACCACAGCTACCTGCCAACACTTCTTGGGAGCCTTGTGGACAATGCCCTTGTGTACATTTCAGGGTTCGTCGTTCGTCAGATTTTGAGGAAGCTGTCCTGTGATGTGTGCCGTGCTAGCTTGGTGACAAATGCTGTATCTGCGTCATTTAATCAGAGCTACCACTTGCTTACACTGAAAAACAATGGAGGACTGATGATTCCTTCTGAAGGCACAGTGAAGGTGGTCAGATCAGCTGAGCGGTTTATTCACCAGTCACCCTCTGGGAAAGCCGTCAAAGTGTCCTTGATCAGTCAACTTGTCCGAGCAGAGATTGGCTCAGAGGATGTGTTTTGTCTCAAGGACCACATTGAGGAAACACAATTTGGAATTGACAACCATCATTTTTCTCTCTTGTCTTCAGTTGTGTCTTTTTCCACAAACTAAGGATGCACCACATTGCCAAACTGAACACACTTCAACTACAGAGTGGCAACTCGAGAAAAAAGCTCTGCAAAGTAGTTTTGTTCAAAGGATTTTAGCTCTTGCACTCTGCAACCCTACAAAGGATTAGCGATTATAGATGATTTATAGTTATTATATAGCTTTTAATGTTGTTATTATTTTATTACTTATTGTACTATTAATTACTTGCTATTTACCTGTTTATTGTCTATATCATTTTGCAATTGATATTAAATACTATTTGATATTACATTTTAATGTAGTATTATTATTATTATACAGTTAGCATACTAATTGATTGATAATAGCTATTATATTCTTGTACTACTAAATTTGTATTGAATGCTATTCTTAATTATTATTATAGTTATACAACTATACATATATTATTTACTATTACATCTTACTTTATACTATATTACAAATATATTTGCTGAACTGTTGTTGTAACAAATCACATATGTATTTTCATAAAGCTATCAGTTCTCTTTGTTATTGTCTGTTTTGGTGTATGTACTTGTAAATAATTGCATCATTTTAGTGCTATAAATGTATAGAAAGAAGCCTGCCCGTGTGATTTGTATGTTAGTTTGTTCCATTTCTCAATTTTGGTAAATTACTGCTTTAAGATGGGCATTTGTTTTTTGAAATATTTCAAAGGGAACGAAAAGTAAAAATGGTGAGGTTAAACACAGAAAATACTTTTTGTGAAGATTTAATTTACACAAGTGTGAGCTTTTGCAATTCCTTATTAAATAAATGTAACTATCTAGTTTAACTATCGCGATTTTAAGCAACTGGAGATTTTTTGTACACCACGTAGGTCATAAACCACTAATATCAGTTGATAAAAACAAACGTTGTCATTTTTATCCAGAAAAACCGCAGCTCTCCCTGTTCGTTGCATTTGTTTAAATGGAACTCTTGCCTGCTCCAATATGGCGGACGCGTTGACGTATCGCAGCAAAGGCTCAAAGCGGCCAATGAGGCGTCTAGGTATTTATATGTCTATGGGTGTAATGGTGGACGGGAATGTGTGAGTGCAGTGCATGATGGGAGATGTAGTCCATGGGTGATGTGCAGTTTGAGTGAGTGGCAACCAGATTCATGACAGCCAGCAAGGGTTTTGCCACCAAGTACTAAGACATGTTTTGAGAAAGGGTCAAATACTTATTTGACTCATTAAAATACAAATCAATTTATAACTTTTTTGAAAAGCGTTTTTCAGGATTTTTTGTTGTTATGCTGTCTCTCATTATTAAAATAAACCTACGATTAAAACGATAGACTGATCATTTCTTTGTCTGTAGGCAAACGTACAAAATCAGCAGGGGATCAAATATTTTATTTCCCCACAGTATTTAATGTATAAGGTACATGTACAACAAACTGGTAATGTCATAGTGGTATCATGTACTGTGATCGAATGTAACCTATCTATACCTGTGGAACCATAGACAGCACATGCAGTGTTCATCTAATAAAGATCTTCATAGCTAGCAAAACATAGCCTTTGCAGATTTGCTTTCAATTGACTGTAGATCCAAAGCCACGTCTCCAACGCTCTTGATGTTCTTAAACTTTGTTACAACTCAGATTGAGAACCGCTTCAGACGACTCAAAATGGCATGTGGTGGGGAACTGAACTAATAATTCGCGAATCAATTCACTGGTTTGCCAACTGGTTTGATCAAGCCTTTGAACAGAATTGACTCAAAAGAATGAATCGTTGGCGAATGGGCATCGCACATTGTCCAGAGAAAAGTAGATGGTGCATTTGGAATAAATTGAAGCATTTTTAACTTGTAAGATAATTTTTTCTCAAGTAAATGTTACAAAGCATTTTTAACTTGTAAGATAATTTTTTCTCAAGTAAATGTTACAAAGTAAATGTAACTCATAACTACCCATCTCTGTGCATATCCAACAGTGCTACCTAATGTATAGCCTGATGGCACTGTAAGTCGCTTTGGATAAAAGCGTCTGCTAAATGCATAAATGTAAATGTAAATGTCACATATAGCTTTTCTGATTGGATTTGCTGACAGGAGGCCAGCAGTGTCAGCCTAAAAGTGTCTGCTATGTGGGTGCTTTAAGGACAGAAAGCCAAATTTGTTCACATTTATTTATCATAATTTATCAAGCTTCCAGTTCCCTACACTGATTTGGGGTTTCGGCAAGAGATAAAATATGGTGTGCTAACACAAATTGTTGCCTACGTTGAAAGGTTGTCAGACACTGAACTATCCACTTCAACAACTTACAAGGAGCTATCGGACAGTCTGGTGAATCCAACCAAATGGGACTTACAGGAATGTGGATGATCAATTCAATGATCAACCATAAATTGCACCATATCGTCTTAGTGTATGTAGTGTGAAATTCAGCTTCCTGGCTCTGAAGCAGCACTTAAGATGTCCCTGGATGTGGCAATGGCCAGTAGGTCTGTCCATACAACTGGGCTTTCGACCTCTACCTGTCTTCTCCTAAATGGGAGGGCAAAGTAAATCAGAGTTTATGGAAAATAAAATAAATAATGTATTATTGTTAGGAATACATAGGATTGGAATCAGTAAACTAATTAATAATAAAATACTTAAAATCATATAAACAATTATAGAAAATTATCAGAAGAGATTGACATAAATCAGTGTTTTAATAATGGTTAAAATCACTAACACTACTTTATTAATATAATAAACTGCTAAGTAATGTGATATTTACAAAAGCAGGCAAATTATGTACATTGCGATGCTATAACTAGGAATATAACTAAAACATGATTAATCACTGGGAAAAGGAACTACTTACTTGCATATGTCTTAATTTAACAAGGAGACACATCATCATGGAAATACTGATCACAAAGAGAATGTCCATATGATTTCAAGCACAAATAATTTAACATCATCACCATAATATTAGGAGGTGTGTATACACCACACACTGCTAAATTAAACCCATATCAATATCACCACCTGCTGGCGAAGGCTGTATTAAGACATGACCTTTGCCATATAAGAGACAAATACAACTGAGAAAAAAATATGCAACCTTGTCTGCAAATCTTCTCAAAAGTACCATATCCCCCGTTCCCCCCCAGACACTTTAAATATTTTGTTGAAACTTAATTTTAAATAAAATGTCTTTCCAAAAGCTCACAGGCCTCATTAGTTGTGTTTGTCCACCACACTACACATTTTCAACCAACATAAGTTTTTGTGTTAGTCTTTTCAGGCTTAAAAGTATGCATTTTGTAAGTGTGTAAAATATGTATTTTGTAGCAAAGTTTTTGCAACAATAGCTTGCAGTTTAATCAGTAAGTTTGAGTTACTAGAGTTTTGCCCACTGTGCCACACAACCCGTTTTAATGATTCTAAGTCTCCAGAGACATGTTTTATACTATAAAATTGCATGTACTGGTGACTCTTAGTTCTTCTAAACCACAGCAACAAGTAAAGCTAATTATCTGCATATTTTCTCATTATTTGAAGATGAACTGATGGTAATTTCAGATCATATCACACAAGATATTCCTGGTAAAGCAGCTGCATGTATTTAGTTTAACTGATTGAATAATTCTAACAGTAAATTACTTTCACATGATGTATTATTTAAAGCATTGTGGCTACAGTTATCTAAAGCTGATAACCACGAAAACTGTTTATCTGTAAGAAACATAAAAAGCATTAACTTATTTTTTTTCATCCTCAGGTCAATGAATCCATTCTTTGCTTAATGGAAAATGGAAAACGGAACATATTTTTACTTGATGTTGTTTGAAAATATTGGGTACATAAGATATGCTTTTTTCGGTTTGGCATTTATTCTATATTGTGCTATTGTATTCTTTAATGCCCTTATTATTCTTGCAATATTTCTGAAAAGGACATTACACCAGCCCATGTACATTCTGATTTCATGTTTATCCATCAACTCTGTGTTTGGAACAGCTGCTTTTTTCCCAAGGTTACTGACAGACTTGCTGTCTGATACACACTCAGTCTCCCGTGAAGCATGTATCTTACAGGCTTTAGTCATTTATTCATATGCATCAAATGAAAACACAATTTTAATGTTAATGGCATTTGACAGGTATATAGCAATTTGTAAACCATTACAATACAACAACATAATGACCCCAGGATTTTATCTGTTTTAATAGCTATAAGCTGGATTTATCCGATGATTTGTGTTGGTATTGGTGGTATATTAAATGCCAGACTCACAATGTGTGGTAGAAAACTGTGGAAGGTGTACTGTCACAACTGGGAAATTGTCAAGTTTCTCTTGTGTAAACATTATTGTTAATAATGTTTTTGGCTTTTCACAATGACCACAACTCTTATCATGCCTTTAAGTTTTATATTATACTCTTATGTTAAAATTATTATCATTTGTAGAAAAAGCTCACTAGATTTCAGGAGAAAAGCATATCAAACTTGTATTCCACACATAGTTATTCTCTTGAATTTCTCAGTTGCTGTTTTTTGCGAGGTCACTTTGAGTCGGTTTGAAACTTTGGAACTCCCTATAGGGCTGTCAATCATTATTTCACTTGGGTTTCTTGTTGTACCACCCATCCTGAACCCTCTTGTTTATGGTTTGAATTTTCCTGAAATTCGCAATAAAATTCCATGGATTATAAAAGCTTGCAAATAGCTGTAACATATGCTATACAGAATGTTAACAAAGTTCAATGATTGTATGACTGTATTGTATAAATTATGTAATCATGATGTATATTCAATTTTATGAATTTAAGACTGCATTTTACTGTAAATCTTTGGCACAATTATTTATTTACTATACATTTTATTTCTAATTTAGCCTGTAACTGGATTCATTACATGGGTCAGACCCTCTGTCATCTCTCAGATACCAAATATGTCAGATACAGGACATGTATTTATTTTCCTGTAAAGCTGTTTTGTAACGAGTTGTATCATAAAAAGTGCTATACAAATTAACTTGAATTTAATTTAATTGCCTGTAACATTAATGCCGGAATAAATGCATTAAATTTAAAAGGGGACATTGGATTAAATTTTCTATTTTGTTTATGAATGTATTTATTTATTTATTTAATTGTATTATTCTAATAAAGAATAATAAAATGTACTTAAATAATACTTAACTTTTTCTGGCGTGTCTGCCAGCTCAGAAAAGCTGAAAAAACACACATACAGCCCTATGAAGTCTGTTTTATTGTTTCCCCAAATCTGTTTTATTTTCATTTTTATGGATTCCATTTTTTTCTATTACATTTTTTGAGACTGTTTTAATGGCTAAATAAAAAGTATATTAATCCAAATAACATGTCTAATTAATCGAAGTCATGGAACTTACACAATTTAACCTCAATTTATGATTTTATTTTTATACCAAATTCTGTTTAAAATTAACTTTATGGATTTAATTTTAATTTTAATAATCAAAAACATACATTTTAATTAAAATTGATTTTATAATTTATTTATTTTTGTACTATTTTTTTTCATAAATAATGTGTAGTGTATTTACAATTTTTTTCTGGCAAACTTCTGTTAAATATTCCTTAAATAATTTTGTAATACAAAAATATTAGTACCTCTAGTACTTTACATTAAGTTGCATTAGTTACATATTTCTGTCACAGTTTCTGTAAATTTCTTCAAATTAAACCAAACTTCTATTTTGACGGTTTTCTGCAAAGTCAATTAAGTTTCTGTATATGAAATGATGATCATTTTTCTCAAAATAAAACTCTTAAAAGAATGCTCATGAACTGCGCTTCAGTATATGTATAGTAAACAAAACAGCATGTCTGTGCCATCCATTCACACAGAAACATACATAATATGCAGGATTCATTTTTAAATAGTACTTTTACAGCATGATGCACAGACACTAGTCCATATCACATTTTGATTTATGTGTACTTGCCTGCTTTTGATATATTCATCCAAAATTTGACATTCCGCATTATTTACATTTACATTTAGATATTTACCATACACTTTTATCCAAAGCGACTTACAAATGAGGACAGTGGAAAAATCAAAATCAACAAAAGAGCAATGATATGAAAGTGCTATAACAAATTTCAGTTAGCTTAAGGCAGTACACGTAGCAAGGCTTATTTTTATTTTTTATTATATAATAAATAAAAATAAAACAGATAGAATAGAAAAAGAATAGAGAAAGCTAGTGTTAGAGGTCATTTTTGTTAATTGTATAATAAAAACAAAGAAAACGATAGAGTACAACAATATATGAAAAGCTAAAGTTCGTTTTTTTCTACAAGCAGTAAATTAATAGAGTGCGAGTCTAAAAGGGACAAGTTTTTTTATAATATAATATATAATATATCATTAAATTCTGACTTTTTCCGTGTTAAGTGCTATAACCGGGTCCCCGGTTCATACCAACCAAACGTGAAAAGTCACGTAATTATTATTTTTTTTTTTGGTAAGCCTTTCTCTGTAAGCTTGTGAAAAAAAAAATCACAAAATGTATTTTGATAGTCCACTTTAGACATTGTGGCGGACTGGCCATCGGGAGCACCGGGAGTTTTCCCGGTGGACCGCTGTACAATGTGGCCCGGCTCTTTGCGTAATATATTTTAAAAATGGATTGGAGTAAATGTATGTATATCCTTCTATTGGCCCAGACTAATGGCCCTGGCCACGTGGCCCACTTCATTAAAAATATTTAATTAATTTAGCATGCTCCAACTCAGTGCAGCGGCTCAAAAGTGCTCGTCAAAGTCAAAATGTTTGAAATAGCCAATCAGAGTGTAGAAGGCGGGATTTACCGTTCACAGATGCTGAGCTGCGCGACTTGAATGTGAGCTGAGGTAAGATGTAAGCAGCTAAACATGATGAGACGATTCAGCAATATTTGCTGACCGTTTAGTTAAACGGCAGAAATTAATTTGAAAGAATAGAAACTACTACTAGCTTTTTCAAATTTCTCAGATTTTAATTCCGCTATGCGAGTCATCGCAATGTAGGCTAATGCAGTTTTCAGCAGACCTGAGATATGAGTTAATGTAAAGCTGCTTTCTTCCGTGATATCAAGTGTCTAAGAAAATGTTTAAAAATCTATGAAAATCATTCTGAATCTTACTCTAAAACATTGTAAAACTGAAAAGTTTTGCTTTCGAGCGCTGTCCATAGGAGAGTGATATAGGCCTAATAAAAATATAATATTAATTCACATCCAGTAGCCTATTATATATACACAGACTGGTGCTTAAACGTTTCAAATAATTGAGGCTTTTTGTTTATTTATTTAATGTATTTGATCAAATATACAGTAAAACAATAGCCTCATGTTATGAAATATTCACTTAAAATAGTGGTTTTCTATTTAGGATGTTTTAAAATGTACTTTATTTCTGTGATCAAAGCTGAATTTTTAGCATCATTACTCCAGTCTTCAGTGTCCTTTCAGAAATTATTCTAACGCTGCCCAATTTGCTGCTTAATTATCAGTTTCTATTTGTGATCAATTATTAATAATGGTTTTATTATTGGTATAATGGTTCTCAGTTAAAAAAACAGCATGTATTTGAAATATATGTACTTTGTAATATCTTTACTGTCACTTAAATCAATTTAATCAAAGTCCATTTTTTTTTATCTTTGATTTAATGCAAAATTGTTGAAGAAATATATTAATTTATATTTGTTTGATCTTACCCAAGACCCAAGGTATCAGACTTTCCACAAAAATATGAAGCAGCACAACAGTTTTCAACATTGATACTAATCAGAAATGTTTCTTGAGCAATAAATCTGAATATTAGAATGATTTCTAAGAGATCATGTGACACTGAAAACTGAAGTAATGATGCTGAAAATTCAGCTTTGATCAAGGGAATAAATTATTTTTTACTAAATATTCGCATAGAAGACAGCTATTTAGGGGGCGCTCGAGAGCACCGCATGGAGTAGACGTAGTTTTTGAGGTCTCTTCCTTATACCTCGGAAAATTAGTCTTATTTAATTTTAAACAAAACAAAACAATACCCCGTATTGCTTGAAATCAAGATGACGAAGCCTAAAACGAAAAAAGGAGATCAGTCGACCAATGCAGACGAACAATCAGGGGAAAAGCAAGCTCTGACTGAACAAGCGTCTAATGCAGCCGCTAACGACGAGACTACGGCTTTATCCTCTGTTCTGACAGCTATCCAAGCTTTGGATAAGTCTATGAATGACAGATTTACCTCTGTTGAAAGTACCCTGTCACTGATGCAAACATCACTGTCCGAAATTAATTCCCGTACTTCAGAACTGGAGGGCGCGAGAGCCGAACAAGAGAGCCGCATCTCTGATTCAGGATATCGTCGCGGCCAATAAGGCCCTACATGCCAAGCTTGACGACCTGGAGGGCCATTCCCGTCGCCAAAATATTAAAATTACGTGGCTACAAGAGAAAGTTGAAAACGGCCGTCCTACTGAATTTGTCGAAAAGTTGATTCCGGATCTCTTGGGAGCTCAGAACTTTCTAATATAACTAAAACATGATTAATCACTGGGAAAAGGAACTACTTACTTGCATATGTCTTAATTTAACAAGGAGACACATCATCATGGAAATACTGATCACAAAGAGAATGTCCATATGATTTCAAGCACAAATCATTTAACATCATCACCATAATATTAGGAGGTGTGTATACACCACACACTGCTAAATTAAACCCATATCAATATCACCACCTGCTGGCGAAGGCTGTATTAAGACATGACCTTTGCCATATAAGAGACAAATACAACTGAGAAAAAATATGCAACCTTGTCTGCAAATCTTCTCAAAAGTACCATATCCCCCGTTCCCCCCCAGACACTTTAAATATTTTGTTGAAACTTAATTTTAAATAAAATGTCTTTCCAAAAGCTCACAGACCTCATTAGTTGTGTTTGTCCACCACACTACACATTTTCAACCAACATAAGTTTTTGTGTTAGTCTTTTCAGGCTTAAAAGTATGCATTTTGTAAGTGTGTAAAATATGTATTTTGTAGCAAAGTTTTGCAACAATAGCTTGCAGTTTAATC
Source organism: Gymnocypris eckloni scoliostomus (assembly GCA_027564155.1). Lineage (NCBI taxonomy): Eukaryota > Metazoa > Chordata > Actinopteri > Cypriniformes > Cyprinidae > Gymnocypris > Gymnocypris eckloni. The sequence continues at coordinate 25,728,943 of CM050417.1, forward strand.
AGTAAGTTTGAGTTACTAGAGTTTTGCCCACTGTGCCACACAACCCGTTTTAATGATTCTAAGTCTCCAGAGACATGTTTTATACTATAAAATTGCATGTACTGGTGACTCTTAGTTCTTCAAAACCACAGCAACAAGTAAAGCTAATTATCTGCATATTTTCTCATTATTTGAAGATGAACTGATGGTAATTTCAGATCATATCACACAAGATATTCCTGGTAAAGCAGCTGCATGTATTTAGTTTAACTGATTGAATAATTCTAACAGTAAATTACTTTCACATGATGTATTATTTAAAGCATTGTGGCTACAGTTATCTAAAGCTGATAACCACGAAAACTGTTTATCTGTAAGAAACATAAAAATCATTAACTTATTTTTTTTCATCCTCAGGTCAATGAATCCATTCTTTGCTTAATGGAAAATGGAAAACGGAACATATTTTTACTTGATGTTGTTTGAAAATATTGGGTACATAAGATATGCTTTCTTCGGTTTGGCATTTATTCTATATTGTGCTATTGTATTCTTTAATGCCCTTATTATTCTTGCAATATTTCTGAAAAGGACATTACACCAGCCCATGTACATTCTGATTTCATGTTTATCCATCAACTCTGTGTTTGGAACAGCTGCTTTTTTCCCAAGGTTACTGACAGACTTGCTGTCTGATACACACTCAGTCTCCCGTGAAGCATGTATCTTACAGGCTTTAGTCATTTATTCATATGCATCAAATGAAAACACAATTTTAATGTTAATGGCATTTGACAGGTATATAGCAATTTGTAAACCATTACAATACAACAACATAATGACCCCAGGATTTTATCTGTTTTAATAGCTATAAGCTGGATTTATCCGATGATTTGTGTTGGTATTGGTGGTATATTAAATGCCAGACTCACAATGTGTGGTAGAAAACTGTGGAAGGTGTACTGTCACAACTGGGAAATTGTCAAGCTCTCTTGTGTAAACATTATTGTTAATAATGTTTTTGGCTTTTTCACAATGACCACAACTGTTATCATGCCTTTAAGTTTTATATTATACTCTTATGTTAAAATTATTATCATTTGTAGAAAAAGCTCACTAGATTTCAGGAGAAAAGCATATCAAACTTGTATTCCACACATAGTTATTCTCTTAAATTTCTCAGTTGCTCTTTTTTGCGAGGTCACTTTGAGTCGGTTTGAAACTTTGGAACTCCCTATAGGGCTGTCAATCATTATTTCACTTGGGTTTCTTGTTGTACCACCCATCCTGAACCCTCTTGTTTATGGTTTGAATTTTCCTGAAATTCGCAATAAAATTCCATGGATTATAAAAGCTTGCAAATAGCTGTAACATATGCTATACAGAATGTTAACAAAGTTCAATGATTGTATGACTGTATTGTATAAATTATGTAATAATGATGTATATTCAATTTTATGAATTTAAGACTGCATTTTACTGTAAATCTTTGGCACAATTATTTATTTACTATACATTTTATTTCTAATTTAGCCTGTAACTGGATTCATTACATGGGTCAGACCCTCTCATCTCTCAGATACCAAATATGTCAGATACAGGACATGTATTTATTTTCCTGTAAAGCTGTTTTGTAACGAGTTGTATCATAAAAGTGCTATACAAATTAACTTGAATTTAATTTAATTGCCTGTAACATTAATGCCGGAATAAATGCATTAAATTTAAAAGGGGACATTGGATAAAATTTTCAATTTTGTTTATGAATGTATTTATTTATTTATTTAATTTTATTATTCTAATAAAGAATAATAAAATGTACTTAAATAATACTTAACTTTTTAAATAATAATTTACTTTTTCTGGCGTGTCTGCCAGCTCAGAAAAGCTGAAAAAACACACATACAGCCCTATGAAGTCTGTTTTATTGTTTCCCCAAATCTGTTTTATTTTATTTTCATTTTTATGGATTCCATTTTTTTCTATTACATTTTTTGAGACTGTTTTAATGGCTAAATAAAAAGTATATTAATCCAAATAACATGTCTAATTAATCGAAGTCATGGAACTTACACAATTTAACCTCGATTTATGATTTTTTTTTTTTTTTTACCAAATTCTGTTTAAAATTAACTTTATGGATTTAATTTTAATTTTAATTTTAATAATCAAAAACATACATTTTAATCAAAATTGATTTTATAATTTATTTATTTTTGTACTATTTTTTTTCATAAATAATGTGTAGTGTATTTACAATTTTTTTCTGGCAAACTTCTGTTAAATATTCGTTAAATAATTTTGTAATACAAAAATATTAGTACCTCTAGTACTTTACATTAAGTTGCATTAGTTACATTAAGTTACATATTTCTGTCACAGTTTCTTCAAATTAAACCAAACTTCTATTTTGACGGTTTTCTGCAAAGTCAATTAAGTTTCTGTATATGAAATGATGATAATTTTTCTCAAAATAAAACTCTTAAAAGAATGCTCATGAACTGCGCTTCAGTATGTGTATAGTAAACAAAACAGCATGTCTGTGCCATCCATTCACACAGAAACATACATAATATGCAGGATTCATTTTTAAATAGTACTTTTACAGCATGATGCACAGACACTAGTCCATATCACATTTTGATTTATGTGTACTTGCCTGCTTTTGATATATTCATCCAAAATTTGACATTCCGCATTATTTACATTTACATTTAGATATTTACCACACACTTTTATCCAAAGCGACTTACAAATGAGGACAGTGGAAAAATCAAAATCAACAAAAGAGCAATGATATGAAAGTGCTATAACAAATTTCAGTTAGCTTAAGGCAGTACACGTAGCAAGGCTTATTTTTTTTTTTTTTTATATAATAAATAAAAATAAAACAGATAGAATAGAAAAAGAATAGAGAAAGCTAGTGTTAGAGGTCATTTTTGTTAATTGTATAATAAAAACAAAGAAAACGATAGAGTACAACAATATATGAAAAGCTAAAGTTCATTTTTCTACAAGCAGTAAATTAATAGAGTGCGAGTCTAAAAGGGACAAGTTTTTTATAATATAATATATAATATATCATTAAATTCTGACTTTTTCCGTGTTAAGTGCTATAATCGGGTCCCCGGTTCATACCAACCAAACGTGAAAAGTCACGTAATTTTTTATTTTTTTTTTGGTAAGCCTTTCTCTGTAAGCTTGTGAAAAAAAAAATCACAAAATGTATTTTGATAGTCCACTTTAGACATTGTGGCGGACTGGCCATCGGGAGCACCGGGAGTTTTCCCGGTGGACCGCTGTACAATGTGGCCCGGCTCTTTATGTAATATATTTTAAAAATGGATTGGAGTAAATGTATGTATATCCTTCTATTGGCCCAGACTAATGGCCCTGGCCACGTGGCCCACTTCATTAAAAATATTTAATTAATTTAGCATGCTCCAACTCAGTGCAGCGGCTCAAAAGTGCTCGTCAAAGTCAAAATGTTTGAAATAGCCAATCAGAGTGTAGAAGGCGGGATTTACCGTTCACAGATGCTGAGCTGCGCGACTTGAATGTGAGCTGAGGTAAGATGTAAGCAGCTAAACATGATGAGACGATTCAGCAATATTTGCTGACCGTTTAGTTAAACGGCAGAAATTAATTTGAAAGAATAGAAACTACTACTAGCTTTTTCAAATTTCTCAGATTTTAATTCCGTTATGCGAGTCATCGCAATGTAGGCTAATGCAGTTTTCAGCAGACCTGAGATATGAGTTAATGTAAAGCTGCTTTCTTCCGTGATATCAAGTGTCTAAGAAAATGTTTAAAAATCTATGAAAATCATTCTGAATCTTACTCTAAAACATTGTAAAACTGAAAAGTTTTGCTTTCGAGCGCTGTCCATAGGAGAGTGATATAGGCCTAATAAAAATATAATATTAATTCACATCCAGTAGCCTATTATATATACACAGACTGGTGCTTAAACGTTTCAAATAATTGAGGCTTTTTGTTTATTTATTTAATGTATTTGATCAAATATACAGTAAAACAATAGCCTCATGTTATGAAATATTCACTTAAAATAGTGGTTTTCTATTTAGGATGTTTTAAAATGTACTTTATTTCTGTGATCAAAGCTGAATTTTTAGCATCATTACTCCAGTCTTCAGTGTCCTTTCAGAAATTATTCTAACGCTGCCCAATTTGCTGCTTAATTATCAGTTTCTATTTGTGATCAATTATTAATAATGGTTTTATTATTGGTATAATGGTTCTCAGTTAAAAAAATAGCATGTATTTGAAATATATGTACTTTGTAATATCTTTACTGTCACTTAAATCAATTTAATCAAAGTCCATTTTTTTAAATCTTTGATTTAATGCAAAATTGTTGAAGAAATATATTAATTTATATTTGTTTGATCTTACCCAAGACCCAAGGTATCAGACTTTCCACAAAAATATGAAGCAGCACAACAGTTTTCAACATTGATACTAATCAGAAATGTTTCTTGAGCAATAAATCTGAATATTAGAATGATTTCTAAGAGATCATGTGACACTGAAAACTGAAGTAATGATGCTGAAAATTCAGCTTTGATCAAGGGAATAAATTATTTTTACTAAATATTCATAGAAGACAGCTATTTAGGGGCGCCGAGAGCACCGCATGGAGTAGACGTAGTTTTTGAGGTCTCTTCCTTATACCTCGGAAAATTAGTCTTATTTAATTTTAAACAAAACAAAACAATACCCCGTATTGCTTGAAATCAAGATGACGAAGCCTAAAACGAAAAAAGGAGATCAGTCGACCAATGCAGACGAACAATCAGGGGAAAAGCAAGCTCTGACTGAACAAGCGTCTAATGCAGCCGCTAACGACGAGACTACGGCCTTATCCTCTGTTCTGACAGCTATCCAAGCTTTGGATAAGTCTATGAATGACAGATTTACCTCTGTTGAAAGTACCCTGTCACTGATGCAAACATCACTGTCCGAAATTAATTCCCGTACTTCAGAACTGGAGGGCGCGAGAGCCGAACAAGAGAGCCGCATCTCTGATTCAGGATATCGTCATGCCAATAAGGCCCTACATGCCAAGCTTGACGACCTGGAGGGCCATTCCGTCGCCAAAATATTAAAATTACGGGCTACAAGAGAAAGTTGAAAACGGCCGTCTACTGAATTTGTCGAAAAGTTGATTCCGGATCTCTTGGGAGCTCAGAACTTTCTAATATAACTAAAACATGATTAATCACTGGGAAAAGGAACTACTTACTTGCATATGTCTTAATTTAACAAGGAGACACATCATCATGGAAATACTGATCACAAAGAGAATGTCCATATGATTTCAAGCACAAATCATTTAACATCATCACCATAATATTAGGAGATGTGTATACACCACACACTGCTAAATTAAACCCATATCAATATCACCACCTGCTGGCGAAGGCTGTATTAAGACATGACCTTTGCCATATAAGAGACAAATACAACTGAGAAAAAATATGCAACCTTGTCTGCAAATCTTCTCAAAAGTACCATATCCCCCGTTCCCCCCCAGACACTTTAAATATTTTGTTGAAACTTAATTTTAAATAAAATGTCTTTCCAAAAGCTCACAGACCTCATTAGTTGTGTTTGTCCACCACACTACACATTTTCAACCAACATAAGTTTTTGTGTTAGTCTTTTCAGGCTTAAAAGTATGCATTTTGTAAGTGTGTGAAATATGTATTTTGTAGCAAAGTTTTTGCAACAATAGCTTGCAGTTTAATCAGTAAGTTTGAGTTACTAGAGTTTTGCCCACTGTGCCACACAACCCGTTTTAATGATTCTAAGTCTCCAGAGACATGTTTTATACTATAAAATTGCATGTACTGGTGACTCTTAGTTCTTCAAAACCACAGCAACAAGTAAAGCTAATTATCTGCATATTTTCTCATTATTTGAAGATGAACTGATGGTAATTTCAGATCATATCACACAAGATATTCCTGGTAAAGCAGCTGCATGTATTTAGTTTAACTGATTGAATAATTCTAACAGTAAATTACTTTCACATGATGTATTATTTAAAGCATTGTGGCTACAGTTATCTAAAGCTGATAACCACGAAAACTGTTTATCTGTAAGAAACATAAAAATCATTAACTTATTTTTTCCTCAGGTCAATGAATCCATTCTTTGCTTAATGGAAAATGGAAAACGGAACATATTTTTACTTGATGTTGTTTGAAAATATTGGGTACATAAGATATGCTTTCTTCGGTTTGGCATTTATTCTATATTGTGCTATTGTATTCTTTAATGCCCTTATTATTCTTGCAATATTTCTGAAAAGGACATTACACCAGCCCATGTACATTCTGATTTCATGTTTATCCATCAACTCTGTGTTTGGAACAGCTGCTTTTTTCCCAAGGTTACTGACAGACTTGCTGTCTGATACACACTCAGTCTCCCGTGAAGCATGTATCTTACAGGCTTTAGTCATTTATTCATATGCATCAAATGAAAACACAATTTTAATGTTAATGGCATTTGACAGGTATATAGCAATTTGTAAACCATTACAATACAACAACATAATGACCCCCAGGATTTTATCTGTTTTAATAGCTATAAGCTGGATTTATCCGATGATTTGTGTTGGTATTGGTGGTATATTAAATGCCAGACTCACAATGTGTGGTAGAAAACTGTGGAAGGTGTACTGTCACAACTGGGAAATTGTCAAGCTCTCTTGTGTAAACATTATTGTTAATAATGTTTTTGGCTTTTTCACAATGACCACAACTCTTATCATGCCTTTAAGTTTTATATTATACTCTTATGTTAAAATTATTATCATTTGTAGAAAAAGCTCACTAGATTTCAGGAGAAAAGCATATCAAACTTGTATTCCACACATAGTTATTCTCTTGAATTTCTCAGTTGCTGTTTTTTGCGAGGTCACTTTGAGTCGGTTTGAAACTTTGGAACTCCCTATAGGGCTGTCAATCATTATTTCACTTGGGTTTCTTGTTGTACCACCCATCCTGAACCCTCTTGTTTATGGTTTGAATTTTCCTGAAATTATAAAATTCCATGGATTATAAAAGCTTGCAAATAGCTGTAACATATGCTATACAGAATGTTAACAAAGTTCAATGATTGTATGACTGTATTGTATAAATTATGTAATCATGATGTATATTCAATTTTATGAATTTAAGACTGCATTTTACTGTAAATCTTTGGCACAATTATTTATTTACTATACATTTTATTTCTAATTTAGCCTGTAACTGGATTCATTACATGGGTCAGACCCTCTGTCATCTCTCAGATACCAAATATGTCAGATACAGGACATGTATTTATTTTCCTGTAAAGCTGTTTTGTAACGAGTTGTATCATAAAAAGTGCTATACAAATTAACTTGAATTTAATTTAATTGCCTGTAACATTAATGCCGGAATAAATGCATTAAATTTAAAAGGGGACATTGGATTAAATTTTCTATTTTGTTTATGAATGTATTTATTTATTTATTTAATTTTATTATTCTAATAAAGAATAATAAAATGTACTTAAATAATACTTACTTAAATAATAATTTACTTTTTCTGGCGTGTCTGCCAGCTCAGAAAAGCTGAAAAAACACACATACAGCCCTATGAAGTCTGTTTTATTGTTTCCCCAAATCTGTTTTATTTTATTTTCATTTTTATGGATTCCATTTTTTTCTATTACATTTTTTGAGACTGTTTTAATGGCTAAATAAAAAGTATATTAATCCAAATAACATGTCTAATTAATCGAAGTCATGGAACTTACACAATTTAACCTCGATTTATTATTTTATTTTTATTTTTTTATCAAATTCTGTTTAAAATTAACTTTATGGATTTAATTTTCATTTTAATAATCAAAAACATACATTTTAATCAAAATTGATTTTATAATTTATTTATTTTTGTACTATTTTTTTTTCATAAATAATGTGTAGTGTATTTACAATTTTTTTCTGGCAAACTTCTGTTAAATATTCCTTAAATAATTTTGTAATACAAAAATATTAGTACCTCTAGTACTTTACATTAAGTTGCATTAGTTACATTAAGTTACATATTTCTGTCACAGTTTCTGTCACAGTTTCTTCAAATTAAACCAAACTTCTATTTTGACGGTTTTCTGCAAAGTCAATTAAGTATGTGTATATGAAATGATGATAATTTTTCTCAAAATAAAACTCTTAAAAGAATGCTCATGAACTGCGCTTCAGTATGTGTATAGTAAACAAAACAGCATGTCTGTGCCATCCATTCACACAGAAACATACATAATATGCAGGATTCATTTTTAAATAGTACTTTTACAGCATGATGCACAGACACTAGTCCATATCACATTTTGATTTATGTGTACTTGCCTGCTTTTGATATATTCATCCAAAATTTGACATTCCGCATTATTTACATTTACATTTAGATATTTACCACACACTTTTATCCAAAGCGACTTACAAATGAGGACAGTGGAAAAAATCAAAATCAACAAAAGAGCAATGATATGAAAGTGCTATAACAAATTTCAGTTAGCTTAAGGCAGTACACGTAGCAAGGCTTTTTTTTTTTTTTTTTTTTTTTATATAATAAATAAAAATAAAACAGATAGAATAGAAAAAGAATAGAGAAAGCTAGTGTTAGAGGTCATTTTTGTTAATTGTATAATAAAAACAAAGAAAACGATAGAGTACAACAATATATGAAAAGCTAAAGTTCATTTTTTTCTACAAGCAGTAAATGAATAGAGTGCGAGTCTAAAAGGGACAAGTTTTTTTTATAATATAATATATAATATATCATTAAATTCTGACTTTTTCCGTGTTAAGTGCTATAATCGGGTCCCCGGTTCATACCAACCAAACGTGAAAAGTCACGTAATTTTTTTTTTTTTTTTTGGTAAGCCTTTCTCTGTAAGCTTGTGAAAAAAAAAAAATCACAAAATGTATTTTGATAGTCCACTTTAGACATTGTGGCGGACTGGCCATTGGGAGCACCGGGAGTTTTCCCGGTGGACCGCTGTACAATGTGGCCCGGCTCTTTGCGTAATATATTTTAAAAATGGATTGGAGTAAATGTATGTATATCCTTCTATTGGCCCAGACTAATGGCCCTGGCCACGTGGCCCACTTCATTAAAAATATTTAATTAATTTAGCATGCTCCAACTCAGTGCAGCGGCTCAAAAGTTCTCGTCAAAGTCAAAATGTTTGAAATAGCCAATCAGAGTGTAGAAGGCGGGATTTACCGTTCACAGATGCTGAGCTGCGCGACTTGAATGTGAGCTGAGGTAAGATGTAAGCAGCTAAACATGATGAGACGATTCAGCAATATTTGCTGACCGTTTAGTTAAACGGCAGAAATTAATTTGAAAGAATACAAACTACTACTAGCTTTTTCAAATTTCTCAGATTTTAATTCCGTTATGCGAGTCATCGCAATGTAGGCTTACTTAATGCAGTTTTCAGCAGACCTGAGATATGAGTTAATGTAAAGCTGATTTCTTCCGTGATATCAAGTGTCTAAGAAAATGTTTAAAAATCTATGAAAATCGTTCTGAATCTTACTCTAAAACATTGTAAAACTGAAAAGTTTTGCTTTCGAGCGCTGTGCATAGGAGAGTGATATAGGCTTAATAAAAATATAATATTAATTCACATCCAGTAGCCTATTATATATACACAGACTGGTGCTTAAACGTTTCAAATAATTGAGGCTTTTTGTTTATTTATGTAATGTATTTGATCAAATATACAGTAAAACAATAGCCTCATGTTATGAAATATTCACTTAAAATAGTGGTTTTCTATTTAGGATGTTTTAAAATGTACTTTATTTCTGTGATCAAAGCTGAATTTTTAGCATCATTACTCCAGTCTTCAGTGTCCTTTCAGAAATTATTCTAACGCTGCCCAATTTGCTGCTTAATTATCAGTTTCTATTTGTGATCAATTATTAATAATGGTTTTATTATTGGTATAATGGTTCACAGTTAAAAAACAGCATGTATTTGAAATATATATACTTTGTAATATCTTTACTGTCACTTAAATCAATTTAATCAAAGTCCTTTTTTTTTTATCTTTGATTTAATGCAAAATTGTTGAAGAAATATATTAATTTATATTTTTTTTATCTTACCCAAGACCCAAGGTATCAGAATTTCCACAAAAATATGAAGCAGCACAACAGTTTTCAACATTGATACTAATCAGAAATGTTTCTTGAGCAATAAATCTGAATATTAGAATTATTTCTAAGGGATCATGTGACACTGAAGACTGAAGTAATGATGCTGAAAATTCAGCTTTGATCAAGGGAATAAATTATTTTTTACTAAATATTCGCATAGAAGACAGCTATTTAGGGGGCGCTCGAGAGCACCGCATGGAGTAGACGTAGTTTTTGAGGTCTCTTCCTTATACCTCGGAAAATTAGTCTTATTTAATTTTAAACAAAACAAAACGATACCCCGTATTGCTTGAAATCAAGATGACGAAGCCTAAAACGAAAAAAGGAGATCAGTCGACCAATGCAGACGAACAATCAGGGGAAAAGCAAGCTCTGACTGAACAAGCGTCTAATGCAGCCGCTAACGACGAGACTACGGCCTTATCCTCTGTTCTGACAGCTATCCAAGCTTTGGATAAGTCTATGAATGACAGATTTACCTCTGTTGAAAGTACCCTGTCACTGATGCAAACATCACTGTCCGAAATTAATTCCCGTACTTCAGAACTGGAGGGCGCGAGAGCCGAACAAGAGAGCCGCATCTCTGATTCAGGATATCGTCGCGGCCAATAAGGCCCTACATGCCAAGCTTGACGACCTGGAGGGCCATTCCCGTCGCCAAAATATTAAAATTACGGGGCTACAAGAGAAAGTTGAAAACGGCCGTCCTACTGAATTTGTCGAAAAGTTGATTCCGGATCTCTTGGGAGCTCAGAACTTTCCGTCGGGAGTAAAAGTGGATCGCGCACATCGCATTGGTCCATTGCCAGCTAAAGGAGGGCGTCCTCGAACGCTAATAGCAAGAATCCACTATTACCCCGTTAAAGAATTAATCCTGAGGCTTTCCCGACAACAATCACCTCTACAGTTTGAAGGAATGGGGATCTCCATATATCCTGATCTAACAGCGGATGTGTTGATGCAGCGCCGTAACTTTGACGTAGTGAAAAAGAAATTAAAAGAGGCCGGCGTCAGATATGGACTGCTCTTCCCTGCGCGACTTATCGTCACTCATGGATCGGAAAAGAGAATCTTCAACTCAGTCGCAGATGCCGAGGCTTTCGCCAATACAATCATCGCCACTCTTGACTTTGATTGCACGTATCAATTTGTACATGATCCGGGCAATATTTAATGTTGTTCTAAGCATACGGGTCCTGAAAGTAAGTACGTTTCTGCTCGCGCGTCACCTTACAGATTGGTGATCTGGGTTCACTCACATGGAAAGCTGATGACATCTGTATCCGAGTGCAACTGATACGTTTATGACTATTGGCTTTACACTGAAAGCAGGGGCGCGGGAAGGTGTTTTATGTAGGGGTGGGGGTGCTGGGGGAGTCAATTTCTGTGTATAAATATAACGCCAAATAGAAACAGAAAATCGTGCTATAGCCTACGCACTTTCATGAGATCGTGTTGGACAATAATTAGCTATTTTACAAATGGGAATAGGCTACAATGAATTCATAACAATGTTTTACATTCAAGCTACATTTAAGCTTAAAAACCCTTAAAATGTATAGTGAAACGTTCTTTTAAAAGCATCTGGAATGCAATAAAGTAATTTTAAAGCTGTTTTTAAAGCATTTGCTGCATGGATTAAAAAGATAGGCCAATAAATAATTCACATATGCCTATCAGTCTCTATCAGCAAATCCTTTAAATTTCAAGGACAAAGATTTACATACTTTTTTTTGTATTATTGAATATAAAATAAAACGCAAATTATAATCGGGCCTGTTTTAGGCTTTCCCTTATTTTTATATTTTTGATGGTGAGGTGACGGGAATAATGACTCGCCATCTCCTCATTGGACGCGCAGAGAGAAATATATGCATCTTAACGGATTACATAGGCTAATGAAGAGTTTTTACTTTCCTTTGAATTATTTAGTTTTAAAGTATTATTTTAAAGCTTTCTATAGATATATTTATCATATCTCTGAGCCAGTTTCGAGTTGCCGAGTTTCGGTTCATCATTGAAGCGCTCTTGTTCAAAACCGGCAGAAAGTGCATTCTCTGTTTTCCTATTATATAAAAGCACAATGTTGATATTGTGAATGCACACAAATAAAAGTAGACCCTTTACAGTTCCAAATGATATATTACTCTTACCTTTATGAGAAAAAAATCACACGGCGTATTTTAAGTTGTTTTTACTGTAAGAAAAAAATCCAAGTGACCACGCTGGAGCCTCCATGTCCTGTAAAGCTTCAGCTTCCACTCTCCACACAAACTGTTGGATATTGCACATTTATACAATTATATTTATACAATAGGAATTCTGATGGCGGCGCACAGTGGTGCAGCGGCTACTCAAGCTCCCGGGACTAAGCCCTATCATAATAGTTTTGAGGCTGTTTCCAGCACTAGTTTAGCACTAAATTTACGTATAAAGTATAGCCCAACCGAACTTATGGTCATCATGGATAGTTCGGTTATTACAATCTCACCAAAGCTGAAATCCGCACTTGGAAGACAGCGGCTTCTGAGGACAACGGAGTGGTGCAGTAGAGTACGGGGAGCAGCGGGGAAGAGGAAACGATGTGCCCGGAGACAAAAGAGGGGGAAGCGGGCGGGCGCGTTGGCTCAGTTAAAGGCTCGCAGGCCGCCGATTCCAACTCTCTTTTTGGCCAATGTCCGCTCTTTGGATAACAAAGTGGACCTGTTACGTCTGAGGCTGAGTGTTTCCATAGAGATGAGGAACTGTGCTGTTCTCTGCCTCACGGAGACCTGGCTAAATTACAACATGCCGGACTCAGCCTTCCAGATTGACGGCCTACAGCTTTTCCGGGCGGACCGTGACCATCGGTCGGGGAAAACACGGGGAGGAGGACTCTGTGTGTACGTGAATGAAGGTTGGTGTACAAACTGTGGACTGGTAAATAGTTATTGCTCTGAGGCGATAGAACTTATGACAGTGAAATGTCGGCCGTACTACCTGCCACGGGAGTTTACTGCGGTGTTTATTACCATTGTTTACATCGCGCCGGGTGCCAATGCTAATGCTAACGAAGCGCTACAGGAGTTACATGAAACCATCAGCTCGCTGCAGATTAAGCACCCGGAGGCGTTTTACATGGTTGCGGGAGATTTTAATCACGTGAAACTGACGGACACTCTGTCCAGTTTTTACCAGCATGTCACCATTCCCACACGGGGAGATAATACTCTGGACTGTGTGTACACTAATATCCTCGGTGCATACAGGGCTCTTCCTCGCCCCCCTCTTGGCCTCTCCGACCATATCTCCATCCTGTTAGCACCAGCTTACCGCCCTCTGCTGGGACGGATCAGGCCAACAAAAAAGACTATCACTGTGTGGCCTAATGATGCAGCCTATGTGCTCCAGGACTGCTTTCAGTGCACAGACTGGCAGGTCTTTAGAGACGCAGCTACGTGTGAGGGAGAGGTGGACCTTGAGGATCCTGACACACCCCCTCCCTGCATTAGACTTATACCACCATTTGATGACACACCCTTCAGTGTGTCCACAGCTGATGTGAGGAGGACCCTAAAAGGAATTAACCCCCGCAAGGCTGCAGGCCCCGATAACATCCCGGGGCGGGTACTGAAGGACTGTGCACACCAGCTGTCTGAGGTGTTTACAGACATCTTTAACACTTCACTGTCACTGGCATCCGTCCCCACCTGTTTAAAGACTGCTACTATTGTCCCCGTCCCAAAGTGCTCCACAGTGACAGGCCTGAATGACTATCGACCCATAGCCCTAACCCCGGTAGTCATGAAATGCTTCGAGAGGTTGGTCATGGCCCACATCAAAGATTCCATCGATGTCACTGTGGACTCCCACCAGTATGCCTACAAGAAAAACCGCTCCACGGATGACGCCATTTCATCAGTGGTTCACACAGCCCTCACCCACTTGGAGAGCAGAAACTCCAATGTCCGTCTGCTCTTCCTGGACTTCTCCTCGGCTTTTAATACCATCATCCCACAGACCCTGGTACAGAAGCTCTCCTCCCTTGGACTGAGACCTACACTGGGGAACTGGGTTTTGGATTTCCTGACCAATAGACCTCAGACTGTCAGGATCCACAACACCATCTCCTCCTCCATCACCCTCAGCACTGGCTCGCCACAGGGCTGTGTGCTGAGCCCCCTCCTGTTCACTCTGCTGACGATGACTGCTCGGGCGAGACACCCTAGCTGCCATATAGTGAAGTTTGCGGATGACACAGCAGTAGTGGGACGCATCACCAACAATGATGAGTCGGAATACAGAGAGGAGGTGGAACACCTGATGCAGTGGTGCAGAGGGAACAACCTCTGCATCAATGTGAAGAAGACCAAGGAGATGGTGGTGGACTTCAGAAGAGACAGGCGCCCTCCTCCTCCCTTGTACATCGGAGGAGTGGCTGTGGAAGTGGTTTCTAGCTTCAGGTATCTGGGTGTGTATATAACAGAGGACCTTACCTGGAGAACCAACACCACTCGGTTGGTCAGGAAGGCCCACCAGCGTCTCTACTTCCTCAGGAAGTTACGGCGAGCTGGACTTGGGAGCTCAGTTTTGAGGAGCTTCTATCACTGCGCGGTGGAGAGTGTCCTCTGCACCTGTATCACTGTGTGGCACGGCAGCTGTACTGCTGCTGAGAGGAAGGCTCTGCAGAGGGTGGTAGGGGCAGCACAGAGGACCGTGGGGAGCAGGCTTCCCACCATCACAGACCTTTATACAGCACGATGTAGGGGGAGGGCCCTCCGGATCATGAAGGACTCCACTCACCCCGCACATGGACTCTTCCAACTCCTCCCCTCAGGCAGGCGGCTGAGGAGTATCCGGAGTAAGACCACCAGGCTCACAAACAGCTTCTTTCCTGAAGCTGTTAGACTGTTGAACTCTAGCCATGCTCTGTAGGCACTACCCTCTTCCCTTCCAAACACGCGCATGCGCACACACACACACATACACACTGACTTGCACTACAAAAAAACATGTATCCACCCAAATGCAATACTCTTTACTAAGTGCAATACTTATTACAGGCGTAATATTATTATGGATCACTTCTTTTGTACTACTTTTTTTTTGTTTTGTTTTTTTGCTTTTAAACCGGGACCTGAGTCCTAATTTCGTACCATTACATGGAAATGTGAGCTGGTATGACAATAAAGTTTCTTGAATCTCTTGAATCTTGAATATAGGTTAAACATTTAAACTAACACTGTGATATGCTTGAACTTTTTATAGGCCTATCTATCGATTTTATTTTAGTCAAGTCGTGATGATTTGATAAGGCTAAATTAATCAAACATAGGTGATCAACTCTGATGCTGGCCGCTTGGTCGTTGCTTAAAAGAAAAAAGAAAAATTTTACGAACAAAAAATGCTTTCAAGGTTTTTCTAAATTAACTTTATGAAGAAAAAAAAAAACAGTTTTCCATTACATACAAAACTGAACTATTTTAATAGGTAGCTATAAGCTGTTTTGGGAGTTTTTTTTTTCTTCCAGTACATCCATGATATTTCCATGTTCTGCTTTTAAGCCACAACCTACAGATCCCACAACACAAACATAACATTCACAAACATAAAATCAAGCATTGGCAGTGCTGCGTGCGTGATTTGGCAGGATGTGCGCAATGCGCGCATCAAATAGCCCTGCATCAGTTTAATAACTTTGATAACTTTAATTCTTACAACTGTTAAATTAATAGGCAAATGGTAAACATGTCGAAGATCACATAGAAATAGATAGCAAAATAGCCAATGTAAACTAAATGTTATAAACATCGGAGCAACCATAGAAATGTTTAAATGAATCTTTATTAAAAAAATTTAGCCTATATTTTTTTTTTATTCACAACAGTTTACAGTTGCCCACAGAAAAAAACAGGGGGTGCTGCAGCACCCTCAGCACCCCCTGTTCCCGCGCCCCTGACTGAAAGTACCATTATGCCGGATCATGGTTCTGACATTTTGTTGCACACGTCTGTGATATAATGTTAAGGTTGTGCCAGTTTTCGAATATTCTACTAGTTTTGTTAAATGCCGAGGGAGGAGGAGGAGCCGTTCCTACTGTACAGCTAAGTTTGTTGTAGCAGGTTATATTCTTCACTACTCCGTAGGCAACTTGTAGCTCCACGGTTCGTATGGGGTTTGTTTTTTCTACTCCACTTCGTTTGGGGAAGTGGATTAGAGGGAGGGGGGTGACATTGAGGGTTTCTTCTCGTGACTTTGTGTTAAATGTTATGCGTTTTGTTTCGTTCATTGTAAAAACTCCAGTTCCACATAGTCATTATAATAACATTGAATTTGATCTACACTGCTATGTAATATGAGACTTTCTAACTGTAATGTTACCTTAGCCAGCTGGAATGTACGAGGCATCAATAACAGGGCTAAACGGTTTAAAGTCTTGTCGTATTTGAAGTCAATATCTGCTGATTTCATGTTTTTACAAGAGACACACATTAAGCATAATGAACAAAGCCTTCTGAGATGCAACTGGGTTTCACAGGTGTTTCAATCTACGTTCTCATGCAGGGCCAGAGGAGTGGCCATTCTGCTCCGCAAAACAATTCCTTTTAAACACATATCTACTACTTGCGATCCGAATGGTCGATATATAATAGTCACTGGTCTAATTTTTTCTGTACATACTACGTTATTGAACATATATGGACCAAATCATGACGATCCATCCTTTTTTCGTAAAGTTTTCAATCTCCTGCCTAATCTGTCAAACACACATCTAATAATCGGTGGTGATTTTAATCTGGTTTTAGATCCTGTTTTGGACAGGACCACTAACCGTTCCATGGGTCATCTGCCAAATTCTGTCGCCACCCTAAACGAATTAATTACTTCATTTGATTTGGTTGACGTTTGGAGGTTAAAGCATTCGACCGATAGACAATATACTTTTTTCTCTCATGTCCACAATTCATATTCTAGAATATATTTTATTCTAGTTGATTTTAAGGTGGCCTCATGCGTAACTTCAGTGAAACATCATAATAGAATAATCTCTGATCATTCTGCGGTGACCAATTCGCTTGACCTTTTTGATATAAAGCCTAATTATAGCTGGCGATTTAACCCTACATTACTCCTTGATTCTCATTTTTCTCACTGTCATAGAATGGCTGGATGACTATATTATGTTTAACGACACAGGGGAAGTGTCCGACTCAACTCTGTGAGAGTCACTTAAGGCAGTACTAAGGGGACACATCATCTCATATGAATCCGGCTTAAAGAAACAAAGAAAAGCTCGCCTGTCAGTAATTGAAGCTCGTCTTAATCAACTTGAACATTTACATGCAGACTCCGCAGATCCTGTTCTACTCAAAGAAATTATAGCACTAAAACTAGAATATAATAAAATGATTTCCAACCAAGTTAACAATATGCTATTGAAAATAAAACAAAAACAATTTGAGTTAGGGGACAAACCAGACAGGCTACTCGCTTGACAGCTGAGAAGTATCCAAGCTAGTAGATCTATTCATCAAATTAGGAAAAAGGATGGAACGCTAGCGACGCACCCTAGGGACATTAATGAATGTTTCAAGGAATTTTATGAGGCTTTGTACGAATCACGAACTTCCTCTGACCCTGCAGACCTTTCTTGCTTCCTCCAATCATTACACCTCCCCAAATTAGATGATATAGATCGAAGTGCCCTCAATGCAAACATAACGTTAGATGAAATATTTGAAGCTATCACATCGTTCCCTAGCAGCAAGGCCCCCGGACTTGACGGTTTCGGAATTGAATTTTATAAGAAATACTCTCAAAAACTCGCTCCCCTGATGTTGAGATTATTTAACCACTCTATTGAAAATCAGGAATTTCCACAATCAATGTATGATGCCAACATTTCTTTAATTCTTAAAAAAGGGAAAGATGAAACGGATCCAGCATCATACCGCCCCATAGCTCTATTAAATTCAGATCTTAACATTTTCACAAAAATCCTTGCGAATAGACTAAATAAATGTATAACAAAAATTATTCACTCCGATCAGACCGGTTTCATTCCAGGGCGCTTTTCCTTCGTTAATGTGAGACGCTTAATGAACATTTTATATTCAAAGTATGATTCTCGCCAAAATGTCGCCATCTTATCTATCGATGCCGAAAAGGCATTCGACCAAATTGAATGGAATTATATTACTTCGGTGCTCCAAGAGTTTGATTTAGGTGAATCATTCTCTCTATGGGTAAAAATGCTTTACGCCAAACCCAGGGCCTCAGTGCTTACTAATTTCGATAAATCATCACAATTCACACTACATAGAGGCACTAGGCAGGTGTCCGCTTTCACCCTTGCTTTTGCCATCGCTATAGAGCCCCTTGCGGTTGCTATAAGAAATAACCAACTTATTTCATCTCCTAAGATAGGCCACTTAGAACACCATATATCTCTTTATGCCGATGACATTATTCTTTACCTTGTTGACCCAGAACGGTCTATCCCACCCCTATTAGACTTACTGGAGACTTTTGGAAAGTTCTCTGGATATACTGTAAATTGGCAAAAGAGTGAATTCATGTCTGTTACTAATAATGTTGACCCAGGCTTCATACAAAACCTACCTTTTAAAATCGCAGCAGACAGTTTGAAGTATTTGGGGGTAATTTTACCAAAAAATGCAAAGGATATATATACATTAAATTACTTAACTATGCTAGAGAGCTTGAAATATAATATTGAAAGCTGGAGGACCTTCCCTCTCTCTATGGTAGGGCGCGTGAATGCAATCAAGATGGTGACATTGCCCAGATTTCTTTACCTTTTCCAAAACCTGCCAATTTTCCTGCCCAAAACTTTTTTTAAAGCCTTGGATTCGATTGTCCTGCCATTTGTGTGGGGCTTCAGAGCACACCGTATTTCTAAGTTGCATGTTTGTAAACCAAGGTCGATAGGAGGATTAGGCTTGCCAAGCTTCCAGCATTATTATTGGGCTGCAAACTGCAGAGCCTTATCATACTGGAAAAAATCTAATCTTTCGGGGCCTACAGATGATATTCCATCTTGGCTCGCCATTGAACAGAGTGTTACTAACTTCTCTCTTTCTTCTTTGCTTTTTGCGGCACCTGTGCCACTTAAAAAAGTGGCCAACACAAACATTGTGCTTGGTAGCTCTCTCAAAATATGGTACCAGGTACGGAAAGCTTTCGCATTGCCATCCACTACACTGTCCACCCCTATCGCTCACAATCATGCCTTTAAGCCATCACTTACAGACCACACATTTTCAGTTTGGTCTAGCAAAGGAATGGTCACCGTGAAAGACTTGTATGTGGAAGGTAAATTTGCCACATTTTCTCAGCTGAAGGAGAAATTTGATCTTCCATCAACACATTTTTTTAGATACCTTCAGCTGAGAAATTATGTTCACACGTCAATCTTAAAATTTGAACTGCTTACAGATGAAAGTGAAGTATATAAATTGCTTTCTGCCTCCTCTAATTCCCTTAATTTGATTTCCCGTTTTATGGGAGTCTTTACCAGTCAGCTCAGCATATCTACCCTATATTTGAAAGATTCTTGGGAAAAGGATTTAGGCATTCAGATAACCGACGAGGACTGGCTTGAGTATATTAAGATCATAAATACATGTTCTATTAACTCAAGACACCAACTAATTCAATATAAAGTAGTACATAGGCTCCATTACTCAAGAGTTAGGCTTCATCAATTTTACCCCTCCATCTCTTCTAAATGTCTAAAATGTGAATCTGCAGAGGGCTCTCTAATGGCGCTTTTCCACTGCATGGTACGGTACGGTTCGGTTCGGCACGGCTCGGTACGGCTCAGTTCGGGTCGGTTGCATTTCCACCGCAGTTTAGTACCGCTAGAGTGGGCGGGATTATTCACGCGTCGTTATAATTGCGCCGCCTCTACTGCTGTGACATCATCGTAAACGCGCCACAAACAAACTCACAACAAAGAAAGGAGACGGAATAGTGTTCTTCATTCTCGGCATGTGGATGTTTTTAACAGCAATGGAGAGGTCTATGAGAATGCTTGTGATTTACCCCCAGCAGCAGAGACTGTGGTAGTGCCACGGGCTGTAGATGAGGAGGGCAGGGATGTTCGTGCAGGTGTGCTGCGTTACTTGATTAGTTAACTATTCATGCAGCGTGTTCTGTAAAGTGAATTATCAATAAACTTTTGAATATTTCAAAATGTACAATGTATCCCTTGTTTTTTTTTTATGTGATGGTTTTTATAATCGCATTAATCATTTGTCTTTTTCAAGAGGTTCATTACGTGCTCATACAATGATACATATTTAATATAGTCTGAGGTACACTTATTCGATCAGATTGTTTTTAATTGAAGCAAAACACAGATACAGAGGTAAAATATAAACAGAAAACATACTCTGTAAATATAGCAAGTTCAAAAGTAACGTTATACATAAGGCTTTTTCCTTCAAGGCCGTGCCATCAAGCTCTCACTGGATCCGCTCCTCGGCTATCAACGAGAGGAACATCTGTACTTCCTCAACAGACAACGACACTGCTATTTTGTGGTTGATGCAAAAATGTGCGTTTGTTTAAACAGAAGTTGCGTCCGATCCTTCGCTGGCTGTGCTGATTTAAATCTAGCAGGTAGGACTGTAGAGGAGGGTCTCGTGTCGCAAGTTCAGTGACGCAGTAATGACGATTTTCTCAGGCCAATCAGTGATCAGCAGAGTTTACACGTCACGTTTTGGTAACGGTACCGGCTCGCATGGAACCTCGACCGAAGTGGTACTAAAAAAGTATCAGGTACCAGGTACAGTACCCAGTGGAAAACCCCCCAAAAGTGAACCGTACCGTACCGTACCGTGCCGTACCACGCAGTGGAAAAGCGCCATAGGACATCTTGTTTGGTCATGCCCGAAACTTTATGAGTTTTGGAGTGTAATTTTCAGATTCTACTCAGTGGCTTATTCCTGTGACCTCTCCCCTGACCCAGAAATTGCTGTCTTTGGCTGGTCTAATTCCCTTCAGGGCTTGGGCCATCAAATTAAAAAAGCTGTCCAATATGGAATGGTAGTAGCTAAAAAAATCATCCTTTGTCAATGGAAAAATGTATCAAAACCACTTTTTAAATACTGGTTGTCTGAACTTTCTGCGACTTTGCATTTAGAGAGACTCAGATACAACCTTTTTGGCAACATTGCTGGCTTTGAGGCCACCTGGGAACCCTTTCTTAAACATTTAACGAATGTCCAAGTTAACAGCTTAAAGGTTTGACCCTTTTACTGTCTATATTATTATTATTATATTGCTCGTTCCCACTGGCCTAGAAATAGATGTGTAACATCATAACAAATTTGTATAGAACTGGAGGAACTGGTGTTCTTAACTGTTTATTTTATGTTTTATTTATTTTTTCTTGTTGTCTTTTTGTATTGCTTGTCATGTTCTATGTTGTCATAATGTAAAAAAAAAAAAAAAAAAAAGAAGACAGCTATTTTAAATTGTAACATTATATATTTCACAGTACTGTTTACTGTGTTTTTCATCATCAAAATAATTTTATACTCTTTTGCACAGTTGGAGCTCTGTGACCAATAGAAAGGCATCATAAAAACAGTCCACATGCAAGTCTCCTAGATGATACCAGAGCATTGTGTCATAGACTAATAATATTGTTTTTTAACTTCAGTGGTATTAAACTGTCCCTCATAAAAATTATTTACAATTATTTACTATTTGCCATATACACCAGAAAAGACTAATTATAATGTCAAGAATATACTACTCATTTATGGTGTGGTGTGGTGCGGTGTGTTGCGGACCGAGTTTGGTGGGCCGCTCTGTGCCAAAAAGTCTAGGGCCACTTTTTGACCCCAGTCCGCCCCTGCATTGTAATAACTATAAGTAATTTTCTAATTAATTTGCAACTACATGTCCACTAACTCTCAGAGTAGACGTTAGGTTTAGGGTTAGTAGAATAAGTTGAAATATACTTGCAAAGTTTATCATAGTCAGAATGTTGTATGTTGTGGACTAGCCACGTGACCAGTGCTACCCCCAGCGTTAGACCGCCCCTTTAGTCAGGGATTTCAAAGGAACGAAAGTGAAATTCAATGAAAAGAAAATGAAAGCCGCAGTAATCGGCACCTACACCAGATCTCATTGTCCATCTACTAAAAACGTCTTTTCAAGGCTATGAGTGGCTAACAGCTAGCACCGAGCACAAGTTATTTTGTCGGCCATGTTTACTTTTTAATCCGAGTAAAGGAACATGGAATGACAGACCTATGTACTTTATTTACAAATGACAGATGAGTGCGTTATTATTTAATTAGTATTGTATCATGCACCTTGTTATGGAGGCGTACATGGTGCATTGATAATACTGTGGTGTGGTGTGGATTTATCCAGTTTTGCTCATTTATGTGTATCTTCATTTTAGAGTGACGTGAATGTGCACAGTGACCTGTGTATTGGCGGATTACTTTTACTGACCATGTAGAGAAATTTACTGTCATGAGTCCAGGCCTGGCGCTCCTCCCTCTCACCACCAGAGGTCACCATATCCCTTTCTCCTGGACTAATTTCCCTTAAACACACACCTGCCTCTCATCACACTCCTCAGCTGTTCTCCATCATCTTGGACTATTTATACACCTCACTCCCGTCCCTCTGCCTGGCTTAATTGCAGATGTGAATTTGTTTGTCTCTGTGATCAATACGTTGGGGATACATGCACTGTGCTGCCGTTTTATGTATCCCAGTTTCTTGTTTTGTTTTTTGGCCATGTTGGCCTTTTTGTTATTTAAAGCCTTTTTCCCTGCATTTGGACCCAGACTCTGATTAACGGTGATCCCTCTCACCGGCGGTGACAATATGTGCAAAGACAAGACAATCTACTCAAAACGAGTAGTAGACACAGAGACATATATGGGAGATGGGGAATGAGTGACAGGTGGGGGAGAGTCAGCTCGTGATCCGTGCACACCTGCTGCACGATCGGCACAGATTGCCCAATCCACGAGCTGCCAACATAACAAGATAACAGGGGGAGCCGAGAAGCATTTACTCTGAATCTAACCCACCCTAATCCAGCGGTTCTCAATTCCAGTCCTCGCGCCCCCCACGCTCTCTGCATATTTCATATGTTACTCTTATTGCTTCAGATGTTTTGTTCTATTCGAACGTAAGTGTCCTGCGAAGTGGACATCACAGGATATTCCGCCATGATTCCAGTTCGAAGCGAACGTATATATTCCATTCAAAGTGCATATAAGTGTGCAAGACGTGAATTAAAATTGTATATATTTACAGAGGTATATGATGTCACACTCGTCCGTGCGTGAAGATGTTGCGCAGCGCATATCCATGAATGAATGATCGGAAATAAAGTAAACTTCAGCGGCTTTCCCCTGCTCAGGGAGTAGGGAGCAATGGACACTGTGTAGGGAGCATGTCAATCGGAACACAGATCTCATGCATGGAGCGCACTTCTAACAAGCTGATTATCTGAATCAGGTGTGTTAACAAAGAGAGACATGCAAAATATGCAGAGCGGGGGTGCGAGAGGACTGGAATTGAGAACCTCTGCCCTAATCTAACCTACTGTTGAAATTGTCGATCAGCCGTCATTGTTGTTGAGAGCCTGAGTGCAGTATAATATGTGCATTATATCCATATGGCTGCGTTAGCTGTAATCGAGATGTGTAAAATGTGTACATGTAGTTTACAGTTACTTACTGAAGGCCCTGACTGAAACCCCACGGTACGCCACTGCACATAACATGATGTCTCCTCTACTGCGCACTGCTCACATAATCCTATTAACCGACTGTTTTCGTGCATGTCTCTTTAAATGCAAATGAGCTGCTGCTGCCCTCCCCTCTTTTACAGAATAGGGCTATGTCTTTTCAGCTGGTATCTCAGATACAGATTGTTAAAGTAGCATTGAAGCAGTCTTAGAGTTAAGAAGATAATTATGTGATGATTGATCATTAATGATGAACAGCTGCTGTTATAAAGTAGAATCACCACAGGAAAGAGAAACACAAGAACTACAACTGACTTCAGCCACAGCCAAAGATGAAATCAACTGAAATTAAAAAGACATTAAATCCTTTAAAGTCTGATTAACCAACTCCACACACAGCATCAGATTGACCAGATTTACTTTATTTCTGTCAGACCTCTTCAGAAGCTCTTATTGAGAAATATCAGAGATTTAGATGCTTTATTGTTTTGTTTGAAATCACCATCAAAGAGACTAGTGTTTCCTTTTGCTGGGATTTTTACCCTTGACTTGGCATTGTTACAGTTATGTTGGTTGATTTAGTTGTGTGATCATGTAGATCGCATAAAGCAAAGTCCAAATAAAAAAAGAATTGTGCGGGCAAATGAATGATCTGGCCTCATTTGAAGTCCAGTATGTTACTATGTGGATATACAATTCAATATTTTAATGTTTTATACCTTCAGATCATGCAGTATATGTAGTACCAGATAATTTGAATGATGTACAAATCACTTTATGCACAAAAAAGTTTAATCAGCAACAACACAAAGACCACAAGCATCAATAATCAGTATATGAATCTCAGCAATGATGACAGTCAACAACATGCTTCACGTAGCAATGCATGATTGAAATGTTGACCCCTATTATCACATACTGGATTTTTAATGAGGCAGGTGGATCATTGGACCAAGATTCTTTTTTTTTCTTGTTTTTGCTGACAAAGCTAAGTGCTATTTATATGAACACACAATTAAGGCAACCAAATGGGCAGTCGTTGGCCTAATGGTTAGAGCGTTGGACTTGAAACCCTAGGTAACCCAAGGTTGTGGGTTCGAATCCCGGCTCCGACAGGAAGTCCACAACTGCTCCCCGGGCGCTGCACAGTTGGCCGCCCACTGCTCCAAGTATGTACACTTGGATGGGTTAAATGCAGAGAACACATTTCACTCCTCATTATACTCTGTATAATTGTGTATGTGACAAATAAAGCTCATCCGAGCTTAACATAATATTAGCAACAATATGTCAAAGGTCAAGAGCTCAAAAAAAGGAAACAGATCTCTTTGATGGTGATTTCAAACAAAACAAGAAAGTATCTAAACCTCTGTTAATTCTCAATTAGACCTTCTCTAGAAGTATGACAGAAATAAAGTCAATCTGATGCTGTTTGTGGAGTTTTTAATCAGATCCTAAAGGATTTAATGTCTTCTTTTATTTCAGTTGATTTCATCTTTGGCTGTGGCTGAAGTCAATTGTAGTTCTTCTGTTTCTCCTTCCTTCGGCGATTCTACTTGATAACAGCAGTTGTTCATCATTAATGATCAATCATCACAGAATTATCTTCTTAACTCCAACACTGTTTCAATGCTACTTTAACACTCTGTAGTGTGGAAACACATGAACACTGAGCAGTGTGGGGATTTTGCTGTGAATTATTACATACATCTTACCTGTTTCATTCACGTATGACTGATGCATATAAACAACATTAAGTTTATTGATTTGTTTATGTTAAAACTATGTAATCTAAATGGATGGAAAATTGTTATGCAATTGAATTACATAAAATGTAAATTTAGGCCGAATTATTTATTTGAGTGCATGCTATCTTGGAAGGGCAGCAAACATTTTAATGCAATGTGAGGAGGATAGCTTGAGTGGCCAGAGACTTTCCAAGGATCACAGCTGGATAACTGCAGAAAATAGTTAAGTCTTGGGGTCAGAAATTAAGTAGGTACATTTTATTTATAGAGCACATTTAAATTCAGCTTACACTGACAAAAGTGCTGTACAAAACAATCATAAAATACAGTAAATTCTAAAATAAAATACTAATTAAAATCCTAGATATCAATACTAATCCATAAATAAAAATTCAAGAAATGCCATAGAATAAAGATGCGTTTTAAGTCTAGACTTAAAAAAATAAATAGATGGAGCACTCTTAATGTCAGGTGGCAACTGATTCCATAGCCGTGGAGCAGCTACTGCAAAGGCTCTGTCACCTTTAAACTGAAGTCGTGACAGTGGGACATATAAAAGATCTTTATTAGCAGATCTGAGGGACTTAGGAGCAGAATTAAATGAGAAAAGATCAGAAATGTCAGATGGGGTTTGTCCATTGAGTGCCTAAAAAATAATCAACAAAATTTGTAATTGAATTCTAAAAGAAACAGGAAGCCAGTGGAGCTATGCTAAAATTGGAGTTATATGATAATTTTTTTTTGCACCAGTTAACAATCTGGCCGCTGCATTCCAGACCTGCTGCAAACGAGCCAGTGAAGGTTGGGGAAAACCTAGCTATAAGGAATTAGAGTAGTCTAATCATGATGTGATAAATGCATGAATAACTTTTTCCAAGTCTTGAAAGGTAAGTGTTGATTTAAGTATATAAATGATTATCAATTGATAATAGCTGTTTTTAACAACTGAGCTAATTTGCTTTTCAAGAAAAAATAACATCTACATTTTTTGCATGTGACGTAACATATGTGTAATGAGAGGGGTCAGTGGCGTTGAGATCCAAATGCAGCTTTATTAATATAAACAAGAGGAGGTCAGACAGGCAAGGTTCAGTAACGAGAACAGGTGAAACAAAGGCAAGGCAGAATCATCAACAGGGGCAATGCAATGGCCGGGGCAGGCGGCAGACAGAGAGGATATCACAAGGCAGGCAGGGTCAAAAAGGCAGGCAGCAAACGGTCAGAGTCGTGAGAACAGTCCAGGTAACAACAGGAAATACACTTAGGGTAAACGCTCGAAAATGTCAGACGGGGCTAAACAAGACTTCGCAAAGTGTGCATGGAAGTGTGCTGCTTATATGTGTGTATGTGAATGAGGTGCAGGTGTGGTGAGACAATCAGGGCAAATGAGTGATTGGTGACAGCTGTGTGATTGGTGCAATGGTGGATGGGATATGCAGTCCGTGGGTGATGTGCAGCTGTGGTGTGGTGCAAGAGATGGGGTAAAATGGCAGCCAGATTCGTGACAGAATGGAGTGAGACTGTCTAAGTTACTAACTATAGAGTTTATGGTTTTAGAGGGACCAAAATAATCACCTCAGTTTTATCAGGAAATTATTGGCCATCCAGATTTGAATGTACTTCAGACAATCCATAAGAGGCTGCAGAGAATGTCTAGATTTTAATGGAATGTATAAGTGATAATCATCAGCGTAGAAATGAAAATAGATTTTATATTTCCTAATTACAGGTGCATCTCAAAAAATTTGAATGTCGTGGAAAAGTTAATTTATTTCAGTAATTCAACTCAAATTGTGAAACTCATGTATTAAATAAATTCAATGCACACGGACTGAAATAGTTTAAGTCTTTGGTTCTTTTAATTATGATGATTTTGGCTCACATTTAACAAAACCCCACCAATTCTCAACATCTCAACAAATTAGAATACTTCATGAGACCAATAAAAAACTCATTTTTAGTGAAATGTTGGCCTTCTGTAATGTTTGTTTACTGTATATGTACTCAATACTTGGTAGGGGCACCTTTTGCTTTAATTACTGCCTCAATTCAGCATGGCATGGAGGTAATCCGTTTGTGGCATTGCTGAGGTGGTATGGAAGCCCAGGTTTTTTTGACAGTGGCCTTCAGCTCATCTGCATTTTTTGGTCTCTTGTTTCTCATTTTCCTCTTGACAATACCCTTTCGGGTCTGGTGAATTAGCCTGCCAGTCAAGCACACCAACTTGGTCATTTAACCAACTTTTGGTGCTTTTGGCAGTGTGGGCAGGTGCCCAATCCTGCTGGAAAATGAAATCAGCATCTTTAAAAAAGCTGGTCAGCAGAAGGAAGCATGAAGTGCTCCAAAATGTGTTGCAAAATGGGTGCAGAGACATTGGTTTTAAAAAACACAATGGACCAATACCAGCAGATGACATTGCACCCCAAATCATCACAGACTGTGGAAACTTAACACTGGACTTCAAGCAACTTTTGCTATGAGTTTCTCCACCCTACCACCAGACTCTAGGACCTTGGTTTCTAAATTAAATACAAAACTTGCTCTCATCTGAAAAGAGGACTTTGGACCACTAGGCAACACTCCAGTTCTTCTTCTCCTTATTCACGAGTTCACCCTTACATTTAATCTGATAGCAAATAGTAAGCATATTTTGGCTTGCTGTCCTGGGGGAGGGCTCCGAGCCCGGAACATGGCCCGAACCCAGAGAACTCCCCAAAAGAAGCTTGAGGCATGGGACAGCGGCCAGAGAGCAAGAGTTAATTGCTCCCCAAAATATGCCTGCTGTGGAGAGATATGGATTGGAGTCTGCAAATGAAAAGGAGGCAGGGCGACTGGTGAGCTTGTGCAGTGCACGACGGGAGCTGCGGCTTGCAGCGTCGGACTGGCGAGCCCTACATGCCGCTAGAAGAGGAGCACGATGGCAGATGTCAAATGAGGGACTCTCGCTGCGTCCGAAGGGAGCTGGGCTTTGCTGCACCGGAAGGGAGGGTCCCTCTTACAGCTGGAACGAGGCGCGGTTTGACGTGTCGGATGGAGGGCTCCCACTGTGACTGGAGGGAGCCTGCAGCTCTGCTGCACCGGGCGGAGAGCCTCGTCCGTCGCCGAGTATGCAGCATAACTCCAACGACGGACGGGGCTCACCCGGACTGAAGGAGCCGTGGGTCTGCTGCACCAGAAGGAGAGCCCCGTCCGACACTGAATAGGCAAGGAGATTCGAGGCGCGGTTGACGCATCGGATGGAGGGCTCCCATGCTGAAGGGAGAGCCCTGTCCGATGCTGAAAAAGCAAAGAGACGTGACTGATGGAGGGACTCTCACTGCGTCTGAAGGGAGCTGCGGCTCTGCTGCACCGGAGGGGAGAGTCCCCCTTTTCAGTTTAATGCAAGGCGCGGTTTGACGCGTCGGAAGAAGGGCTCCCATTACAACCGAAGGGAGCCAGCGGCTCTGCTGCACTGGAGGTGGGAGCCCCGTCCGCCACCGAGCGCGCAGCGCAACTCGAAATGACAGACGGAGGCGTCACACTGCGACCGAAGGGAGCCGTGGGTCTGCTGCACTGGAAGGGGAGCCCCATCCGACGCTGGATAAGCAAAAGAGACGCGACTGATGGAGGGACTCTCACTGCGTCGAAGGAGCTTGCGGCTCTGCTGCACCGGAGGAGAGTCCCCTTGCGGCTTGATGCAAGGCGCGGTTTGTGGCGTCGGAAGAAGGGCTCCCATTACAACCGAAGGAGCCAGCGGTTCTGCTGCACCGGGGTGGGAGCCCGTCCGCCACCGGCGCGGCGCAACTCGAAATGACAGACGGAGGCGTCACACTGCGACGAAGGGGCCGTGGGTCTGCTGCACTGGAAGGGGAGCCCCATCCGACGCTGGATAAGCAAAAGAGACGCGACTGATGGAGGGACTCTCACTGCGTCCGAAGGGAGCTTGCGGCTCTGCTGCACCGGAGGAGAGTCCCCTTGCGGCTTGATGCGGCGGTTTGGCGTCGGAAGAAGGGCTCCCATTACAACGAAGGGCCAGCGGCTCTGCTGCACGGAGTGGGAGCCCGTCCGCCACCGGCGCGCAGCGCAACTCGAAATGACCGACGGGCGTCACACTGTGACCGAAGGGCCGTGGGTCTGCTGCACCGGAAGGAGCCCGTCCGGCGCTGAAATAGCAAGGAGAAGCGACTGATGGAGGGACTCTCACTGCGTCCGAAGGGAGCTGCGGCTCTGCTGCGCCGGAGGGGAGAGTCCCCCTTGCGGCTGGATATGAGGGCGTTTTTTTTGTTTTTTTTAACTGATCAGGGCTAAATGTGCTTCCCTTATGTGGAGTTGATTGTACCTAATGTAACTTTTGAAGGCGTCTGATGACCATCGACCGAGGGTCTGAATCTGATTCTGAGAGAGGCCTTTTTGAGCTGCTGTAGTTGCTGCTCCGATGCGAAATGAATGGCAGGAAAAATTTCCTGCGGGTAAGCCTGCTTGAGTGATAATTAGTTTTAGGTGTTTTTGGAACCAGAATCGTGTCACGGGGTGGTTAGAATCGTCGACGAAGAGAGGGTCCAGTGTGGATTTAGCTTGGGCGTTCCTGATTTGGAAATAAGAAAAGAGAGCCTGATAGGGTTGGATTGGAGATGGGAGGTTGAAAATGTATATGAAGTGGCCTTTCCTTTCTTGGTCGGTCTTACTTTGTTTGATAAAGTAGGCGATAGTTTCGCTATCGATTATGGACAAATCAGAGATGGTCGGATGGAGTTTGGGGTTGAATTTGGAGGTTATAGCGATTTCTGAGCATCTCAGGAAACCGAAGAAAGCCAATAGAAACATGGCATCGAGGGTACAAGCGGTGTGGATAGACTGGTATCCTGTGCGGAGATTTCGGATGCATTTTGTGAGGATGTCCAGAGTTATAGGCTGTCTGGAATCTGGGCTAGACGGTTGAGAGCGCTGAATTCCTCTGATTAAGAGGGAAGTTTGGGAATTATTTATTTCGGAGGAGGGGAAGCCGTAAATTAGTTTGTGAAAAAATTGAACGCCACTTAAGTAACCTTTGATGGATCCGGCTTGGAGATTCTTGATGGAATTGAGGTAGGAAATAAATGACGTAATTGCCAGGAGAGAAAAATCGGGAAATGGCAGGTTGTAGGAGAGGTGAAATGCTTTGAAACATCGCCAAGCTGTTAGATATGAATGGATGGTTCTGAGTGAAACTGCTTTGAGGATAGAATCAAGAGACGGATCGAGGAGAGGTTTTAGGGGATGAGTTAAGGGAATATGAGTTGCGAATAGGGACGTACTGGGGTTGGCGATGGGTCCGCCTCCGGAGCCAGCGCTCTGAATTTCTGAAACATAAAACGAGAGAGAGAATCAGCGATTTGATTTTTGGATCCGGGAATGTGCTTAGCCGTTATAATAAATTGATCGCATGCTGAAATCCAGATTAGACGTCTTAGCAGTGGCATGAGAGCGAGGAAATGGGAACGGCCTTTATTTATGCAGTGGACAGTCGCTTCATTATCGCAGTGCACCAAGATGCTGCGTGATGTCCAATTTTTTCCCCATAACAAGGCTGCGATAACTAGCGGGTAGAGTTCGAACAGTGCTGAGGACTGGGGAGAGTCGCGCATCTGGGGGCCATGGAGACGCCGAACCAACGCCCTTGGTAGTATCCCCGAAACCGACGGATGGGGCTGCGTCGGTAAACAGTTGAATATCGTCGGGGAGAAGGACCAGATCGCTGTAAAAAAAAGTTAGACCGTTCCATTGTTTAAGGAAGGTGATCCATAAACTGATCTCATTATGAGAAGCCTGATTTATGATAATTTGGTCGTCTAGGGCGTGTACGGAGGATGCGAAAGT
This sequence comes from Gymnocypris eckloni scoliostomus, assembly GCA_027564155.1. Lineage (NCBI taxonomy): Eukaryota > Metazoa > Chordata > Actinopteri > Cypriniformes > Cyprinidae > Gymnocypris > Gymnocypris eckloni. The sequence goes on from CM050417.1 coordinate 25,760,471, forward strand.
AGCATGTGAGAGATGAAGGGCGGCCTTGGGGAATTATGCATTGCGAAGTTAAAGTGACCGAGCAAGGACAGGAGATCGCGTTTGGAACAATTGTGGCCCTCTGTGAAGGAGGAAGCCACTAGGATTATTCTGTCGATTTTTTCCTTGGGCAACGAAGCTTGGAATTTGAGTCCAGGTTAATGCCCAGAAATTCGATGAGCTGTGTAGGACCTAAAGATTTTTCCTGCGCGATGGGGACTCCAAGCTCCGCGAAAATTCGTTGGACTGTCGTGATGTTTTCGGCTGGGATGGCATCAGGAGGAGATATGATGAGGAAGTCGTCGAGCAGGTGGATTAGGTGAGGCACTGAATAGTTGTTAACCAGGATCCAACAGATTGCCTCTGATAACATGTCGAAAATTTTCGGGCTACTTCTACATCCGAAAGTTAGGTGTACTGAGAAATAAAATCTCTCACGCCAGCGGATCCCAAATAAGTGCCAAAAATCTGGGTGGATAGGCATCACTTTGAAGGCAGAAGTGATGTCTACTTTTGCCAGCCACGCACCGCGACCTACATTTTTGATCATGGTGATCGCTTGGTCTATATCGTGGTAGTGTAGAGAATATTCCTCAAGGGGTATGAGGCTGTTTATGCTAGAGAACGGGGAATTGTGTGGAGCTGATAGATCGATTATTAAACGTTTTTTCCCCGAAAATTTCCTGGTAGCCACTCCGATAGGACTGATGCGAAAAGTCTCAAAGGGTGGAGTATCGAAGGGTCCGATCATAAAACCTGACTCGACTTCTTTTTTGATTAGATTATCTACTGTATCTGGCTCTGCGAGTGCGGATTGAAGATTATTACAAATTATGTTATGTGAGAGCGGGCATGTAGTGATGATCTCTTTACTAAGTATTTTAGTGCATAAATGTGTTCTATTGCTTGTTAATGATAATCTACAAAGATTTCAGTAAAAGTCGTGTTTTGGATGCTTTATTATTACATTTTAAGTGTTTGCGGTTTTATATTAAGAAATATGTTTTTCTTAGTGGACTTAAATTCACTGTACTAACCACCATATTAACACTAGTTATTTTTTATTTTATTTTTAGCTCGAATGGTTTGAAGCAATCGGTTTCCAAAATGAAATGAGTTACCACATGGTATAATAACGGTAACATACAGTCAAAATTAAGAGCTGTAAAATTAACTGTAGAGAGCTGAAAAGTAATAGTACAATGCTGGCAACCACAGCGTCAACATGCTCTGGCATAGTAGACACAAGCGCTGATAACTCTGAAGTGAACTAACCCTGGAACAGAATGTACTCCGGAGTAGGTTATATTCAGAGAGCAAGTTGCAATGATTACTTACATACCTTGAAAGTTAACTCTGATTTTGGACCAGAAAGCTGAGGTTATCAGCTCACTTATCCTCAAACATACCCGGGTATGTCGCATATAACCTGCTTCCTGGAATACACCCCTGGACTACGGAGTCCTGAACTAAATATTAATTTAAAACCAACTGTGCTAATCTGAATTAGCATGACAGAGGTTGCCTATAAAACATGGAATGAACCATGAAAAGCTTAAAGTTGTGCAGAACTGAGAAGCAAATCCAAGAAAAACAATAGCAGTGGGGGGAAAAAAGACTTCTTGCTTGTTCTCTTGTTCAGTAACATTTTTGTTTGTTTGTTTGCAAAGTAAACGGCACACATCAGGTGTCGAAATAAAAGGAATGCATATTAATCTCTTTGTAATGAATTCTTCATAAATTCTTGCAATCAGCTGTTGTTGTCAGTTTTGCAAAATTTGTATTACTATTATTTAAAAATATGTATTTATGTTATACATAAAGCAGCTGCTAAGAAAATATTATCAAAGACGTTTGTGAGAATAAACCTTTTTTTTTTACCTTTAGAGCTTTCAAATAAATAAATAAACAATACAAAAATCTAACTTTTTAACAAAATACTATATATTTTCTTATTCTTTAAAATAGTCAACAGATGTTACAAATCTGCCTACAGCATATTGGCTGTGTCTATATTATCTTAGTGCAATGGAAGATAGTTTGAGTGGCCAAAGACTCTCCAAGGACCACAACTGAATAATTGCAGAGAAGAGTTGAGTCTTGGGGTCAGAAACCCATATAATGGGCCGTGGATGGATCTTCCAACAGAACAGATCCAAAAGGACCATCCCAATCAACACAAAAATGGGTGTATTTTGGATATGAAATTTACTGCTGTGAATGTTGGTTTAGAAAAAAATGTGACCCAAGTATTGGGAATCCTAGTGATTGTATTATTAATAATAACAACATTGCATACCATTTTGTTTCAGTACAGACATGATCAAAATTTTGAAGCTCATAACACCCCCTAGTGGGTTCCCTGGTTGCCAACCACTGATTTAATCCACCCAGTTCCACCAGTTGAATGTGAAAATGGGAATTTGTTGACTGGTTGCCAACATAATATGGTCATTATCCTAGTGACCTAGTAATCAGTGGTGCCAGAATATTGTACAGATTTGAAAGACTGTTGTGATTTCTTAGATTCCTTGAGAGGAGTAACAACACATCACAAATACAACAATTTATTTGTAGAGGGGCATACATATATTACACATAAGGAATGTTACACTGCAAATAAATATTTCACTTAAAACAATAATGCAGAAAGGGAAACAAAAACCTTCTGTACTTATAAACATTACACTTAAGACAATGGTTCTTCCTTCGGTTTTCCAAACCTATCACTCATTAAAAAAAAAAAAAAACAGGTACACTGTATTTGACCCTCTCGAGTCTCGACCAGTGAGGTCAACTAAAATATTACTTTATTACTCTTTGAAACACTAAAGTATTTCACATTTCTTTGTATGAATGTTTATTTGGATCTTAATATGATTATATAGCATTTTTAATCAAACAATAGTACACTGAGGATATTTTCAGTATAAAAAATAGCAGGGCACATTGGCGCAAATTCAATATAAAGACAGAGACATAGGTAAACCGGTAACACTTTATATTTGGTGGCCTTATCTACTATGTACTCACATAAGAAAAAATAAGTACAATGTACTTATTGTGTTCATATTGTATTGCAAAACACTTTTGCTGCTATTGAGGTGGGATATGGATAAAGTTAAGGACAGGTTAGGTGGTAAGGGTAGGTTTAAGGGTGGGTTAAGGTGTAAGTGATGGGTCAACAGTGTAATTATAAATGTAAGTACATATAGGTAGGTATTTTTTACAATATAAGTATAATGTAGAAACATGTACAAAATAAGTGCATTGTACCCAATGATTAATTTAAATGCAAGTACATATTAGTTAAGGCTAACTAATATCAAGTGGAACAGGTAAATCTAATTCATGGGGGGGGGTCAATTAACAATCATATAAATAAATAGGGCAGTTATATCATTGCATTTGGAAAAGCTGAACTCCATACTAAAACCTAAACCATAAAACAACTGCCAAAATAATTCGTTTCGCTTTGCAAAGGAATAAGTGCTTGAGAACTGATAGGACATAAAATTGTCAAACGGTACAGCCAACAGCATTTCTATTCTGGGGTCCATTTTTCATATGCTGCTAACTTGGTTAGCTGGATTTGATTGTTGATGATTTAGCTTGATCTTGGATTGGTTGGTTCTTCAAAACTCATAGCAACAGGTCCATAAGCTTAAACCTGCTCGGGTGCAGGCTTATTTCATATAAATAGGATAAGATCACATTTTTTTTATTGATACTTAATCTGTCCCACAGCTACTTTATTACAAGAGTACCCCAGTGCTCCTGTAATAATCCAATGACAATCATTTGAAATAATAATTAAAAAAATATTTAGAAAATAAAACAATGCTGTGTAGTCTATAATACTATAGACACAGCCAGTTTTACTACATAAAATAATTACCTTATAATTGGAGTCTTACACACATGCTATTCAGTTAATGTGAGCCGTGCATTAATTTGAGTGGTGACAGTTATTATGGGAGTGGCTTGATGAAGCGCAGGAGATGCAGATTGATCTTGACCCTTACGAAACTTTAATTAATGCGGTAACATAACAAATCTGCTTCAAAGATAAAATTAAATGAATTATTTACAACATTGACAATCATGTAAAACAAATTAAAATAAAAACACTGCACATTTAAGTTATCTAGTTTAACATGTTTTTTGTTCTTGGCTGTTTCCTTATAGAGGTCCTTAATTTGTCAAGCTTTTTGTCAGGTGTCTTTTTTAATGATATGATGTCATTACGTTGCTGTCTTGCCACCAGCCAATCGCTGCATTGCTGATCATGGTTTCGAGTATTGATACATCAGCCCTTTTCGGGAAAACTAGAATGTGCATTAATCTTAGACAACTTAATCCATATATTTTAATCAAAACCGCAAATTTATTTGAGGAACCAAATTAGCCAGAGATCAATTACCATGATTATAAAATCTGGCATCTTTCAAATAATCTCAGATCTATTAAACAAGGTATGAAGAAAGGACCCCTGGTGTTCTTGTGGGTGTTTAGGTAACCAAATGGCTAAAGAGTGAATGATTATAATCCTTCTCATGGTCTCTAGCTATTGGAAGAATGCAATGCTTTGCTTGTCTTGTTTGCACACTGAATCTTTGATTTAATGTGTATATAACCCACAAAGTCAAGTAAAAGTCAAATATGCCCATCAAACACGGCAGAAATCAAAAGCTTAAAAAGATACATTGACTCTTCCTTTCATTTCCCTGTGCATATCCAGCGTGACAACGCCAGCAGAAATTCAGGGAGCAACAAGGTGCTGTCCTGCCTGCCTACTGATTATCAATGCATATAACACTACATACAGGATGCGAGCATCAACAGGGATAGAGATATATACTTATAAAACGGACACCGGTTTATAAGAGCACAACAAATACACATGCTCATAGAGCTTTAAAAGGTAGCAGCAGCAGCTCTCAGTAAAACCTCTGAGAATAATGGGCAGACCATGTCTACTATATTGTCTACGTGGATTGATATTGATATCTGCACACAAGGGGCCCGTTTCAATAAGGAGGTTCAACCAACTCTGAGTTTAAACTTGAACTCAGTGTTGACTTACTCTGAGTTTTCGGTTACAGAACAGCTGAAATTAGTTAGTTTACTAAACTCTAAGTAGGTTGAGTTAAGTACGTGTACCATAACTATGAAAAGTCATGATCAGCGGAGCACCGAAATTACGATTTACCATGGCAACAGCTCCCGCCAAAAAGATGTCAGTGCCGTACTTCCGTCAATGCGTAACTTTAATTCTTGATAACTGTCAATAACTGTTATAATATTAGAGCCTATTACAGCTGTGGTGGTGGTTACTACCCCTCCATATGGCATCCTTCCGTTCCATACAGTAATTAACTTCATTTTCAGAAGGTGCGATGGTGGTGGAGATATGCTTGTCATCAATGCATCCAACCACACTAGAAATCCTGAAGGATATTCGGATTATTGGGTTACTTCCAGCCCGATCTCATGGCAATTCGTACATATTTTACAAAGTGGCCAATTCGTACGACCTCACTCATACAAATTCAAATGATTTTTGCTAAATCGTACGTATTTTACGAGTTGACAATTCAGCGTTACTTCCAGATGTCACAGAAAGAAGTTATCAAGTGAACGTCATTTATCAGATTAGCCTCATTTAAACCGATTTTTACACCACTGACCTACAGTCCTGTGATACTCCTCTTTGATGAATTTGTGCCCAGAAAAAAATTATCAGAATGAGAATGAGAGCGATGCACTTTCCTTAAAATCTGTATACAGCGGACTTATAATGTGCTCTGCATCTCCGATGTTTTAAAGTGCATTTTTCTTATTTTGAAAATGATCTTCCAATGGGGTAAGACATTAAACATTCTTGTTTCCGTTTACATTAAGATTATTTTTCTTACCCAATGGCAGACAATTTTACTTGTTTTATGTAAATTGCGCTTAAAGGAAAACAAGACAAAATATATATATTTTTTTCATAAATAATTTGACATTTTAGATAATTGTACTTGAAATAAGACAAAATACTCAGTAAGAAAATACATTTTTGAGTGTGAATGAATGAATAAGGTATTTAAACTTCGCTAACACTATAAAAAGGGAGAGGAGACCAAAATAAACTCTGGGTTTACCGAAGAAAACCCGCTCCCGACCAGGTTAGATTCACAGAGTAAGTTACCACGGTAATTGACGGAGTATAAATTACCTCTCTTTCAGAAACAGGCTTGACTTGCCCTGCTTTCTCGGGTTTGACAAACCTCACATTATGAAACGGAACACCCAGAGTTTCCCTCATTTCAGGGTTTACGTACTTATTAAAAGTACCTTTATTAAACGGGCCCCAGCTAACATCGAAACACAACAAGTGGGCCTAACACAGCAGAAGTTATGCTGGTAATGTGACACTCTTGAAAAAATATCTTTCTCTGAGCAAGACATTCAATTGCAAAAGAACAAAATGATCATGACAATATTTGTTTTGTCATATATAAACCACTAAAATGAATAAGCAGTCATGTTTACTTTTTTTTTTTTTTTGAGCACCATAAGGTGATTTTTCTTCAAATAAATTCACAGTGATAAAACAACACTAACAGAACGGTTCACTGACAGGCCTTGGGACTGGTTTTACACAAGATGCCCATGAAGACAATGATCTTACCACTATTTAAATTAAGCTACACTGATCTGCGAAGCAGGTTGTTCTTTTCAGGCTCTAGAAATTCTTCAACTAGAGCAGCAGTCACTTTTCTTAACTCCTCCTCCAGACTGGAGATATTGCTGCAAAAAAAATAATACAATTGAAAAACACAAAAAAAAGATACCAAATTTGCAATTATTTGTCTTCTATTTTCAAAAACAGAGAAAATTAGGTAGTGTACATAAAAATACGGTGGCCTCAAAATGCATCTGAACATTTAAGCTACACATAAATGCACGAGTGGCTTTCTCAGAACCAGTGTCAACCTTCTGAGCCATTTTTGCAATGATGTTTAATGAACTGAACACAAAAGTAGCGAATGCATGTTCAACAATATCATTCATTTGAAAACTTAAATAGAAGATACAAACCATTCTCCTGGTGCTGCGCATAATTCTGTGTAATACTTGATCTTTGGCTCAGTCCCGCTGGCCCTAAGTGTTGCAACAATGGCATTCTGAAATATGAATGTGATCATCTGGCTATTTTTTGACAATGGAAGGACCTAAAGGAGATATTGAAATAACATTTATTCCAGTAAAAATCTTTGTAATTGACTTAAAAATCAAGAAATATAGAACTGCTTTGACATACGCATTTTTTGTCAGGCTGACTGCTGTCATAACCAGTGGTTACATCTCTGATGTCTGTGATGCAGTAGTCTCCACATGATTCTGGGTAAACTCCTGGTCCCGCAAAATTGCGCAGATGGCTAAATATTCTATGAATAGTTGGTGGGTCATTGCAGATGACATAGGATGTTCTGGAAATGTGATAGCCATATCTGGGGTACGACAGTGAAGCAAACAATCAACACATACTGTACGATCAATGTAAAATGTGAACGCAATGGTATAGTATACACCTAATATAATTTGGATTGGATGATCATTAGACACTTAAAGAAAAAAAAAGTAGTAGAAGAGATACATTTCATAGATGTTGATTAGTTGTTGGTTCAAGGTAAGGTTTTTGGTGTGTAGATAAGCAGCCATCTCAGCCACAACAGCAGCTGTACTGACTCCATCCTTATCAAGAACCATGTTCCCACACAAAAACCCTGGCATCAAAATAAAGACGAAGACACAAAGTTAGCATTCTTCCACATATGCTTTTACACTCAAATTGATAAATACAAACCCCTTATGAACTTTATTCTGTAAACAGTGTGATGGTAACAACATTTTTGGGTGAACTATCTAAACCAGAGCTTCCCAATCTTCAGAGGGGTAAGGCCCCCCAAAAACATAGCAAAAGTTCCACGACCCCCAACTTCTTTGTTAAAAAATATATAGATTAATGGTATAAAGATACATTTACATATATATATTTGTATATTAGATATATTTAATAAAGCAGATTGTCTCTGCACAAAATTATCAACATTTATTAACCAGTTTGTAAGATTTTCATGTGAATTATGAGAACTACCATAAAATGTAATATATTTATATGCTGGTGAATGTAAGATGATGTAAACATTCTTTACAAATATATTTAAATCCATAAAACTACACTTTCTGCATACTATTTAAAATTATATTGCATCAAAGTGTGTAACAGAAGCTACTGTACATAGTTCACAAATCTATTGCAATGAAATGCATAACTGTTTAAAAAAAAAAGCTAAAAACATCTACATTTACTTTGTGTAATGAGGAAATCACATTTTAAAACAATTTGAATATTTTAAGTATTTAAATATTTTGATTTAGCCTAGCTACACCCCCCCTGCAATACCGCTACAGTTTCGGAAGCACTGATCTAAACTATCCCACAATATTTACAGAATAAACAGGGCTGTTGACACGGTTTGAACGGCAGCAGGTGTGTCTGTAGATAAATGCACTTACCAATGGATTCTTCAAATGAAAAAATGACCTCCTTCCCTGTTTTTTTTAATTCATGGATTCTATTTCCAATAAATTTGAAGCCAGGCAATGTTTCCTTGGATGAAGGGGAGCAAAGTAAAAATACCAGAATTCAGTAAGAAGTTAAACTATTAAGCAGTGGCTTTGTATTTCGTTTAGCAAACAACACTCTTCTTATTGACTATGATCTAAATAAACATATGTAAGAAATAAAGCACTCTGGGTATTTTGAGTTTTAGTAATAACTCAAACTAAGACTTGAACTAACCTCAAAATTAAAGCCTTCTATGTGTGCAAAGGCTTTAAGTATTTTGGAAGAAACAGTGGTGGCCAGCATGTATACTCTCTCAGTATCTGCTGGGTCAGGGTTTGCTTCCTTCCAGTTAAACAACATCCACCAGCCGAGCAATGCAGCCAACTCATTTCCAGTGAACAGTTTCCAAACACAACTGCCCACAAAAACATAGGACACAAGTTATACTTGATTCACTCAAGCAACTTGATTCAATAGAGATTTCTGAAGTACTGTTCAGTTGAATAGATACTGCTAGTTTACAGCTTAGTGTTTGAATGAACATAACATAACCTACTTGTCATTCTTGTGGGGATTTCATGTAGCTGCTCAGCCATAGAAACTAATTTAATGAAGCTCCCACCACAGTTTTTGAACGGATATTAAATGGCAGTGGAAGTGTGGAACTATCCAGCTGTGGAATCAGAGTTAATGAACATAAGGTAACCTACTTGTCATTCTGTTCTGCAACAGCCAAGCGATCAGCATCAGGGTCTGTGGCCACAACAATGCGGGCCTCTTCTCTCTCAGCCAAACGAAGAGACAGCTCCTAAAACAAAGTCAGTGCAACACAAATCAATGGTTATGTTTGCATGATGAATTAGTACAGTATTACTTTTTACTCCACTGCACCATAACCAATGGGGGTTATATAAATACACAGACACTGTCTTTGGTAACAGCTTTCACTCTTCTGAAAAGGCTTTCCACGAGATTTTGGAATGTTTCAGTGGGAATGTTTGCCCATTCACCCAGTTGAACATTTGCAAGGCCATATTAATGTTGGGCGAGAAGAACAGGCTCACAATCTCCGTTCCAGTTCATCCCAAAGGTGTTCGATGCAGTTGAGGTCACTGCTCTGTACGGGCCAATCAAATTTTTCCACACTAAACCCATCCAACCATGTCTTTATGGACCTTGCTGGAACAGAAAAGGACATTTTCCAAACTCTTCCTACAAAGTTGGAAGCATAGCATTGTCCAAAATGTGTTGGTATGCTGAAGCATTTAGACTTCCCTTCACTGGAATCAAGGGGCTGAGCACACCCATGAAAAACAGCCTCATGCTATTATCTATCCTCCACCAAACTTTACAGTTGGCAAAATGCAGTCAGGCTAGGGATGCATCGATCCGATACGGTCATTTTCTGTGGATAGGATATCGGTGAGACAAGACTGATCCAAATCCGATGTTGTGCGTATACTATTCTGTGTTGTAGTTAAGCCCCACGAAAACCACAAAAACATCATAAAGCACCATAAAGTTTCCGTGCATTATATTTCAAGTGTTCTGAAGCTGTTCCGTTGTTTAATCTGATGTACAGATTAATATTTAAGTCGTTAAATTAAAGTTGAAGTAAACTCTTCTCTCTGCTGTGGCTGTCTGTCATCCTCCATTCAGACTGTGCGTTGCGTTCGATTACTAAAGTCAAACTCTTCAAGAGCGCACAGTAACTGAGGTTTAAAACTATTAAAAGAAAAGGCTCAATAAACTAACGCACCAATTTAATACACTACTTAATATCTCTTCCCTCTCTGTACTTTTCTTTTCTATGCGGACTCAGAGGGCTGCGCAGCCTGTGTGCTGTGAATCAGTGTTGTTTGGAATGCTCATTGTGCCGCTCTGTATCCACAAGTTTCCAGGGGGCGCTACTGTAAAAAGAATGTGGGTAAAACTTCTGGTGAGGTGGCGGAAGTAGGTATACCAAAAGGTATTTTGTGTGCTAATTAGCGAAGAGGCCAAAAGTGTTTTTCGGGTCTTTTCCACTGTTGGGCCAGTGTGAGCCAGTGCTTTCAGTAGGCCGGGCAGGGCTATTAGACCTGTAGCACAGAGCCCAAAATCACGCTGCGTTTCCACCGTCAGGCCAGAAGCTCTGCTGCGCTTCACTAAAACTCGCCCTTTACACGCCTCGCTGAACAATGACACGCAACCCCATTATTTCACCAACAAAGAGAAGTTATCAGAAATAAATCACTGGAACAAGTGAGATAACAAAACCAACGCGATAAATTTTGTTTTCATAAAGATTTAAAACCAAAGCGTTTTACCAATTTTACAGTAATAAGTGCTACATTGATGAATTAGTTTGTGTCAGGATTAGGAATCGAAATCGATTCCGATTCCAAAATCGGATACCTAAGGTCAGGAATAGGATACTTGTTGTCAAATAAAAAATTTGATTCCAACTATCGATTCCTATGCACTTTTTTTTCTTTATCTGTGAGGACAGGTGTGACCTAGCGATCAGCCAGGACCTTGCTCACTAATCTAAGCGCTCCAAAGTTTGGCTGCATTTGCGATCAGAAGCCAAAAAAGCTAAGTATAATATCTATGATAGCTAAACATGTTGCAAGAGAGGTGTCACCACTGACATGACATTCATTTAATAGATCGTTAAAGATCGCAAACATGATTCAAACACCAACATGATTATATTCCTAAATTAAAATTATTTGTCTGTTTCATTTCTCAACCTTTGAGGTGTGTGATTACAATGCTGTGAACACTTGGTTCATCCGTGCAGCAGTGCCGGAGCCAGGGGGTGGCCGTGGCCACAACTGATCTAAGCTTGGCCACCCTGCTCAAAACTGCATTTTTTGTCTCCTTTTTCTTGAAAAGAAATACAATTATTAAGACGCGGAACTAGTGTATTTTTTTGCACCCACATCAAACAAGACTTTTCAGATGTGCACTGCAGCTTTGCCTCAGCACAAAGAGCGAGTCAAATGAGCACGGAAAAGGTACACCAGCCAAATGAGCTTCGGCAGAACAATGAGATGCTGTTAGGCTATATGTCAGTAAAAAAACTGTCCTGTCAGCAGTCACTGTGCTCATGTCGCATGCCCTGATCGCGTCATCATAAAAAAGCGCACAAGAAACTATGAGCATACGACGTAGTTCTGTCGTCAGTTAAGTCATGAAATTACCAAATATGTGATTAAAGCTGCAAACTGTGCATGCATGTATGTATGCATTACATTTCAGAACGTCTCTCAAAGGCATACTAAAATATAGGCTCTTGTGCAATTCCAAATCACAATAAGGCGCAAGCTGATATGTATTTTAATTTGTAATTTAATGCACAAGTAAATGTGAGCAAAGTGCACTTATACTAGAAAACATGTCTCTAAAAAGAGACATAGGATAAATGTTTGATATCATTATTTAAATCACATTGGAATCGAAACTGGGAATCGAAAAGAATCGGAATCGATAAAATTCAAACGATACCCAACCCTAGTCAGGATTGGTAATTAGTCACAGAAATAAAGTGTTATGTACCATATTTCACAAAAGAAAGACATATAAACAGAAAAATAGGCGGTGTGCCTATTATTCAGTCGCGTCTTTTTCTGTTTATTTGTATTCACAGACAGTTTAGGTCTACATCACATTTAGAAAGAATGATAATTTCTTATAATTTTCCCATAAAAAATACGACCAAAAATACGTGCTAAAGCTAAAGTAGCTTTAGCACTCTCTCTAGTCCCAATTCATTGTTATATTTTCAGTCAGAAAAACAGAGGAAGCTCCCCAACAAAAAGGTTAATGATTTATGACATACGCGGAGCTATATATGAACATCAATAAAGAGAAGAGACGTATTGACAGATAAAATATGTAAATAAATAAATACATCACATGTCTGATTTGTTCAGATGGTCGTATTTACTATGTTTACCATGATAATGCGTGCATAGTCTTTTGCATCGCATATTTCTGCTTTGTTGATCATAATCTACATTAGATCTCAAACATAACTTATTTCAAACACTCGCTGCAGTCTGAAAGTGAATTGAGCTAACATTATTTTACAAGTCTTTAATGTTTATGTTAGCTGGTAACTATATGAAATGATCCACGCACTGATGCTCTCCAGACACGGAGAAACTTCGACAATCCCGCTTGTTTACTTCGAACCGGAAGACACTCCCACTTTTGAAGCAAGACCTCATGGAGTGTAGGAAACTTGTGGATTGGAGCCTTTAATTTTATAATACTTTTGTGCATTGAATGATTATAATAGTCTCTCTTGTTCTGTCCTATCTATCATATGTTGCTGCCTTATTACTGTGCTATACATTTAAAATAAATATATTTCAATTTTATAGTATATATTTATATATAAATGTATTTGCTTGTTTTTTCATCAATGTATTTTAAAATCGTACACAATCAATTTTTGTGTAGGTTTTATAAAATTGTGCACCAATGATTTTTCTAGAGTATCTTTTGCTGCTGAATTATCCACTAAACTAGTTTATAATAGTGTTTTTGTCAAATATTATGATTATATTTATGTATATATATATATATATATATATGCATTTTGCATCACCCTAATTTGAGTAAAACTGAAAATGTTGTTCTCTAAGTTATATTATTAACCTTACTTTCATGTTATAAGTTAAACAGATGTTATATAAAACTTAGTCTTGTCAACATTTTGGAAAATGTTTTTGTGTTCATTGAGATATTGCTTAAAATTTTACTTTTCAAAGGGGGTGTACTCATTTACGCTGAGCACTGTATAATTTCTGCACATAGCAAAGCAGTCAACATTTACGAACATTTGTGAAAGAAAAATAAGATGTCCTAAAGAAGTCAGTGAATTCAAACGTGGTGTTGTGATTGGATGTCACCTTTCCAACAAGTAAATTCATGAAATTTCATCCCTGCTAGATATTCAACAATCAACTGTAAGTGATATTATTGGAAAGTCGAAGCATTTCGGAACAGCTGCAAGTCATGAAGGCAAGGCTTATTTATATAGCACATTTCATACACAATGGTAATTCAGGGTGCTTTCACACTTGGTTCGATTACCTGGTCCGTACTTTGTTCGAACCAGTGTTCGTACTTTGCTCCCCCCTCCCCCTGCCCCCGCTGGACTGTGTTCATATTAGATTATTTGGGTCCGAACCGTGGTTCGTTTGTGTCATAAAGCCAGCAGCTGTTTAACCGTTGCTTAGTATCGACGGGCGCAGGAGAAGGCGGCAAAATTCATAACATTGCTCTCTGCACTTTTATATATTTATGTTTTTAAACCATTTGTTTTGTTACAAAGCTTAGTACATAACGAGACATACAGCTCTCTGCTTGAAGCCCGTCAATCTCGCTCGTCAGGAAAGTGAGTGGACACACATACATATATATATATACATATACATATATATATACATATACATATACATATACATATATATATATATATATATATATATATATATATATATACATATATATATATATATATACATATATACATACATATACATATATACATATACATATATATATATATATATATATATATATATATATATATATATATATATATACACACAAACACACAGACGAAGGAAGGTAGGAAGAAAGAAAATCTTACCAAAACTGATTCTCCTTCCTCTGGGTTAGGACAACTGACAGTGGAAAAATCTGGATCTGGATCTTTCTGTTCTGGAACAGGGATGGGAGGTGGAAAGCCAAACTGCTGAAAGGCTGTCTGGACATAGTTGTG
>CM050417.1:25774990-26046130 GCA_027564155.1 Gymnocypris eckloni scoliostomus
GATTCTGCTGTTTTTGTCCCTGAAGTCAGCCTTTGCTTTATCCAGTGGCTGCTCTGCATTCTGTAGCTTGTCAGAACGATCAGCGTAGTCGTCTTTGATTTGCTTAATTTCGTGTCTAGTAGCTACTAAAGCCTCTTTTAGCCTGTTGATCTCCTCAACGCCTTGTTCCACCTCATCAGTCCCTTCCTTTCGTTCATGAGCTTCCAGTTCTAGCTGCATGATGCGTCATTGTATGCGTGTCAGCTCCTACTGGAGTTGTGCAGTGTGCTTGTTGCTCAACTTGCGGGTGGCGATGAGGAGGCCTTAGGGAGGAGGCTGTCTGTCGCAACACTTAGCCATGTTTCCAGATTCTCCCAGTGACGACATGTTCTGTTTTGTGAGACATGTTCTGGCGGGATGAGGGAGATCTTGAACTGAACTGACTCAGACCTTGAATGGGAAACAAAGCAAAACAAAACAAAACAGGGGTGTAAATGTGCAAAGTATAACGTATGCTAGTGTTGAGTGTGATTCTCTGCGTCTGTGATTCTCTGGTGTGGTGCTTCTAATCTGTAGTCTCTGTGGAGAAATTATTGAGCACACATAAAGTAGCACAGCTGGGAAACAGAGAAAGAAAAGGACACTAACAGAATAAGAAAAAAAGGTAATAATTGGATGCTTCACCTTTTCCTGTAAGAGAAAGTCTTCTTGTTTTTTCAAGGAAGGAGGTCAGTCTAATTCAAAGGTGAGGGAGAGGGACAAGAACAAAATATCTCTTTCTGGTAGCAGATTTTCCTCTTGTCTCTTTTTTTTGTTAAGTCTGATTAAGAAAGATGCCTCTAGTCAGAGGATTGTAAACAGGTTTTCTCTTTTGTAATAGTACTGTGATTGCTATTTAAATTTTTCTCCTGGATAGAGGTAAACAATAGCAATGACAGCACTGGTCCCTTAATGGCTAAATTTACACCACAACGCTGGTTAGCGTGCGTGCTTAAAATTTTGCCGATCTTCTCATTGACCTGCTTTAACTTGGAGGGGTAGTATTTCACAATAGAGGAAGATAAATAGAAAACAGTTTTAAAACGTAGTTCCCAAGTTTCACAAATACCTGTTCAATTGTAAAACAAACTGACCTAAGTTTTGAGGAAAACTTAATTTTATTTTGGGGTTTTTCTAATTGGAAGGTTAATGTTTTATACCCTAGGTTTTGTGAGAAATGACATTGCTTCCGTGGTGCCCATCAGCAAGGTCCCCCCCCGTCCGAGCGCACCAGGTGAGCTCATGTAAGGGTCTTGCCGAACACTCAGTCCCCACCGTATTGCAGTGAGCCTCTGAAACAGCCGTGGCTTTTGGCACAACCGGGCTGGGACTCGGGTGAGGCACGTCAACGACTGCTGGCCTGAAGAGGGGCGGGACTAAATCCTGGGGCTATCCATCAGTGCGGACCCGAAGTCCGACGTACCTCGTCAATTGCATATGCTTCAATGCAAGCTCCTTAGCTTCAGTTAACTTAGCTTTGTGCTAATGTTATTTGTTTACAACAGCTCAAAATGGCACGGGGATTGAGCCTACGCACTAACAAATGCTAAGGAAATGGTTTCTGAAGACCTCCTGGTTGAGCTCGTCCCTATGGTGACACACACACCAGGATGTGATTTATGTTTCAGTACATAAACAGAGCCATAAGTGTGTTTCACACATCAAAATCAAAAAGTACTATTTAGATTATTATATTTTTATAGCACTGACAATCTTGCTCGTTTAGGGCGAGATCAATTAATCTACGGATTAATTATTATAAATTCTTGAGGCCTCACCTGTTTAGACAAACAACACGCATGGAAAACAATTTAACTTGATCGATCACATACTCCTCCCCACAGACTGCGTTTGGCCCCTCCTTCTGTTGAGTGCCGCGCGTCTTGTCTTGATTTCACTCGCGTGAATCAAAAGTGGCCACGAATCATTAATTAGCTACGTTAATGTTCTCAAGCCGGGAGATTTTTAATATCATAGAGTTTGGAAGTGAAACACGCACAAACCAATCACAATACGAAGGCCTTTTAAAGAGAGAAATGAGGAATCCGCTCATTGTCTCTCATGCGCTTTTAGAGCGACTTAATCTTGTCTTAATAGACAAATATAAATTATTTACTGCAGTTCATTTCTTCTTTCATTCAAAACGCACAGAGTGCCACAGACAAGAATCCAGTATCACAAACAAACGTTGTTTCTCTGTATGTAATCTATTTTTCCAGATAAAAATAGAACAATACATTTATTGACTCTTATGAATGTGTTATGAATTTCAAGTCAAATTAATAGCCAGCTATTTCCTCCACCATTTTCGTTATAAATCTAGAAGCTATTATTTCAGCTTTGGGGAATCATTTACTAAAGATTCAATATTGCTTTGATTAAAGTGATATTAATCTTTAACTTATGATTTATACTTTCTTAACGACTCATCCAACGACCATTAATATCAGTATATCTTTAACTTATTCTCACTTAATAAAACACATATACACACATACACATAAACATACACACACACACATTCTGAGTTTTGCGGTTAACGTTAGAAGGAAGTTTAAAACTAGCACTCGTAACTTTAACTAGAGGAAGATCACAAGCAGAGACTTTGCTGTCATTTCTGCATACAGATCAATTCATCAGTTCAGTAAGAAAAGAGATTTTGTTTGTCTACTTGCTTCACGATGAGCTGGCCGAAGATCTTCTTGTTTCCGCGTGTTTCCTGGAGATTTCCAGCGGCTGACGTCGTTGCATGATGTCATTGGGGAAACCCTCTTTTGATTGGCGGTTGGTTCCTTTATGACACGAATACGTTATTAAGATGTTTAAAGTTCTATGGCTTCAGGTGTTGAAGTTCTTCAGTGACAAACTATTTGTTTCTTCTGGCGGTCAGCCTGATGGTAAAGGCAGGGATCGCTTCCCGGGCGATCACTGAAGATGCCGAGGTTTTAGCAAGTTTTAGCAGCGAGTGAGTGAGACGAAGTCTGAAGCTAAAAGCTTCTGCTGTCCATTTTAAGCGGCTCGATTTGGGTCCACCCACGGTCGGCTGTCCCAATCAGATTGTTCTTGTGGGGCGGAGCCCCGCCCATGTCTTTTGGGACATACCAAATCTATTCTGTGATCTTCCATGTGAGAATTCTAAGAGTGAAATACTTATGCAAAGTGTTATCACATGTTTACCCATTTATAATATCACCAAATCTGTTGCCCCACTGATTTGTATTTGTTGTGACCAGCTGTATGAATCTAAACACTAGTTATAACTTTACAGGGAACAGTGATACGTTATAGTTTAAGGCAAATAGCATAGGTTCCACTACATGGTTAGGGCACAGATTAAAACATCCTACATTCCAAATAATCACACCATGCATATGAACGACATCAAGCACGTCCTTCCTGGGTATCTTTGTTCTAATAGTGATGGAATAAATTAATGTCTTTTTGCATAAAGTCCACACAAGTTTGGGTGTACCCTGAGAGATGGAGAAAAGTTATTTCCTTTGACCTGCAGAGGGGGCGAAAGAGGAGCGAAAGGCGAGGAGCTGTCCGGGGTCATGAGAATGTCACGTCCTGGGGGATCTGGTGAGCGTCCATCGACGTATATCCCTGGTTCTTTATTAAATCATACATTTAGGCATTAACCGATCAGGGGATCCCGGGAGTGTCTGTAGACGCTGTCCTATTCTCAAGATAAGAAGTCACTTCAGTGTTTATTTATGGTAAGCCAGACGGAGACCACACTGAAATTCTGTCTCTATGTGGATCTGGGAGCAAAGATCAGTTATTTGCTAGCTCAAGGATGTGGCGCTATAAATATCTCTCTTCCTGTGTCTTTTACAGAGATTAGCAAAAGGAGTCCTTATCAGGTTCCTTTGATGTGTAAGAGCCCGTGGTAATGTGGGCCTGTCCACTCAAGCCCTACACAGTACAAACATCACAGGGGATTTATCATTAACACTTGTTTCTTTGGATAACGTTATATGAAGCACCATTACTTCGAACGAATTATACTTGAAACCCGACCTCTTAGAAATACTGAAAATATTGTTATAAATTGTAGCAACACCTCCCTTTTACCTTGTGGATGCGGTTCATGTTTGTAACAGTAATCTTGGGGTGTAGACCCGTTCAAAGTAATGTAATCATCTGGTTTTAGCCAGGTTTCTGTCAAACAAAGCACATATAGTTTATGGTTAGTGATCATATAACTTACAAAAAGTGCTTTTGTAGAAAGGGATCTAATATTCAATAAGCCACGCTTTATCATATGTTTATCTGTATTATATCTGTTTTTTAATTGTTGAACATCAATTAAATTGTTACTTTTACTTTGGTTTGGACGTTTTCTGTATTTTCTAATTCGAGGAACAGACATAGTCTCTATAGTTAAATCGGGCGGCCGGCGAGCTGTCTTGAGCGGCACTTCCTGGGGAGTGGAGACTCCATCCCTAGGTGGTCCAGCTGATTTAGATTCGGTTCGGAATTGCTCAGGTAGAGCTATTTGCATCTCTGGAAACCGCCCACTGCCAGTGGTTCTACACCCTATCCGATGCAATGCTCGGCATGGATCACTGGCACACAGCTGGCCCCCAGGGCCTGCGCAAATATGCGTTCCCCCAGTGAGCCTGCTAGCACAGACACTGTGCAAGATCAGGGAGGACGAGGAACAGGTCCTTTTAGTGGTTCTTTATTGGTACCACCTCGGTCGGGGTTCCAAGCGATCCGTACCATTACCAAAACGTGACATGTAAACTCTACTGATCACTGATTGGCCGGAGAAAATCGTCATTACTGCGTCACTGAACTTGCGACATGAGACCCTCCTCTACAGCCCGACCTGCTATATTTAAATCAGCACAGCCAGTGAAAGATCGGACGCAACTTCTGTTTAAACAAATAAAACAAATCTGTTTAAACGAATAAAAGAACCTTAACCTTAATGCACCTTTTTGCATCAACCACAAAATAGCAGTGTCGTTGTCTGTTAAGGAAATACAGACGTTCCTCTCGTTGATAGCTGAGGAGCGGATCCAGCGAGAGCTTGATGGGGAGATGCGGAATGAAAAAGCCTTATGTATATTTTTAGAGTATGTTTTCTGTTTATATGTTTACCTTTGTATCTGTGTTTTGCTTCAATTAAAAACAATCTGATCGAATAAGTGAACCTCCAGACTATATCAAATATGTATTATTTTATGAGCACGTAATGAACTTCTTGAAAAAGACAAATGATTGATGTCATGATGATTCAAACCAACACATTAAATAAAAAAACAAGGGATAAATTGAACATTTTTAAATATTATTCAAAAGTGTATTGATAATTCACAGAACATTCTACAAGAATAGTTTACTATTTAGTAGTAGTAGCCTTTATTGTCACTAGTCACAAGTACCAGCAAAATTAGCCATCAACCTGTCCATACATACACAAACATACATATATGACAAGGGGATAGACAGGACAGGAAGACAGGGAATTGAAGAAAAATACAGCATAACATGAGGAAGGTGAGGAGAAAAAAAATAACCCCCAGACTATGCTCCTTGGGGAGTACAGTGTGAGAACAGGAAAAACACCTCAGCAACAAAAAGCACATACACCATAGACACACGTCTTTGCAACAGGGGAAGTAATCCAGCTCCGGCAAGCAGCAATCCGGTCCTGCAGCCATTCCCGGTGCTGGACACAGACCCGCTTGTCAGGCTGGCGGTTCAAAGCGATGGAGGCGAGGGATCGGGGGTGGGGAGGTGAATGCATATCTTTATATATGTCTGTATGTGTGTGTATGTGTAATAGTTTGTAATCAGTGTCTGTAGAATGGGGGAGGAACGTAAGAGCGTCTCACTGCAGTGCTCTTCCCAGGGTTGATTTTCCAGCAGCAGCCTTGGCCGAGGCCAGTGCTGGTTCAGGGGAGCCAAAAAAGATAAGATTGCAGTTGTTTAGTCTTGGGGCGAGTAACCGCATTCCAATTCCACGGCTACTCTCTTTGTCCATTCTGGTCTCCAACACCATAAATTTTCCTTTGCAAAGCCGTGAGCTTCTCCATGATAGAATCCATATTGCGGTTAATAGTCTCTGTCTCAATGCTGACCGCTCTTCCCACTGCTTCAATCATGACGGGCAGCCTTGTGAGGCTTTGGACAGCTGTTTTCGTTTTTCTGAATTCTTCGATAACCCAGGGCAAAGCTTAATCCAATCAGCAGACGACCTGTTATCATGGTTCCGAATAGGTAGATATCTTCAATGTCCTCCACGGAAAGAACCGCTAGACACACGATCCGCCACCTCTCCCACGCGTCCATCGTGTAGCCAGCTGCGAACGTTCCGTCAGGGCAGTCAGGTTCCCCCGAACCCAAGCTTCTCGATGAGAAGATGGTGTCAATTGCGTTGAGAGACCAGTTGATCAAATCCATTATTTTTCAGTTTGGAGAGCAGTGCAGAGAGAGTCTCTCAATAGAAGAGACAAGACAAGAGAGCAAGCAGGGAAAATAAGGGCGAGGGGCGGGGAGTGAAAAATGCGACCGTCTCCGTTGAGTGCCAAAGAAGAAGTCTTTGGCACTCAACTTAAATGTTACTTACATTTAAGTCTTTGGCACTCAACTTAAATGTTACTTACATTTAAGTAACGCACGCACGCAGCACACCTGCACGAACATCTCTGCCCTCCTCTACAGCCTGTGGCACTGCCACCACAGTCTCTGCTGTTGGGGGTAAATCGCAAGCGTTCTCATAGGCCTCTCCATTGCTGTTAAAAACATCCACATGCCGAGAATGAAAGACACAATTCCGTCGATATGCTCCTTTGTTGTATTTCTCTTTGTGGTGCGTTTACAATGATGTCACGGTAGTAGAGGCGGTGCAAATATAACGACACGTGAATAATCCCGCCCACTCTAAAGCGGTACTAAACTTCAGTGGAAACGCAAACCGAGCCGAACTGAACCGTGCCGTAATGAGCCATGCCGAACCGAGTCGTACCACGCAGTGGAAGAGACGGGACACCCTCTAGCACCCCCGTCCATACTTGTGGAAACTCCATGTGTGGTCCCTGGACGGGACGCGGAGGTTCTAGGTGACCTGCCCCAGGAGGTAGCTCTCACTATCGTGAGACAGGGTTTACCCTCCTTAACCGGGTAAACCCTGTCGAGTCCTCCGGCACTCCGGTGTTTGGACGTGGCGGAGGGTCCGGCGCTAGGCCTTCCAGCCAAGGAATTCTTGAAATCTGGTGTGAGGCTAGTGCCCATATGACCCTGTTTGGATCCCATGTGTGTATTCCACGGTACACTTGCTAGGGCCGTGTTTTCCTGGTAGACCACATTCTGCCGTCTCTAATGATGCAGACTGAGCAATCTCAGAGATTCCATGTGCAATAGGGCCTTACGGGGTTACTTCACATGTCTAAATGTCACCTCTTCCAAGCGGAAGGGCACACTTCCCAGTGTTATCCAAGTCCTACTGTTTGGGTTGATCAAGGAATAACAGTATGTAACCCTCGGTCCCCGAAGGAGGGAACGGAGATGTCACGTCCCTTCGCCACAGTCGCTGTACCACCGCTGAGCTGCCGGGTCATCGGCTCGGCTCCTCAGCGAAAGCATGAATTAATGCAGTGGTGGAAGACACCTGCTGCATCTTATTGGTTCGTTTAGTTACACTCGAAGTGGATTGGTCTCTCTGGCAAGATCCTAATTCCGTCCATCATCCGACGAGACGTCTCCGTTCCCTCCTTCAGGGAATAAGGGTTACGTACTGTTATTCCTTGATCAACCCAAACAGTAGGACTTGGATAACACTGGGAAGTGTGCCCTTCCGCTTCCAAGACGTTTTACCATATATAATATGGTTTCCTAAAATGTTATGCTGGAAAAAAATGTCTGAATTGAACATGTTCTTTAATTTTTTATTCAGGAGAGAAGAAGGTCTTTCACTTATTTACATGGAGCATAGAACAAAGGATGTTCTCTTCAGATTTGTTGTTACAACTTATATTTTATTCTAGAAATAACATACAATTTACTGTGATTTTTTAAATGATTTAATTCATGTATTTATTTATTTTTAAATATTTAATGTATAAAAAAGATTGTTACTATTATTATAAAAGTGCCATAATCATTATTTTGATAAAACGTATGCATCTAATTCCATGATCTAGAATAAAGTGCTCTTCAAACCTGTTCTTTTTAATTTTATGCAACCCTTTTCTTGTGAGCAGACCCCAGAAATGTCTTTCTTTCTTTCTTTCTTTCTTTCTTTCTTTCTTTCTTTCTTTCTTTCTTTCTTTCTTTCTTTCTTTCTTTCTCAAATAAATTAATAATTGTTTGTTCATCTGTGTGTAATCTATTAACTTACAAGCAGTTAAACAAATGAATATTTTAGTTGAATTCAATCATTATGGTGCTATTGGATTAAGAAAACATTTTTGCTGCATATTTTCTTTGTCTTTTCCTTTTTGTGAACACACCACAATCTCTGAACACATTGGTTTAACAAATAGTGTAGTCCAATTTTCTGTTCAGTTTTCTATGAATTTTTGGCTTTCATAATTTTCTTCAGTTTTTCAGCCATCATGTCATAAAAATCATAGATAATCTTAGGTATATACCCCAGTCTAAGGTGTAGGAAATCTTTCACCATGCCAGGCGAAACTCCAAACATGAAGTGGCAACCAAAAGGGCCCGAAGGTCTCCCACTCTCTTAAGTGTTGTAATAGTCAACAGAAACACAGTTTCCAGGGTCAGAATCTTTTTCTGATGCAATAAAATTGTCATATCCCAAGTTAACACTGACCCAAAGTAGACGGACCGTATCTAGAACTTATAGGAGCAGATTACTTGGGGAGAAAGGCATATAGATGCAGCCTTGGCCATGTCTGCACCATGGCATCCAACTCTAGTTGGGCTGAATCGACATTGGGTCATTTCTTGTGATGCAAACAGGTCTCATTCTGCATGGCCAATTTACATCCAAGTCAACTCCACCACCTTAGGGTGGAGTTTCCATTCCCCCGGGCCTTAGACTGATGATACATCGGGCAACTTTTTGAGTGATGATGCCGTCAGTGGGTAACTAGGTGAGACACAGGTTCCACAACGGATCTAAAGTATCCAGATATAAATGTTTTACCCATTCTCAATGGGAAAGTGCCCAGGCAACATTGCTTAATAAAAGTTGCCCGGCGAAATTGTGCCAAATAAGCATCTTGAAATGCCAGGGTGAGGATGGGTGAGGATGACATCTCGAGCTGCTATTTGCTCTGATTGAGCCAGAATCCACCAATAATTGATATAGATTTTCCTCTGCATATCTGTAAACAGAACAGCAGAAGAGCAATAAGGGGTAATGCGTACAGATGAAGCCTCTGTCACACCTGCAGCATGGCAGAGCTGGGTGCATGAGGGAGAACAAGAGCAAACGGGGGTCATCATTTGAAATGTGAAATTCCACCTAGCTGAATTTACTCCTAATCGACTCCTAATCATCGTTTTGGGGTGGAGTCTCAATTATATTTCCTAGACAGGATTATTCCCTTTATTATTATACCCTTATTCAGGTAACCAGGGACATAAAATGCCCTCAGTGAGTATGCCCTGGCTTGCCCTGAACCTAAAGTAGGAACTGGTGTGCCAGTCTGCAAAAAGAGTGTAACCACAGACCCCCTGATATTTTGTATACAAGAAAATGGATCTGTTGTCTGAATGGACAAGACTATGATAGCCTATGAGGTGTGGAAGAAAGTACCTGGGAGCCAGAAGTATAGCTATCATCCTCAGGCAATTTATGTGTCACGAGAGTTGATAATCTATCTGCAAACCAGAATCTGTCACTAGCGTCTTGCGACAACAAGAGGCCTCCAACACAGGACCCTGAGACAAGAGCAAAGGCTTCTTACACATCACTAGTGTACGAAGGCATCTGCACTTAACTCTGATGATGCAAAATAGATTGCCCCTCAGGGAAAACCCCTTGGTCCTGAGCCACCACTTTAATGGCATCGTGTACAGTAAGCCAAGAGGATTCTTGGATCTTGCTTATGGCTTAGAGAATTGACTGAATACAAGCAGGAGACAGTTGTGCCTGTACTATTAAGTTGATGTTGAGTTGGGTCCCACACCACTTGTAGAAAAGTGGTTATTTGTTTATGGAGAAAGCACAACCTTCTTGGAGTTCAGTCTAAACCTCAAGCACAACATGTGGGTAAGCATGACACATCTATGCTGAGCCATAATTTCCCCGGACTGAGCTACAGTACAATCAGCCAATCATTAATATAATTGATAACCCAGATACCCAGAAGTCACATATGGCACAGATCTAAAATTGGACGTAACCCTCTGTCCTTTTTTTGGAACTACAGTGTGCAATGTCCTTTGGTGCATCCTGAGTAGTATGCTTTAGGGCTGTAGTACTCGAGTCCGGTCTCGTTTTTCTATCGTCTCAGACTTGTCTTGGACTCGTTGGTATTTGGACTCGGACTTGGTCATTGGACTCGCCAAATGTTCTAGTTGACCTCAACCGAGTCCAGCAATATATGCATTTTTTTCTCTTTCAAAACAAAACCATTAATCTGGCTCGCTTCTTGTTCGGAAAATGGGTAATGTAATTGGTTTAACTCCATCTAGAACGGGCATTGCCATTGGTCGCCATGCAGAGCTGCGTCGTATGCCTGGCTCCGAGTGTGCGCGCTGCGCGGAGGCATACATTATTTTTATTTTGGCCACAGAAACGATGTCGGTGAGTTGCATTATACAGTTTGGTTTTACAAAGTTTGTTGGAATTTTCCCTCTCACTTTCCTTCGCTTTTAAATACCTTATTAATGCCCGTGCGCATTTTGCTTTCACTTTAATTTCCGGTCAATTGCTTATCTATAACTTACAACAACAAATTTTCTGCAATAAACATGGGACATTAATTAACAAAACGAATACAAATACACAACTACCATGCTATAAGCCTAATATAAAATAACAAACTTACAAAATGTTTAAATGTAAAAAAAAAAAATCACCAAATGCTGTGGCACCAAATGAATAAGAAAAATAACGAATAAGA
Organism: Gymnocypris eckloni scoliostomus; assembly: GCA_027564155.1. NCBI lineage: Eukaryota > Metazoa > Chordata > Actinopteri > Cypriniformes > Cyprinidae > Gymnocypris > Gymnocypris eckloni. The sequence continues at coordinate 25,786,063 of CM050417.1, forward strand.
GCAAAACGAATAAAGCCTGGAGGCACGGCATACACCTGGATGTAAAATAAAATAAATAAGTTACACAAAAATTTTAATAAAGTAAAAAATAAGCAAACACTGTGGCAATGGCTGGGCGATTTATCAGATTTTATCGATTAATTCGAATTTAATATTTTACCACAATTAGATTTTTTATAAATCAAGAAATCGCGATTTTGAATAGAAATATTTCCAAACGCTAGAATTAGACAATTTGATAATAACAGTAAAGAGAAAAGAACAATCCAACCGCATGTCGATGTACATGCTTAACCGCTCACGTGTGATGCTCTCTAGGTGCCATTCACACAGAATGTGCTTTTGTGTCGACAAAGATGTGACGTGGGCAGTGGAATAGGACAAAATGCAAAATGTGAGTTAAACATCTTTTAATAACTAAAGCCCTGTGTTTTAAGAAAAAAACGTTTAATGCACGAGACGCTGCAAGAGATGCGAGCGCAACAGTCAATCGAGACGATGTTTACATAGAAAAAAACAATGGAAAAGTAGCATAATCGAATACAAAACCTGTAATGAACTACTACTGTATGTCTGATATTTGAGGTTTGCATCCAGGGTGACAGGCTGAAAACTGCTGTTCATTGTTTTACAATGTGTCTTTATAGTTAATAATATCACTCTAGGTGTTATACCTTCAGTCATTTTGAATTTGAATTACTTGATAATTTTTTAAGCATTTTTCTTGTATTATTTCAGAACATATAGCCTAATATGCATAAGAATGGTTTGTACAAGATGTAGTTGTAGTTCATGCATCTTTTCTGCAAATACATTTAGTGATTTTTTTAACATTTATATCATGAAGACAACTTCATGTGTGGTGCATTTAGAATATACTTTTCTTTAACTAGAGGGTTAATAAAGAAAAAGTTGCTTGAATCATGTTGTAGTTAAATTTTCAAGTTGATTATTTAAAATCTTACAAAATTAAGAATTGGTCAAATATTCTGAGAAAATCAAGATTACATTTTTTTTGCCATATCGCCCAGCAATAAAAAAAAAACTTCACATTTTTAATTTCTTTATTTTTTAAACCTTTAATTGTCTGTTCTCTAACTGAACTAAATGAACTCCTGTAACACTGTCTATATCCTCCATCCCGGGGATGTACAGGTGCTGGTCATATAATTAGAATATCATCAAAAAGTTGATTTATTTCACTAATTCCATTCAAAAAGTGAAACTTGTATAATTTATAAATTCATTCCACACAGACTGATATATTTCAAGTGTTTATTTATTTTAATTTTGATGATTATAACTGACAACTAATGAAAACCCCAAATTCGGTATCTCAGAAAATTAGAATATTGTGAAAAGGTTCAATATTGAAGACACCTGGTGCCACACTCTAATCAGCTAATTAACTCAAAACACCTGCAAAGACCTTTAAATGGTCTCTCAGTCTAGTTCTGTAGGCTACACAATCATGGGGAAGACTGCTGACTTGACAGTTGTTCAAAAGACAACCATTGACACCTTGCACAAGGAGGGCAATACACAAAAGGTCATTGCAAAAGAGGATGGCTGTTCACAGAGCTCTGTGTCCAAGCACATTAATAGAGAGGCGAAGGGAAGGAAAAGATGTGGTAGAAAAAAGTGTACAAGCAATAGGGATAACCGCACCCTGGAGAGGATTGTGAAACAAAACCCATTCAAAAATGTGGGGGGATTCACAAAGAGTGGACTGTAGCTGGAGTCAGTGCTTCAAGAACCACTACGCACAGACGTATGCAAGACATGGGTTTCAGCTTTCGCATTCCTTGTGTCAAGCCACTCTTGAACAACAGACAGCGTCAGAAGCGTCTCGTCTGGGCTAAAGACAAAAAGGACTGGACTGTTGCTGAGTGGTCCAAAGTTATGTTCTCTGATGAAAGTCAATTTTGCATTTCCTTTGGAAATCAGGGTCCCACAGTCTGGAGGAAGAGAGGAGAGGCACAGAATCCACGTTGCTTGAGGTCCAGTGTAAAGTTTCCACAGTCAGTGATGGTTTGGGGTGCCATGTCATCTGCTGGTGTTGGTCCACTGTGTTTTCTGAGGTCCAAGGTCAACACAGCCATATACCAGGAAGTTTTAGAGCACTTCATGCTTCCTGCTGCTGACCAACTTTATGGAGATGCAGATTTCATTTTCCAACAGGACTTGGCACCTGCACACAGTGCCAAAGCTACCAGTATCTGGTTTATGGACCATGGTATATATGGGGTATTGTGAAGAGGAAGATGCGATATGCCAGACCCAACAATGCAGAAGAGCTGAAGGCCACTATCAGAGCAACCTGGGCTCTCATAACACCCGAGCAGAGCCACAGACTGATCGACTCCATGCCACGCCGCATTGCTGCAGTAATTCAGGCAAAAGGAGCCCCAACTAAGTATTGAGTGCTGTATATGCTCATACTTTTCATGTTCATACTTTTCAGTTGGCCAAGATTTCTAAAAATCCTTTCTTTGTATTGGTCTTAAGTAATATTCTAATTTTCTGAGATACTGAATTTGGGGTTTTCATTAGTTGTCAGTTATAATCATCAAAATTTAAAGAAATAAACACTTGAAATATATCAGTCTGTGTGGAATGAATGTATACATTATACAAGTTTCACTTTTGAATGGAATTAGTGAAATAAATCAACTTTTTGATGATATTCTAATTATATGACCAGCACCTGTATATATAATATAGCACTTATATTATATGGCTAAAGGCAAATAGCAAACAAATGCATGCGCGACCACACACACAGACACACAGACCTGAAAGTGTTTATATGCTATACAGCCTTGCTTGGGAGGGTCATATTGTACTATGGATTCTTTAGGACAGAGGTCTCGAAACTTGGTCCTGTAGGGCTGGTGTCTTGCAGAGTTCAGCTCCAACCCTTATCAAACACACCTGAAACAGCTAATCTAAGCATACTAGAAACATTCAGGCAGGTGTTTTAAGGCAAGTTGGAGCTAAACTCTGCAGGACACCGGCCCTCCAAGACTGAGTTTGAACACCCTGCTTTAGACTAAGTAACAAGTTCAAGAATGGGAACATGTTGATTTTTTTACACTTATGTTGCTTGTTATTTGTAATATTTTCCATTGGCAATCCATAATCTGATTGTTACACTATAATGCTGACTTAAGTGACTTAAGTGAAATTGCTAAAGCTAAAATAAATAAAATAGCCTAATTTGATCTTAAAGTGTTGCTGTACATGCTTTTAGATCTGTGAGATTACAAATTGTATTTAAATGTTTAATTTAGATTCACTTCCTGACTAAGAAATTGTCAGGCAATTCAGATGCTTGAGATCGCTTCCTGACCATTGAGCTTGAGAGACAGCTGTGCCTTTGTCTCTATGATAATGGTAAGTTCAATGAGTCAGACTACTGAGACTTTCAAGCTTTGTTCTGCAAATGACTTTCTAGCCCAGACGTGGATTTGTTTAGGTTGATTGGATTAGTGTCTATGCATTTGATTATGTTGGTGAGATTAGAACCACGGAAGTTCCCCGTAACAAACTAACGCCCGCAGGTGCTTGCTTTGTTTGAATTTGTCTCCACCTCCGAGAAGTCCCTCCTCCAAAAATGCCTATAAAATAACCTTGTAAAGTTACTCAAGATTGAAATTTCGTTGACTACAGATTCCAATGACATGTCATAGAATAAAGAATTCTGCTGACGATCCAATCCGAAGTCTCCTGGTCTTCTCTTCTGAGTTTTCTAAACTTTAGAAGAACAGAGTTTTCAACAGATGGTGCCGTGACCCGGATAGAGTTCCAGCTTCCTCACCTGAAAAAAACTTCAAGCTCAAACAAAGATCTGCATCTTTTGGAATCCAGCGAAACTTCCAGCTGAACAAAGATTCCCAGACTGAATTTTTCTCTCAACCAAGGGTGGTGGTGAGTGCTGTCTCTAATCCAAAAGAACCTAAGACCAGTACAAATATTGTATCCTCTGTGCCGTCAGAGAAGAGTTAACATACATCTGTAGGGTTTGTTTAACTAAGTTATCCTCTAAAGTTTTTCTTTTAGAGATGAAAGTTATCCTCTGTTTCAGGCAGGGAAGATTTTGGCATTACGTGCTAAAAAGTGGTTATCCTCTGTTTCAGGCAGGGAAGATTTTGGCATTACGTGCTAAAAAGCGGTTATCCTCTGTTTCAGGCAGGGAAGGTTAGCATTTCGTGCTAATAATTTTGGTTTATCCTCTGTTCTTGTAGGCAGGGAAGTTATCCTCTGTTTCAGGCAGGGAAGGTTAGCATTTCGTGCTAATAATTTTGGTTTATCCTCTGTTCCTGTAGGCAGGGAAGTTAAGTGTGAAGTATTGGTAATTTGGAAAGTTAACAATAGTTAAGTTTTTTTTTTTAACAAGTGTATCCTCTGTTGATCAGAGAAGTTTTTTTTTTTTTTAGTGTTTTGTTTGTGTGGTACAGAAGAAACTTACAAAATGGTTAGAAGGAATGCTAGGCTGATTCCAACCACAGAAAAGAGTGGTCTTGCGACTCCTCTGTGGTCAGATAGTGAATTCAAAACACTGTTAGGGGAACAAATGGACCTAATAGTCACTGAAAAAGTTAGACAAGAACTAAAGCAGAAATATGAGATTCATCCAGACAAGACTTGGTCGGTAGATGAGTGTAAAAAGGTACTAGGAGCAAGTATTCGTAAGAACAATGTGAAAGGCATTATCTTTTGTCACAGAGAATTCAGTGTAACGCTAGCGACACAACAGTCTCAGCGTAACTCAGAGCTAGAGAAACAGAACAATGAACTCCGTGCTAGAGTATCCACTTTGACTAAGAAATTGAACCTCAAGAAAGCTGCAGCAAAAACTGATGTGGAAGTTAGTCAGCCTGATAACATTTACCCTGAGTTACAAGCGTTCTTTGAAACAGATGTAGCTCTCCAATCAGTAACTGATGTGCCTGTAAATTCGGTCAATGTGTGTGGTGCAAGGAGAAAATCTCAGGGAATTGAGGAAACTAATAGTGTTCCTCTCAATTGTTCTGTTGTGCAAATACAAACTGTTGCCAAAGCTTTATGTCCTAAAGATATAGAGAGACTATCTCAGAGTTTACCGTCAGCACGCACACATTTTTCTGAATTTAGAAGAACATTGATCAGTAAAATGCGTCTTTATGACATGTCGTTGGCAGAAGTCACGCAGTTGATGTCACAAATTCTAACTGAATCTGAATTCAACAGTTTTGAATCTGCTGTTACTTCTGAACTGCGAAATGCCAGTAAGGGTGATTTAAGAGAAGGTATTTTGAAAATCCTAAAGAATATCTTCAGGGCCCAAAATAGATTGGTCTAGAATTACTACCTGTGTGCAAAGGAAAGAAGAAACTGTGAGTGAATATACTGAGAGATTTTGTCAGTCAGCTGTAATCTACAGTGGAATTGTTGATGACCCTGAAAGTGTGCTTGATGACAAGGGACCCCTGGTTCGTATCTGGTCAGATGGCCTTGTAGCCGAATACAGAAAAGCTTTACCATTCTTAGATCTAACTTGGTCTAACAGAACTCTCAGAAGTAACCTAGACAGGTTAGCTACATGGGAAAGAGATGCTGATGTCAAGGCAAAAGTAAGAGTAGCAGCAGCTACGTTTAACACAACGAAACAAGACAATAGATGGTCTAAAGGAGAAAACAAATGCAAATACTGTGGAAAATTAGGACATTGGGAGAAAGAGTGTAGGAAGAAGTTGCAAGATAGTAAAAGAAATGCTATGCATAATTCTGCTCCTTCTCAGCCTGCCCACAACCCTGAAGTAGTTCCGCCAGTGACCACTGAAACTGTAGGACAGCTAGTTCAGGCTTTTCTAAGAGCACAACAAGACCAGGAAAAAAACTAATTGTTGGGGCTGTGAGTAGCTACCTTTCCCCTGTAATCCAACACAATGACCAAATAATTTTTGTGAAAGGTAGCATAAAAGAGAAAGAGATTGATTTTTTGCTTGATACAGGTGCAGAAATTACAGTAATTCCTACAAAATTGGCACAAGGTTTAAACATCCCATACAAGAAAACCAAACTTTGTTTAACTGGTGTAATAGGTGAAGATTCTGTTTTGTATGAAACTCCGCCCATAGAGGTACAATTTGGCCCAAAACTCTGACTACAAAATTGCTATGCGCTCCATTAAATACAGGTGCAATTTTAGGCATGGATCTTCTGAGACAAATAAATCTAATTTTAGACATGTCCTCAGAATCTACTAGCATAAAAATTTCCTCAGCACAGATTTCTACCAATAATGCAACCCCTCCGAGTATGCTTTCTTACAGAATCATCCAATTTGGGCTAAAGACAAGGATGATTGTGGTTTGTTGACAGGTGTAGAACCAGTTAAATTGACAGGAACTCCACTCCGGTCACCAAACAATATCCGATTAATAAGGAAGCTATACAGGAATCAAACTTATTGTAGAAAATTTGCTGACGCAAGGAGTGCTAGTTAAAACCAACAGTCCATGTAATTCACCCATATGGCCCATCAAGAAATCTAATGGGACATGGAGACTTACAATAGACTACAGAGTAGCCAATAAACATATTGATAAAATCACCCCCCTAGTGGCAGATCCATCTACAATTTGTAATGGCTTACCATTAGATTGTAAGATTTTTTCAGTAATTGATATGTCTAATGGATTCTTTTCTGTACCGTTGCACTCTGACAGCCAGCCGTGGTTAGCTTTCACAGTTGACTATGAACAATACCAGTGGACACGATTGCCACAGGGATTTCAAAACTCCCCAACCATATATCATCAGGCTGTCAGGCGTGATTTGTGTGACCCAGAATGTCCGGTAAAACAGTCCACTATGATCCAATATGTTGATGATATTTTGATTGCCTCAACAGATCATGAGGTACATCAAACTGAATTGGCATCATTGTTGGACTATTTGCATAAAAAAGGACACAAATGCAGCTTTCACAAAGCTCAAATTGCTAAAAAGCAAGTCACATTTCTGGGTCAAACAATTGGTGCAGGAAATAGATCCATTACACAGGATCGAGCGGCTTCAGTCAAAGCCATACCTCCGCCTACTACCATTAAAACACTCCGCTCATTTTTAGGAACAACAGGTTATTGTAGACCTTGGATTGAAGACTATGCCTCGATTGCTCAGCCTCTCTATGATTTGTTGAAAGGCCATGGTAAAGATTCAGATACTGTTTGTATGGAAGAACTTCATCTCAAAGCTTTTAATGATTTGAAGAGCACTATGTCAAGCATCAGCATTAGGAATTGCCCAATCTGATAGATCCTTTGTGCTTTATGTCCATGAACACTTAGGCTTTATGACTGCATGTCTAATGCAAGATCATGGGGGCAGCTTACGCCCAATTCATTACTATTCCGTAAACTTGACATAGTCGCTCAAGGTATGGGCCCATGCCTCAGAGCAGTACAGGCAGTTCATCTAGCGCTTCAGGCTTCATCAGGAATGGTGTTAGGTCAGACTGTAAACGTAAAATGCCCTCACGCAGTGTCCGCACTAATGAATCAAGCAAAAGTCACTTCTGTCACCTCCTCCCGTTGGGGAAATTGGTTAGCAACTCTCACAGCCCGAATATTGTTATACAGCGTGCACCAGTCACGAACCCATCCTCATGTATGATGTCTGCAATGACTGAAGTTGTGTTAGAGGGTGAAGGAAATGACTCATGATTGTGTTACGCTTACATATGCAGCGACAAGTGAAATAGCAGAAACTCCCATAGAGAACGCAGAATTGGAGTTGTTTGTTGATGGTTCAGCTCAAGTTATTGAAGGTAACAGACGAGCAGGATATGCAGTAACTTCCACCACTGAAGTAGTTGCTTCAGGTCGTCTTCCAGATCATTTTCAGCTCAAGCTGCAGAACTAGTAGCCTTAACTAGAGCATGCACGCTAGCTTCAGGATCGGTTGCAAATATCTACACAGATTCCAGGTATGCTTTTGGGGTAATTCATGATTTTGGTGTCATTTGGCAAACCAGAAAATTTCTAACTTCTGCTGGATCCCCCATTAAGCATGCTGGATTAGTGAAAGATTTAATGTTTGCCATGAAACTCCCAAAGAAATTAGCGGTGATCAAAGTGAAAGCACATCTCACAACTAATACTACGGAAGCTAAAGGTAATACTCTTGCTGATGTAGGCTAAACAGGCTTGTTTCTATGCAACTGTACAAGTGTGTTCAGGTAGTACAGCACAGAAGACAATTCTACCTCCTGAATCAATAGTTGATCTGTATAAAGACGTTCCTCTATATGAAGCATGGACATGGTTAGACAAAGGAGCCACTGTGGATTCATCCGGCTGCTGGACCAAAGGGGGAAAGTATGTTGCTCCCGAATCACTGTTGCCATATTTGGCTCAACAAATACACAGTTTGGGTCATAGTGGTCCAGCAACGATGAATCACAGGTTCTCAAATCAATGGTGGAATCCAAAATTCAGAAACGCAGCCACTGAAACAGTCAAGAGATGTGTTACATGTCAGAAAAATAATGATGTACCAGCAGCCACTACCAGCAGCACATACCCCAGCTCCACCAGGGCCATTTCGTCACCTGCAAGTTGATTACATATCGTTGCCCCCTTGTAAAGGAAAAACTGACGTTTTGGTAGTAATTGACAAGTTCTCAAGATGGGTAGAAGCTTATCCAACAGGGCGTGCTACAGCTGCACATACTGCTAAATGTCTTGTCACTGATTTCATTCCCAGATGGGGATTACCAGATTGCATTGACTCAGATCAAGGTACCCACTTCACAGGACAGGTAGTCAAGGAAGTGTCTAGAATGTTGAAGATTAAGTGGAACCTTCACTGTCCCTATAGGCCACAAGCATCAGGACAGGTTGAACGATCAAACAGAACAATCAAAACCAGGCTAAGCAAAATGCATCAGGAAGGAGTACCATGGGTTGAAGCACTGCCCGCAGTACTGTGTAGTATGAGAGCATCACCTAACAGATCTGTAGGACTGAGCCCTCATGAGATTATTACTGGGCGCCCAATGCAGATGCCAGGTGTGATTGATCTTAGAAATGCTGATGTGCACATTGCTTCAGATGCCCTGATCGCTTACTGTGAAAACCTCACAAAGGCAGTGCAGAGTGCCAAGAGAGAGTTGAGTCGTGTTGGCAGACTCCACCAGAAGGGGACACACAATCATCCCAGGTCAATGGGTCATGATAAAGTCGTTCAGAAACAAGCCATTAGAGCCTAAGTGGTACGGACCACATCAAGTGATGTTGATTACAGCTGCTGCAGTATTGTGTCAGGGAAGGAAAACTTGGACTCATGTGTCACACTGTAAAGTTGTTCCTCCCCCTGCAGGGATAGGATAGGACAGACACAAGAACCAGTGAGGAGCCCAGGGAAGAACCGAAAGCAACAGGCTTGGGGCCAACCCTGCGGTGAAGATTTCCTCATAGGCCTTTCCCCATCCAATAGTCCATCCTTTCCTCACTGTTCTTTAGGTGTCGCAGGAATTGAGAAATAGGGAAAGAAGGAACAACAATAGCAGACTATATTTGAACAGAGGATACAACCTAATGTTTGCAGACTCTACAACAAATACTGCTCTGTGCCGTTGGTCTCTCTTGTTTGTGTTTCTTTCTTCCTCTGTGCAGATACCTTGATGGCTGTCCTGAGATCCATATGCACCACCCTTCTCACCTGCGGATGAAGCCACAACCTCTAGAAGACAACTAGACCCATTGCCGAGCCAACTATCACACAAGAAAGAGAAAAGAAAGAAGAAAAAAAAAAAAAATACACAACGCAGAGACTCACATACGGGAACTTCAGTCATCCATCAACATGATCAAGATTTTCGTACTATTAACCATCATGGACATCACGCTAAGTGTAGACCCCAGAAACAACATATTCTTAGAGCTGATGAATATGTCAAGAAATGCCTTGTTTGCTGGAAAGAACGTTTGCATGCCGCACGCACCTTCAGTAGGAGCAGGAATCCCATGGGTGGCACACCCTATCTCCAAATGTGATACGTGTACCTTATTCGATCATCATACCAGTGGATTATACAACAAGGATACATGTCACAACGTAACAATTCCTCCAGCTTCTTCGTGTTGCATTCCGGGACTACCATCCTGCAACCTAACTTCAGCTACTCCCATCATGACAGATCTACTCATGCCAAGGATGTTCTATTGGTGCATGGAAAATTATGCTCCAGCATCGATTACACTGGGTGAAATTCCTCGTGAACGTTGCAGCTTTGTGATTGAAGGAAGAACCGATTTCAATGTGTACGTTACTACATCAGATAAGAAAGAGGAGAATGAATTAAAAGAGTGTCTCTATGGGAACCCATCCCTACCGAAACTTTTTGCCATAAATCAGTGGTGTATGATTCCTCCACCGACTGGCACTTTGTGGTTATGTGGGACTTCTGTCTACAGCATCCTACCCAGCCAATTCAATGGCAGGTGCACCCTGGTTTATATCCTACCAGCCATCAGAGAAAATACACACTCCACCTCAAGTTCTCCACATCTACAAAATTCAGCTTCTACCAACAAAGATGGCTGCATTCCAGGACTCACTTGTGTACAAACGTGGTGGTCAAGAACTCTTGGAGCATTAATCCCATCGTATGGTGTCATGCAGGTCTCGATCAAGTCAGAAGCCTGTCGGATTCTGTACAGAAATTGGCCAATGATACGGTTTTGGCCCTGGGCAACATCAAGGACACTCTTGCCTCGCACAAGATGATGATCTTACAGAACAGAGTGGCCTTGGATTACATTCTTGCAACACAAGGGGAGCCTGTACCATTATCGGTCCTGAATGCTGCACGGGTTAATGGATTCAACAGAGAACTTGAACAAAATCCAACAAGACATTCTTGGTCTTTCAGCAAAATTACACCAGATGATTGAAGATAATTCTTCATGGTTCGGAAACTTGTTAGGTAAACCCTGGCTGTGGATCAAGGAAATAGCAATTCTGCTGTTGTTTCTCCTACTTGCGTACTATCTATGCATCCACAGTATCAAGTGTTTCTTTCAGCAAATGACTCCCGCCTCTCACGAGGAAATGACAGTTCCAACCAGAAAAGATTATTACCCGTAAGAACTTCACAGACCCTAATTGCATGTTTTGTTTCTGTGTCAGCATGCAATTACATATAAGCAACACAGAACATGTACTATGTGCCTGTAACGATTACAAGTTACAAGAATTAACTTTTAAGTGTCTAAATTTGTATTTTGTGAGAGTTATTAGAACTCTCAAAGGGGGAATTGTGAGATTACAAATTGTATTTAAATGTTTAATTTAGATTCACTTCCTGAAAAATTGTCAGGGCAATTCAGATGCTTGAGATCGCTGACCATTGAGCTTGAGAGACAGCTGTGCCTTTGTCTCTATGATAATGGTAAGTTCAATGAGTCAGACTACTGAGACTTTCAAGCTTTGTTCTGCAAATGACTTTCTAGCCCAGACGTGGATTCGTTTAGGTTGATTGGATTAGTGTCTATGCATTTGATCATGTTGGTGAGATTAGAACCACGGGAAGTTCCCGTAACAAACTAACGCCTCCCTCAGGTGCTTGCTTTGTTTGAATTTGTCTCCACCTCTCGAAGTCCCTCCTCCAAAAATGCCTATAAAATAACCTTGTAAAGTTACTCAAGATTGAGATTTCGATGACTACAGATACCAATGACATGTCATAGAATAAAGAATTCTGCTGACTGTAATGCCAGTTTAATATGGAGCTATTGTTTCAGCTCCGGGAATTAGTTATTAAATATTCAATATTGCTTGATCGACGTAATATTAATATTTAACGTATAATTTATACTTTGAGTACTGATTACATCAGTCTATTAAATCTCGCTTCTATCGCCCGTGGCCCGTAATAATAAAACGAGATTAATAATTAATCAAGTTATTAGCTAGGTAACGTTATCTTTGGGCAAATAAGGATGAAAATACTTGAAATCACATTCCAGAGACAATTCTTTATAAAACGGAACAAGGTTTATTCGTGATATTGCTATTCTAACATAAATGGATTAATTAATAATACACACACACATACAGACGAGGTTAAATGTTGAAAGAATACCATTCTTTCTATTTCATAACTTAACTAACCATAAAAAGATCACGAAAGATGCCTGGGCTTTCTTTTCTGCATTCAGATAAATTTTTACCAGTTCAGTCAACATTAGGAATGTTTAGTTTGTTATATTTGCTTGTGTTGGTATAAGCAGGATGGATGTTTTGGCTTTTCCCGAGTTTCAGTTCTTTGTTTTCGGTGGTCACGTCTGTTCTCTTCGTTGCTCTCGTGGAGACTTGTGCTGGCGTCGCCACCGGGAAAGCTCTCCTCTGCAGTCGTTCGGGATGTTACGGCTTTGGCACGGTCTTAGACTTCTTCCGATGGTTGGCTCCGAGGTGAACAGCGGCGGACCGCGCGTTGGAGGGCGCAGTTACGTGAAGCGAGCCGAGGAGTTCCAGAGAGTTCAAGAGAGTCAAGCCATGTTCAAGAGAAAGAGCGCACTGCGTCGTTTTAAACTGTCCGAAGTTTGGACACCCCACAGGCGGCTGGTCCAATCAGAGCGCCGGTACGGGTGGAGCCCCGTCCAGGCTTTCTGGGGTGGAATTTACGTGATCCGACATTCCATTCATTCCGTGGAAGATACAAACTTACAGATTTTATATATGTTTAGTAACACATGATGCTAAATGTTACATACGACGCCAGCTTTTTAGAGACTAAACATCGCATTTAGAACACACACACTACAGTTTATGTTTGTTTAAAGCATGATTAAAAATCACCCACATTGTCTAAATAATTCACATTCGAAATCATCACATCAAGCCTATGAGGAAAGAGTACACATTAATATCCATATATTTCTTTGTGTAGATGTTTTGAAAGTCATGAAATGAACGAATGTCTTTGAGAAACGTTCCCATCACATTCCTTTGTTCGTAATAGAAAGAAAACGCGCTTTTGCGCTGAGGCGGAGGAGGGCTTTAGTGAGTTACTGATTCTTTCAGCTGCCCCCTTCTGGTGGGTAGAGCCACTGCCGCCATATATTACATATCCCCTTGGGCTTGGTGATGTTCCCTGATGGAACCCCAAGGCCCTGGAACAAGAGGCAGGAAGAACAGGCACATACAAGACACAAACATCATTCCTATCACTGACTGAAGCCTGGTGCAGGGTAATTTGGGAAGGAACAGGTTAGAAACTTGAGAAGACATAGGGATGCATTGTTTATCATTATTGACAATTGGGTCATTTTTGACTGTTTTAATTGTCAGGGGGTCGAGGCGGTATAGGCATGATCTCAGTCAGGTTGGTCGTTCTCGGGTTCGGGTTCTCCGAGATTACCTACCACCGAAAAAGGCGACGCCTGGCGCTTTGTTAAGAGCCTTGAACGACGCTCACTTGTGTAGGAGGAAGGCCAGTGTCAAAGTCACAACATATCCTACGATAGTAGAGATACAAAGCGCCGTGTCAGCGGCAGACCAGGACCGAATAATTTGGCGCGGCGGAAGGCGAGCGATAGCTTCTAACGCTGTCAGCCGGTGTCAACTCAATAAGAGATTTCGATTTCAACCTGATATTCATCGCCGGTGAGGTGATACAATGCTAACTCGTCAATATGGAGGATCGCGCTCGACAGTGATCCATAACGCTTGGTTGGCAAATTAATGCGCCAGAGCGGTGTCGTGTTAATCGCATGTGAGGGTGGCTGTTGGTGCTGGGGTATTGACCAGCCATCGGTTTCTGCTGATTTCACCCTCAACTTGAGAACTTGGTGTTGTTTCAAGGGGCACTAGTGTCGGGTTTAATGGATTCTAAACCACGGATGCCCCTGGTATTATCGCGCACGCAGAGTTTACTCGGTAGGGGAGTGAATGTCCTAAGTGAGCGTGCCCATCTTTAAGTTTGGGGCCGGATACAACTGTTCGTTGTTATCGTAATACGCAGAGACTTTAGGAGTGGGGATTTTGACATAGGTTTTCCCTTGCCGTAATCCCACATTCACAACGCCTTTGAGCCGGTAAACATTATTAACGCCGATAATGGGCAAACTGAAAAGACAACTAAGTCACCTGTTTCCGGGTTTTGCGTGCGATATGGGAATAGCGCTACCGAAAGGGAAAGGGGCGATGAGTTGATGAGACTAGCGCAGTGGGTTACAACGCTTGAACAAGGCTAAGAGGTATCGTACGGAATCCTATTCATGGCTACGTTGTCAATCGAGGAACTTACATCGTGTATCATGTCGTTCATGATTTTGGCGGGTGGCCTCGATCGTCGACAATGGTTCTCACAGCGAATTACAACGACTTTACTGACGGAAGTCGATCTCAACTTCAGGACCTGGATTCAAGGTTTGGTTAAGGGGGTTCAAAGTGAGAGAGAGGAAAGGAAAAACACAAAGTGAGAGACCTGATAAAGAAACCAAACGATAAAGTAAATTTAAAAAAATAAATTCTTCAAAAATAAAAATAAAAAATAAAAAAAATTAACTCCTCTCTACTAGATTGGTCCTAGCAGTGCTGCGGAGAGAATATGGGTTGTGTCTAAGCATGGTTGCTGTATGTTTTCCTAAAATGACAATACTTATGCTTGTGTGGTGCATATGGTTGTCGGTCTGTGTCAGTGAGTTTGATCTTCCCCCTTTTCCTGTCTGGATTTGCCGGTTGGAACTGGCAACCCATCATGGTGCATCGTGTGTCAGCATACTCCCCTCTGGCCGTGAGGTACTACGAGCTGTGGCGCAGTGAGTGGCTCAGGGACAGACGTGTGGACACCGTCTTGCAGATGCAGCATGTATTTGACAGAGTGGAGCGTGCGGAGCTCGGAGGATGTGTTCAGGTCCGTATAGGAAATGGAATGTTCAAATGGGTTTGACATGTGAGCTGTCATGGTTCGTAGTGACGAATCCGCATGTGAGGGTGAGGAGATCGTGCCAGCCGCGAACTGAGGTGGTATGGCGATGCAGAAGGGCAGGGGTGTGCTTGCCAGTGGTGTGCTGGCGGCGGGTTATTGCTGCCACTGTAGGGTTGGGTGGGAGGGCATGAAGTGTCCATGACTCTTCATGTAATGCACCTGCTGTGGTGAGGGCATTGGTTTGGTCATTTGAGGGGCTGGAGTTTGGGAGGAAACGTTTAGGATGTCAGAACTGATCTGGTGTTCTTCGGAGGAATGGCAGGTGACTGAGACAGCACTTTCAGGAACTTGAGGGGTTTCATCAGCAGGTGTTTGTTGGACGCTGCTGTGATTTGGAGTATTGGATGTTGAGTTAGTGTTTAGCTCTGTTGCTGGGTTTTCAGGTGGGGTTTCATGTCCATCTGAAGTTCGGGTGTTTACTGTTCTCTGAGAGTGAGGTGACAGTGCTGTTTTCTGTGGCTGATTTGTTCAGCTTGTCACTGCCGTTCCGTCCGACAGCTAGTCAGACTGACTCTGGTTCCTCTTTCTTTTCCCACTTCCGGTCCTCCTCTTTTCGTTGGAAGAACTCTTTCACCATCATTTCCATCAGCTTTTGTGAGTCAAAATGCGGTGGTGTTTCTTGTTCTTGTGTGGATTCAGTTTGAACTCGGTCAGTTTGGAATCTTGGTGACTTCTTTCGTCGATTCCTTGGGCTGACTGCTCCAGGAGAGTTTGTCGCTTTCCCTTGAGTTTCCATACGAGCCTGGCTGGTTCCACAATCTATCCTGGGCTCTCATGAGGCCTTGCTTGGTCCCATGACTTATCCCAGTGTCGCCCAGGTGAGCGTTGACGCCCACGCTGTCCATCCCAGCAGTCATACCTCTGTTTAGGTCGGGTGCCAGCGTGTGAGTCTCGTTCTCTGTTGGACGGGGTGCATTCCACTCTTTGTGTGGTGGCTTAGCGCTGTCTTGGCGTTGGGTGCCCTCTAGAGCCAGTTCATGGTGTTGCGTGTTGAAATCAAGAACTGCTGGGGTTTTTGCGCCTTTTCTGAGGCCATCTTTTGTTTGTAGTAGGCCTTTGCACCAAGTCTCGCAACTGCTGAGTGTTCATCGTTCAGGACATGCGAGAACGCCAAGATGGTGGCTTATGCCAGGATGAAGGTTCCTGAGGAAGAGAGTTTTAAAGTTCAGTTCATCTTCCATGTCAGAATCATTGCGAGTTCCAAAATATGCTTGTCTGAGTCGACTATAGTAAGCTTGAGGAGGTTCGTGACGTCCTTGTCTCGTCTCCAGGGCAGCCACTAAGCCTTGATCGGACTCAGGGTCGGCGAACTCTTTAATGAGGGCTTTTCGCAGCCGTTGATAATCAGTCTTTGTGTTAACAGGCTGCCGGTCAAGGAAGCTGCGCACTTCAGGACTGGATGTCGTTCGGAGTAAGTAGAGTTTATCTTTGTCCGTAACGTTAGGTCGCATTTCAGATGGAAATCAATATCTTGCAGATACGCTTGGACCTTTTGGCTGTTTGGCACGCTGGGGTTGAATTTGCCAACGTTTCGGGCCAGCTTGTCAAGATCTTTAGGTCCAAGCGTGCATGACGATCTGCGCTGGCTGCAGCAGATTCTTCTGGTTCTGTCGTGATATATAAAGTTCTTCAGACGGCGCTGGTGAATGTTTTAACACCACCCCTCTGTCTTATGTTCACGTGTCAGTCCAGGCACGGGTGACTTGGTCCTGCTTGGCAGGGTGCGGTTGGTGCACGCCCTGTCCTTGACGGCTCCTGGCGTGGTTCGTAAGCGTGCTTGAGTTCCTCTTGGAAACTTTCAGACTCCTCTGTGATGTAGTCGAGCTGTCGTGTTAGGCGGCTGATCTCGTTTCTTGATTCAGCCAAATGAGCTTCGAGGGCCTTGATTCTGCTGTTTTGTCCCTGAAGTCAGTCTTTGCCTTTCTAGTAGCTTCTCTGCATACTGTAGCTTGTCAGCACGATCAGCGAAGTCCTCTTTGAGTTGCTGCATTTCGTGGCTGGTAGCTGCTAGAGTCTTTAGCCTGTTGATCTCCTCCTCGGCGCTTGCTCCACCTCATCGGTCCCTTCCTGTCGCTCACGCTCCAGCTGCTCTGGCGCCGTTGCGCTTGTCAGCTCCTGCTGCGCGGCGGCGCTTGTCGCTCAGTTTGAGGGTGGCGATGAGTGTGTGACTTAAGCTTGAGGTGATCTTGGCTAATTCTTTGTGATTGTAGTTTTGACTTGGGTCTTGTCTCATGATGCTTGTGATGTTGTCATCTAGTTGGTCCTGTGTCTGATGTTGGAGTGCTTCAGCAGCTTTAGGGAGGATGCTGTTTGTTGTAACACTTAGCCACATTTCCAGTCCTTCCCAGTGACCGACATGTTCTGTTTGTGAGACATGTTCTGGCGGGTGATGGGGATCTTGGACCGAACTGACACAGACCTTGATGGGAAACAAAGCAAAACAAAACACAAACAAAACAACAGGGGTGTAAATGTGCACAGTGTAGTGTATGCTAATGTTAGTGTGATTCGTGTCTCTGTGGTCCTCTGTGTGTGGTGGCAGGTGCTTCTAATTTGCAGCTTCTGCAGATAAAATTGGGAGCACACGTGAGGCAGCACAGCTGGGAAACAGAGGAAGAAAAGCACACTAACAGAATGAGTAACAGGGGTAATACAATTGTGTGCTTCACCTTTTCTTTAATAGAGATCCTTTCTTTTTAGGAAGGAGATCAATCTAAATAATGAAGGACAATAAAACTCTCTTTAATAGCAGATTTTCTGCTTGTCGCTTTGTTAAGTCTGATTTAGAAGATAAGCAAACTTTTCTCTTTTGAGATCTTCTCATTGCACCTGCTTTAACTTGAGGGTAGGATTTCACAATAGAGGGTAAATAGCAAACAGTTCTCAAGTTTCATAAACATCTGTTCAATTGTGGCATTTCTCTCTATTCGTGATCTTTCCACTGGCAAAGTCTTAGCAAACAAGTCAAATTAGAAGTTAGTAACAAGGAGGAAAGGTAAGAGAAGGTTTATTTATTCCCAAGGTTTTAAATCTAATAATAATAAGCTGGCAGCATGGTGTCACTGTCACTTCACCAACACAACACTAGGGGGAGCACTATCTACTCTCAGGCCTAAGTAAAGAGGACTTTATTTAATTTTAACTTAATACAATTATTTTAATTAAATTATTATTAATTTTATTTGAGTTGATCAGATCACCTAAGGAAATGAAGTATGGCCTACAGGTGGCGCCAGACTTGTGTTAAGTCTGAAATTAGAATTAAAATTAGACTTTGTGGTTTCTAATTAAAATGTATGATGTTATAATTAAAATTAATAGGATTCACTTAGGATTAGAATTTACAAATGCAATCTGCAATTGAGTTGATACAAACCAATATTGTTGCAATATGTAAACAGGAAGTGTAATTAATTATTAAATGTAATTAGAATTTTCAATTCATAATTAATTATTAAATTCATTTACAGCTTCTAAATCACTAGTTTTGGATTCCCATAATAGTAATTAAAATAATTTCCAAAATTAATCATTCCTCTGTGTCATTAACATCAAAAAAAAAATTAATAATTAATCTGTATCCTAATTACTTGTAAACGAAATTAAAAATTTCTGGCCCTCTTGATAATAATTAAGGTTTTACTGTAGTGGTCAAATTATAAGAGCGTTTATGATTCATAAATGGATACTGTTGCTACTGGAGGCAGGAATTTAAATTATTTTATTAAATGAAATTAATTGCAAATTTGTAATTAATTATGACATTCAGTTAACAATTAAAAATTCCTAACAATAGCACTTATCCATTGATGTGTTTTAAAATCATAAAAGCCATTATAATTGAATGAAATCAAACTCACCATATTATCAAGGTAATGAGGTAATACTGAATTATCTTCTAATAAAACTACCAACTATTAAACTGGTACCCACAAAAGGCAAGACTTTAATCAACAGTATATTAAACCAACCTGTGAAAATGTCAGACAGATAAATGGGTATAACATTAACACAGCCAGTCTATTAATATATGTTAGTCTTTAAATGGTAGAGAGAGAGAGAGAGAGAAAGGGAATTAGGAAAATGTGAGTGGCTTTTTTCACACACACTCACTGCATTCACTATATTCAAACTCTAAAACTGCATGCTAATGCTAGCAGCATGCTAAAGGCTACATGTTGCTAATGCTAAACTTCTTTGAAACTGGTCGCACCCAGTGCCTGTAGGAAAAAGACTTGAATCTTTATAGCCTATATAATCTCACTCTTAGGGCGAGATAAATTTATCTATGGATTACTTATAAATAATCAAAGCCTCGGCGGGCTATTATGAATATCTGTCTGTTTAGACAGCACACATGAAAACAATTCAAAATCGATTGCAAAATTTCTCCCCTTTTCCAAACCGAATGGCCACTCCTTTGTTTGAGCTGAAATCAAATACTGGCTGAGGATTATTTAAATAGCTAATTTAATACCGTACAGCCGGGAGAGTAACGTGGCTGAGTTTGCAGTGGAACACGCACTAACAAAACATTACCACGAAGGCCTTCAAGAGATCAAACGAGGACACGCTCATTTCTCTCATGCGCTTTCGACTTCATATTAATTATTTACTGCAGTTTAATTTCTTCTCAACGAGCTCGAGTTAACAGTTACAATCTCTTTCATTCAAAAACGCACTGTGTTTCACAAACAAGAATGCAATATCACAAATAACCGTGTTTCTCTATATTCACTCAATTTTTCCGGATAAAAGTGAGAAATAGATTTATTGTCTCTGGTTTGATTTTCAGATTTAATCTTTAATGCCAGCTTCATTCTCCACCATTCTGTAATGCCAGTTTAATATGGAGCTATTGTTTCAGCTCCGGGAATTAGTTATTAAATATTCAATATTGCTTGATCGTAATATTAATATTTAACGATTTATACTTTGAGTACTCGGCCAGCGATTACTACATCAGTATATCTATTAAATCTCGCTTCTATCGCCCCGTGGCCCCGGTAACAATAAAACGAGATTAATAATTAATCAAGTTATTAGCTAGGTAACGTTATCTTTGGGCAAATAAGGATGAAAATACTTGAAATCACATTCCAGAGACAATTCTTTATAAAACGGAACAAGGTTTATTCGTGATATTGCTATTCTAACATAAATGGATTAATTAATAATACACACACACATACAGACGAGGTTAAATGTTGAAAGAATACCATTCTTTCTATTTCATAACTTAACTAACCATAAAAAGATCACGAAAGATGCCTGGGCTTTCTTTTCTGCATTCAGATAAATTTTTACCAGTTCAGTCAACATTAGGAATGTTTAGTTTGTTATATTTGCTTGTGTTGGTATAAGCAGGATGGATGTTTTGGCTTCGTTTTCCCGCGTGAGTTCAGTTCTTTGTTTCGGGTGTCACGTGGTCAGTTCGTTCTTCTTCGGTTGCTCTCGTGGAGACTTGAAACTGCTGCGTGGCGTCACCGGGAAAGCTCTCCTCTGCAGTCTGAATTCGTTGCGGGATGTTACGGCTTTGGCACGGTCTTAGACTTCTTCCGATGGTTGGCTCCGAGGTGAGCGTCCAGCGGACCGGCGCGTTGGGCGAGTTGCGAAAACAGGGAAGCGAGCCGAGGAGTTCCAGAGAGTTCAAGAGAGTCAAGCCATGTTCAAGAGAAAGCGCGTGCACTCGGCGCGTCGTTTTAAACTGTCCGAGTTTGGACGCCGCCCACAGGCGGCTGGTCCAATCAGGCGTCGATGCGGGCGGAGCCGCCCATGTCCAGGCTTTCTGGGGTGGAATTTACGTGATCCGACATTCCATTCATTCCGTGGAAGATACAAACTTACAGATTTTATATATGTTTAGTAACACATGATGCTAAAGTTTAACGGTCATCAACATAATTTGTTACATACGACGCCAGCTTTTTTAGAGACTAAACATCGCATTTAGAACACACACACACTACAGTTTATGCCGTTTAAAGCATGATTAAAAATCACCCACATTGTCCTAAATAATTCACATTCGAAATCATCACATCAAGCCTATGAGGGAAAGAGTACACATTAATATCCATATATTTCTTTGTGTAGATGTTTTGAAAGTCATGAAATGAACGAATGTCTTTGAGAAACGTTCCCATCACATTCCTTTGTTCGTAATAGAAAGAAAACGCGCGCTTTTGCGCTGAGGCGGAGGAGGGGCTTTAGTGAGTTACTGATTCTTTCAGCTGCCCCCCTTCTGGGGAATTGTAGAGCCAGTCGAATTCCTGCCGACATATGTTACATGACGATCCAATCCGAAGTCTCCTGGTCTTCTCTTCTGAGTTTTCTACACTTTAGAAGAACAGAGTTTTCAACAGATCATTACAAATAATAATGCAAAATTATTATCTTAGAATAGAAGATATGCTGTTTCTTGTATCACATAAATTATCAATAATTAAGTATGTGGTTTTGAAGAAGATTATTTTTCTTTCTCTGTTTTGATGGTCTCATTTGGACTTGGACTTGGACTCAAACCTCTTTGGACTCGGTCTTGACTCTGACTCGGACTTGAACCTCTTTGGACTCGGTCTTGACTCGGACTCGATAGTCCTGGACTTGGACTTGTCTTGGACTCGACAAAGGGGGACTTGACTACAGCCCTAGTATGCTTGATGTCCTAAAGCAGATGAATGGCAGGAAACTACCAGTTCCAATACTCTCCTTGGAGACGTCGAGGGGAAGTAGCTTGTAAATGGCTTGGGCTGCTCCCTGGAACACCACAGTTTGCCTTTTGGCCTTCTGGAATCTCTAGATGACAGAATTGACTACATTGCCAAAGAGGCCAGGAGTAGAAAGCTGCAGGTCAAAAATGGAAGGCCTTATCGCCTTACTTAATGCCCAATGCTTTTAACTAGACAGAGGGGAACTATCAAGGGCCCTCTAGGCCTTCTAGAGAGGGCCTCGCCTGTTATATTTACAATTCTAAAAATCATTTAAAATGACAAACTTTTAAATATGACTTTATTAAGAAATAATTATTACTACATTTATTTAAGCCATTCATAATTTCACAGTCATCCTCTAAATAAGTACAATTTCTGTAAAAAAAAGACATCTCCATATTTGAATGTTTCCACCTAGCATTGGCAGCTCTGTGATTGGTGGTCCAGCTATGAAATTACAGAGGGCCAAGCAATAGTAAATAAATGGGAGCGTAATTTCAAATTACTGAAAAATTGACCAATCACATCTTAGCTCTAAATGGGTGGGCCTTGTTTTCACTAACTCTGGAACTTGTCAACTGAGTGAACCTGACATGGAACTTGTCAACTCTGGATGATGGATAGTAAAGGCCAAAGGGTCTTCTTTGAAAATACACCAAAATTGTATGTGTAGCACACTGAAGTAAGGAAATGTTATAATTGTAAGTTTGGTACATCTTTTTCAACTGTGAATCCCAAAATGAGGAGTGCTGGCTAACAGGTTAACCGGTTGCTTTAAATGCAAATGAGCTGTTGCTTCCGCAGAAGAGGGTGGAGCTTCAAGAGCTCAAGCTCTTAGCAGTGCTAGCCTTTGCAAATAAACATTCCACTATTAGTACAAGCCTGTTATCTCTACAGAAAACTTACTCTGTTTCAAAGTCAGTCATAATAAATTTGTGTTTATGAACTACACAGATGTGAGCACGGCAGGATAAAAATAACAACATAGCTGGTCTCATGCCATCACAAACTTTATAAGTCTCACTTCTGATTATGAGCTTGACAACTTCAAGCGATCGACTTGCACTGCTTTCATATGCAGCTTTTAACTACCGCATTCCTATTCACGATCATTCTGGCAGCATGTAAATGCAGCATCAGTGAAAACAGGCAGAGACAATGATAGCTTTAGCATTTAGCCTTACAGAGTGCTAAGAAGCACTTTCAGAAAGGCAATTTTGAAAACACACGTGTTATTTACATTCTCCGGAGCTGACGTTCGTGAACAAAGCTTTGGTATTGATTCCTAAACGTTTAGGGGACGTTACCATTTTTTCCCGTGATATTTCCTTTGAAAATTAAATTTAACCATAGTCTCTCGGCTCAGATGAGGGGAGATTATGGAGACTCTTATTAGTGCATCCCGAAACACAACACTTGTAAAGCCTCTTTAGCTCTGACATTGTATTTATCTCCAGTAATGGCGGACCGCAGCTTCTCACTCAGGGCAGTGTTTATGTTAATAGGGCAGATAGTGTCACAAACGGGCAGGACTTTTACTCTGTGACGTGAACAGAGGGAGAATCTGAAACAGCTCTTTTGGAGAGATTGTTCATGATTTATTGGTTTTATAAAAAAAAATAGTTAGTGGATGTTTTCACACAATGCGACCACTCAACTGTGTCCAAGCACCTTATAAAAGTGATTTTTTTCATAATAGGTCCCCTTTAAATTAAGCTGTTTTTTTTTGTTATATCAGCCTCTCTCACTGCACTGTTTTCGTGTAGCATTTAACT
This sequence comes from Gymnocypris eckloni scoliostomus, assembly GCA_027564155.1. Classification (NCBI taxonomy): domain Eukaryota; kingdom Metazoa; phylum Chordata; class Actinopteri; order Cypriniformes; family Cyprinidae; genus Gymnocypris; species Gymnocypris eckloni. Next base: position 25,809,537 of record CM050417.1, read on the forward strand.
ACAAGACAGTCACACACCAGACGAGAAGCATGGCGTCTAGGACAAAAAGTATTGCACACACCGGACACGTCAATTTCAGTTCAGTTTAAGACCGCAGTACAAAACATTATCTACAGGTGCATCTCAATGAATTAGAATGTAGTGGAAAAGTTCATTTTTTTCAGTAATTCAATTCAAATTGTGAAACTCGTGTATTAAATAAATTCAATGCACACAGACTGAAGTAGTTTAAGTCTTTGATTCTTTTAATTGTGATGATTTTGGCTCACATTTAACAAAACCCACCAATTCACTATCTCAACTAATTAGAATACTTCATAAGAGCAATAGTAAACATTTGACAGTAGCAGTAATATTAATACAAAATAATAAATCAAAAAACAATAACAGTAATGAACTCAATTAATCAAAAATGAGGGGAAAGTTGGAGGGTGAGGAAGATGACAAATAACAATAATACTAGTATTAATTAGTACTTAGTAATAGGGATACAATAAATGTATGCAGCCGTACAGTTCATTTACAGATAAACTGCATAAAAAACATACATAGGTTCATGCAAGGACTTCTCCTTAAATATTATTCCAATAATTCATTGATTTGAGACAATGATTGCAACAAATAACAGGATCAAAACAATTAAACATAAATACTTAATATTCCCAATATCAATGTATTCAGCCAATATAATGGTCGAAAAATGTGTTGAATTATCCATGGATGTCAGATAACAGCATTAAATGTTTAAAAGTTGATCATATAATCAGCATATACTGTAGATGTTGTAGCCATTTGATTCACAATGATGAAACATTCCAAATTTGCTTCTGTAAATAAAGAAAAAAGTATAATTTGTAATAAGACGGCACGTGTCAGAGTTGCAAAAGCAATAAATAATAATAAAAATACCTTTTGCTGTTAATGAGATGTTTTGAAGAGAGCAGATTTTCAGTTGAAAGTTATTTTGAACCCATTTTGCAAACTTAAACAAATTTAAGAAAAAAATAACTTAATAAAAACCTGCAATCAAGATTATCAACCTACCAAATATAAAATAACTATCTGGAATACAATTTTTTTCAAGTCATCAGAGAAAAAGAGTTGAATTATGCTGTGCTGGTGAAGCATCTGAATTTATAATACAATTCAAACACACATGGGAATATTGACTTGGCTATTAAATTACATCATTAGTTTCAGGTTTCATTATCCAGCTCGTTGGACTTGAAACCCAAGGTTGTGGGTTCGAATCCCATCTCTGGCAGAAAGGGTCCACGACCGAACCCCCAACTGCTCCCCAGGTGCCACAATGTCGACTGCCCACTGCTCCACTTGGATGGGTTAAATGCAGAGAACACATTTCACTCCTCATTATACATTTACATTTATGCATTTAGCAGACGCTTTTATCCAAAGCGACTTACAGTGCATACAGGTTATACATTTTTTGTCAGTACATGTGTTCCCTGGGAATCGAACCCACAACCTTTGCACTGCCAGCGCAATGCTCTAACCACTGAGCCACAGGAACATATATACTCTGTATACTCTTATACTCTGTATAACATTATACTCTGTATAATTGTGTATGTGACAAATAAAGCTCATCTGAGCTTAATTTGTGTTGTATTGTTTCCGAGCTTCACTTACCAATTAAAGAAATGAGAAACATAATAATCATTTTAAAACAAAACTTGCCATATCATTACTTAAATTGCAGATCAGTTAGTATTACTGTATGTTAACTGCATCAACCATATTTTCTCTGTTTATTTTTCTCTGTCTAATATGCTGAATATTTAATCATTTAAAGTATTCAACCAAACAAACTTGTATAAGATGGACCTAAAGATACTGTATATAATTGTGGTGCAGTAGGCAAATATATACTGAATACATAATGCTATTTACTATAAGATACACTGTAAAATAAATCTGTTAAATTTAAGGTAAAATACCAGCAGCTGCACTGTAAAAAATGATTGTGATTTTAACGGTAAAAGGCTGTAAAAATGCCACAGTAAAAACCTGTTAAATGATTAAGAGTTAGTTTCCGTACTATATACAGTGAATAACTGTAATAGATCTAACCTTTGTTTTTGAGAAAGTAGCCTCGGAGTCAACAATCATAGACTGTGGCTGAAACCACACCCTACACCCTCATTCACTAGTTCCTACATTAGTTCACTATATAGTCCACTAGACAGAGTTATTGAGAACATATGAGTGAATTCAGACACTGATGAACACCTGCTTTTAACAAACACAATCACTGAAGGAAAGAACCAGAAACAAAACTACAACTGACATACAGCCACAGCCTTAAATTAAATCAACTGAAATAAAAGAGCAGAAGATGCGTAAACAACTCCACAAACAGCATTACCAGCTCCACTTATTACTAACCAGTTTGACTTAATGTCTGTCATATATCTATGAATTAACAGAGGTTTATATTTATTTCATTTAGTTTGACCTCACCATTTTGGTGATCAGTGTTTGCTTTAGTTATGGTCTCGACCCGTGAGTCTTTGATGCTAACTTAATTTTGACTGTTAAACCTGTGTTTGTGATACGCATTTGTAATGATAAAAAAAGCCAAAAGTTTTTATAACTAAGTAGTTCAATTATCAGTTGCTAGTCATTATCAACTAGTATTTTGCTTAGTCATGAGGTAAGAACAAGCACTATGGACAATGAATTAATGTCATGTCTTATATGACTGTAATATTGCTATTCAACAGAAGTTAAATTTATATAATGAAGGAATTTAAAAACATTGCATGCACTATATTTTGGGGCTATAGCACCATTTAGACACACAGACATAAAGAATCAGCACATGGTGACAATCAATAATAAAAACATAAAATTCATGACGCAAAGTATGCTGGGTGCCAGTACAAAATTCCCAGCATGCATTGCGACATGAATAAATTAAGCAGCTGAATGTTCTTACTATTTTCTTTATTTGCTTTTATTTTGGTGTTGTTTTGGTTGTGACTTTTCAGCAGACTGTTTTGTGATGTTCAGAGTTGAACTGATTTTTTCATTTGTTATAATATTTTTTATAATTTTTGATTGTCACCAATTTTGAGATACATACGCTGATTGTTGATGTCTGTGTGTGTTTAAGTTCCCCCTTGGTTAAATATTTTAATATGTGCATATTGTGCTCAGAACTGTTTCACAACATTTGATTGTTGTAGTATCAGTGGTGCAATTTCAGCGTTTTGAAGTTCCACATATTTAATAACAGATTAAACACTGAGTAAGATCAGTGAATTGGATTATGATGTTGTTGACATTGCAAACATCAGTCTCACCTGGTCATAGATTATTTTGGCTTTTCTTGTTTTAAAAACTGTATTTAATAAACACAGTTAATTAAAGAAACCAAATAAACTTTCAAATGTTAAGGTTCAAGAGCCCAACTAAAGCAAGCACTGATCGCAAATATGATGACTTCAAATGAAAGCACAACACCTAAAATCTCTATAAGAGCTTTTGTACACATATGACAGAAATAAAGTCAGTGTTTTGTAATAAGAAGCTGGTGATGCTGTTTGTGGAGTTGTTTAATCACCCTCTGCTGAGATCTTCAGAGATTGAATGTGTTTTATTTTAGTTGATTTGAACTTTGGCTTTGGCTGTAAGTTTTGTATCTCTGCTCGTTTCTCTTTCCTTCTGTGATTCTACTTGTTAACAGCAGGTGTTCATCACTAAAGCTCAATCCTCATTTAATTAGTCACTTTGTCTTTATTTCTGTCATATCTGTCAAAAGCTCTTATTGATATTTTAGGTGTTGTACTTTCATTTGATATCACCATAATGGCGATTAGTGGTTGTGTTATTTAGGCTCTTGTACCGTGACCTTTTCATAAAGCTTCATGCTCTTTATCAACTTATCTTACAGAGTAATACTATTGCCACAAACAGTATGAAATCAATTACAAAGCACCCATAGTCTTACACTAGTTGAGCTCAGGTCATTGGATGAAGATGACAAGAGTTGACAAAACAATCTAATCACAATTTAGCTTAGATAAATAGGTGACTGTTTAGCGTCCAGTTTGTTGTTCTGTGAAAGAAACAATGAGACCTGGTTGAAGACAACTCGTTCGAGTGTTTTGGCAATGAATGGAAGGAGAGAGACAGGTCTGTAGTTTTCTAAAAGAGAAGTGTTTAATGTAGGTTTTTTGAGCAGTGGGGTTACCCGAGCCTGCTTGAATGCAGTGGGAAGATGCCTGTGAGGAGAGATGTGTTGATGATGTGTGTGAGTGCTGGTAAGAGTGTGGAGAGATAGCTTGGAGAAGGTGTGAGGATAGGGTCTAGAGGACATGTTGTAGGATGGCTGGAGAGGAGAATTTGGATACTTCCGTCTCAGTGAGGGACAGAAGGAGAAGATGGGAGTTTGAGCAGTGGATCTAGTTGGTTGGGGGTCCTGTGTGAGTGGAGGTGAAAACTGACTACTGATTGTTTTAGTTTTGTTTGTAAAAAAAGTTGCAAAGTCATCAGCTGTTATAGACGTGGTGGGAGGTGGTGAAGGGGGACAGAGGAGATAATTAAATGTTCTGAAGAGATTACGCATATCTGGAGCATTGTTGATCTTGTTATGGAAATGTGACGATTTGGCAGTGTGGACTTCAGCGGAGAAAGATGAAAGAAACGATTGATACATACTCAGGTCCGACGGCTCGTTTGATTTTCGCCATTTTCTCTCTGCCGCTCGGAGTCTGGTCCGATGTTCAAGAAGAACATCAGATAACCAGGGGTTAGAAGGGGCAGTCCGTGCTGGCCTGGAGGAGAGAGGACAAATGTCATCTAGACAAGTGGTTAAAGTAGAGCATAAAGTATCAGTAGCAGCATTCACATCCAGAGATGAGAAATGGGTAGGTGAGGGAAGAGAGGAGCGTAGGTTTTGTCTAAAAGTAACCGGTAAGGGGGTTGGTGGCACCCGGGTAGCAAAGTGTAATGTGAATTTAATGAAGAAATGGTCAGAGATATGTAGTGGTTGTACCAGAATGTTATCTGCAGTACAATCGCGTGTGTAAATTAAATCAAGTTGGTTGCCTGATTTGTGAGTGCTAGTAGTGGTAAGGCGTTTGAGATCAAATGAAGCTAAGAGCGAATGAAAGTCTCTTATGAAAGTCATAAGGCTTTTCTAGATGAATGTTGAAATCGCCAAAAACTAAGAGTGGAGTTCCATCCTCCATGAAAGAGGACAGCAACCCATCCAGCTCCTCAAGGAAGGGGGCTAGAATTTGGCCAGGGGGACGGTAGATTACCACAATCTGGAGTTTTATAGGAGCCATTACAGTAATCGCATGAGATTCAAATGAGTTGTAATTGCATAGGGGCGAGTGGGTTGAGTATTTCCAATTATTTGAAATGAGCAGACCAGTGCCCCCACCCCGGCCAACCTGACGTGGGGTGTGAGAGAAAGAGAAATTGTTAGAGAGGGCAGCTGGAGTTGCTAAGTCTTCTGGACAAATCCAGGTCTCAGTCAAGCCCAAGATGCTGAGAGTGGATTGTAAAGAAAAAGCGGAAATTAAGTCTGCTTTGTTGACAGCTGACTGACAATTCCAGAGAGCCATAGAGAAAGAAAGAGGTGTAGTAGAAGATGTAGAGATGTGGTGCAGGTTAGCAGGATTACTTTGCCGTCTGCGTGTGATGTTAGAGCGTGGTCGAGAGACAACCGGAATGGTTTTGAAACACATGATAGAGGTGGAAGGACAGAGGATATCAAAGGAGAGTATGTGAGGGAAGGGGGGGAAAAAAAAGTTATACCTAAATGCGTTGCCGGTGTCGTTGCTCGGGTGAAGTCGCGCAGGAAAAAGTCACTTGTCTTTACACTCGTCTGTCTTCTAAAAGTCGCACAGGAAAAAGTCGCTTGTCTTTACACTCGTCTGTCTTCTAAAAAGTCGGCGCAGGAAAAAAAATCGCTTGTCTTTACACTCGTCTGTCTTCTAAAAGTCGCGCAGGAAAAAGTCGCTTGTCTTTACACTCGTCTGTCTTCTAAAAGTCGCGCAGGAAAAAGTCGCCTGTCTTTACACTCGTCTGTCTTCTAAAAGTCGCGCAGGAAAAAGTAATTTGTCTTTACACTCGTCTGTCTTCTAAAAGTCGCGCAGGAAAAAGTCGCTTGTCTTTACACTCGTCTGTCTTCACACGAGGATGCTGAACGCTTCCGCAGACGCTTCCGCGTCAGCGCTGGGACATCAAATAAATACACAGTCTAATTAAGAGAATAGAGTGAAAACAGCTGTGAACAGCTTCTGATTAGCCCAGCCAATAAGCCTAACAGAGTGCTAATAGCTCAAGACGAAACTAACATCTTGCCCAAGGAGCAATGGCGGCGCAAATGATTATAATTACCAGTAAGTGCAATCAAAACAATAAACCAACGAAAATGCAGACTACAAATAGGTAGGAAACAAAATATTCCTTCCTAGCAGCAAGTAAATAATTTAAACAACAGATCTATGAACAAGTATTAAAGACTCACAAGCTGACGTCCGTTTCTTCTGGTGACTAATCGGCTTCTCCCGATTAGTGAACTAATGTAGGGAATAGTGAATGAGGGTGTAAGGTATGGTTTCAGACACAGTCTATGAGTGTCGACTCTGAGGCTAATTTCTTGAAAACAAAGGTTAGATCTGTTACAGTTATTCACTGTTTATAGTAAGGAAACTTACTGTTAATCATTTAACAGGTTTTTACTGTGGCATGTTTACAGTCTTTTACCGTTAAAATCACAATAATTTGTTACATTTTTTACACCCTCATTCACTAGTTCCTACATTAGTTCACTATATAGTCCACTAGACAGAGTGATTGAGAACATATGAGTGAATTCAGACACTGATGAACACCTGCTGTTAACAAACACAATCACTGAAAGAAAGAACCAGAAACAAAACTACAAATAATATACAGCCACAGCCTTAAATGAAATCAACTGAAATAAAACAGCAGAAAATTGCTGTAAAAACGGCAACATTTTGACAGTAACATGCTGTTTTCCATTAAAACAGTGCATTCACTGTAAAAAATTGCTGTTAAAAAACGGCCACATTTTGACAGTAATATGCTGTTTTCCATTAAAACAGTGCATTCTGGGTAATATTGATTATTTTCAAGAAAGTAGCCTGCTGCTATATATCGTGAATTAACAGCGTTCTGTTTACACTCAGAGGCTGTTTTCAAATCACACCCAACACCCTCATTCACTATTCCCTACATGAGTTTACTAATATAGTCCACCTGACAGAGAGAATTAAAACTAATGAGTGAATTCAGACACTGATGAACAGCTGCTGTTAATGAGCAAAATCACTGATGAAAAGAGAAACAAGACAAACACATGAACTACATTTATATTTATGCATTTTGCAGACACTTTTATCCAAAGCGACTTACAGTACATTCAGGTTATACATGTTTTATCAGTATGTGTGTTCCCTGGGAATTGAACCCACAACCTTTGTGCTGCTAACGCAATGCTCTACCACTGAACCACAGGAACTACAACTGACTTCAGCCATAGCGTTAGATTAAATCAACCGAAGATTTAAATAACTCAACAAACAGCTTTACTAGCTTCACGCTTTACTAACCAGACTGCCTTTATTTCTGTCAGATGTCTACAGAAGATCTTATTGAGAATGAACAGAGGTTTAAATGATCATGTTTTATTGTTTTGTTTGATGTTACCATTGTGGAGATCAGTGTTGGCTTTAGTTGTGCTACTGACCCTTGAATTTTGAACAGTAGTTTTTGCAATAGTTATGGCAAAATTGTTATGGCTGGTCTGAAGATGTTGGTTATTTCTAATTGTTACACACACCATCTACTATATTAACTCACAGTCTCGTGTACTGGACTCATCCAGAATCTAATTATGTGAGTGTTGATTAAATATATGTTTTTTCCTATAATCTACAGAGTGATATCAGTCAGTGTCGTGACAACCAGAAAAAACGGATTTAACAACAGTTTAGGTTTAAAACATTTTGACCTATGTTATTAACACTCAAAGAAAGACATCAAGAATCAGCATATGAATCTCCACAATGATGACAATCAAAAGCTTTCATGCTGCAATGCATGCTGGGTACCAGCACAGGACAAAACTCACCCATGACTCTCAGCATGCATTGCGACATGAATAAATGATGCCACTGAATTGTCCACTTATTTTCTTGAATTCCTACTATGTGCTTTTGTTTTAGCTGATGTTTTTGTGTTGAGTTTTAATAGTATGTTTTGTGATGTTCAGAACTGATCTGTTTATTTATTAATTTTTTTGTCACAAATGGTGAGATTCATATGCTGATTCTTGATGTGTGTGTCTAAATTACAACAAACCTTTTTTTGTTTGTTTAAATTATGTGTTTGAACAGAATTTCATAACTGATTGCTCAGCAGTGCTTGTTATTTTGCTGTAGTATTGAGGGATATTAACCTTTTGAAAATTATGTTATGCTAATTATATGAGTGCATATGTGCAAAACCAATATATCAATGTGTAATCAATGATTAAAGGAATTCATTATTAATGTTTTAAACCATTTATGCTTGCAGGAATATGAGAAGGCTTTGAGCTAATACTAAAGTGTTTTCTATAGAATGTGGTATGGTATGTGGGGGTCAAGATGGGAGGTCAACGGCTAGGTGGGGCGCGGTGGAATGTGCACACACACACATAACAAGATCAGATTACCCTAGAAAAGCCCGGCTAAGCTCAAGAAATTGGGGGTGGGCGCTATCAGATGTTATTTTGCAGGAACTGGAGTTGATTGGAGAACTGGAACAAAGAAGTGAGAGCTGATTGGAGGACTCACGAGCGGATCCTACACGTCACACCTACTATAAATATTCTGTTACAATGTATTTCTGGGTTGGTTCTTTGTAAGGCTATGGTCTGAGAACAACCCAGCGCTGTAATTTCTGATCAATAAATTTCAATACTTTTTATAGATTGCCTTCCTTCAATTTTGAACATGCAGGACATTTGAAGTCCAACAGTATCAATATTCATTAAGAGAAGAGACACCGGGTAAAATCAGTGAAAAAAGAGTAAGAGGATGATTGTTATTAACAATCCACAAACAACAATACAAGATGTTTTTTCTTTGACTCTTTTTTTTTTGCCATAACAAACGTTTCAAAAACACGTTGTTAGAGAAGTCAAAGTAAAGTTAATGGTAAAAGTCAAGGTTCAAGAGCCCACCTAAAGTAAACACTGATCTCCATCATGATAGTGAAAAACCCCCAGAAAATATACATCTAAACCTTTGTAACTCTCAATAAGATCTCCTGCAGACGTCTGACATAAATAAAGTCAGACTGGTAATAATTGAAGTTGGTAATACTGCTTCAGGAGTTGTTTAATCAGATCTTGAGAGATTTAATGTCTTCTTTTATTTCCGTTGATTTCAACTAAGGCTGTGGCTGAAGTCAGTTGTAGTTCTTGTGTTTCTCTTTCATTCAGTAAAACTGCTTCTTAACACCCTTTGTTCATCAATAATGCACAATCATCACTTAATTAATCACATAATTATCTCATTAACTTCACTGCTTCAGTGTTACTCTAACACTCTGTAGTGTGGACACACAGTAAGTGTTCATTTAAAACTGATGATTTTGCTTTGGGGTTTAAAGGGTTAAAGCTGTAAGATGAAAAAAAACAGCATGAAATGTAAATTAACAATAATATACTACACTGTAAAAATAATCTGTTAAATTTACGGTAAAATATCAGCAGCTGTGGTTGCCAGAATTTTACAGTGAAAAATACGGTAGCAACATTTTAGGATTTACAGAACTGTTTAAATTTACAGTGAAAAAACGTATTTAACTGATACAATATTAATATACAAACTTTTCAGTTAACTCATTTTATTTGTAGAAACCGACTGCACTTAAATTGTCTAACTGCCATTTGTTTATAAACTAATATTTATAATGTTTAAGTAAAGTGAGCATAAGAGTATTGAAAACTATTTTGCTTAAAAACATGAAGAAAAACCTACTGATTTATGCAAAGTCATTAAAAGCATCAATTCAACTCAAATCTCTTGTAGATAACAACAGAACACACATGTGTGACTAAAATTAACGAAGAGATTCTGACTTTAAATGACACAGTTACTGTCTTTAAATAAAGCAACATACAGCATAACATCAACGTTCCTTTGTCCTTGCTTGACTTAAACACAGGCTCAACTCTCCAGCACAATGGTGACCCACAAAACACAACCGGAAGTTGGCTGTTAGGTTTTACATTATTTTGTTATTTTTTTACTTGATTTTTCAGTGAAATGCAGCTGTGCATTTCAGTGCAGCTGTGTTTGCCAGTAATCTACTGTTTTTTTATTTTATTTACGGTGTATTTCTGTTAAAATTATTTAACAGAATTCAGCCTGATACTCGTCGTTGGTAAAGTGATACAATGCTAACTTACCAATATGAAGGATCGAGTCCTTAGGGACAGTAATCCATAAAGTTTGGTTGGGCAGAATAATGCGCGTGGCGGTGTCGTGTTGATCGTATGTGAGGGTAGCTGCTCGTGCTGGGGTGTTGACCAGCCATCGGTTTCCGATGATTTCGGCTTGTGTTACCTCAACTTGAGAACGTGGTGTTGCTTCGGCGGGGCAGCTAGTGTCGGGTCCAATGGATTCTAGGCCGCAGATGCCCTCTGTATTATCGCGTACGAAGGGTTTACTCGGGCAGAGGAAGTGAATGTCCTTAGTGAGCATACACATCTTTAGGTTTAGGGCCAGATACAACTGCTCGTTGTTATCGTGTTCCCTTGCCAACATCCCACATTCACAACGTCTTTAAGCCTGTAAATATTATTAGCGTTGATAATGGGCAAATTGAGAGGAAATGTCAAGTCGCCTGCTTCCGGGTCTGCGTAAATGGGAATAGCGCTACTAGGGAAGGGGCGAGATGAGTTTGGATGGGACTAGCGAGGGGATGAGTTTGGATGCACCGCAGTGGCCGAAGTTAGGACGTTTTGGACAAGGCTAAGAGGTATCAAGTAGTGTGGAATCCTACTCATGGCTGAGTTGTCGATCAAGGAACTTACTTCACGTAGCATGTTGGTCATGATTTGGCGGGTTGCCTCGATCGGTTGACAACAGTTCTCACAATGAGTTACGATGACTTTATTGAAGGGAGTCAATCTCAATTTCAGGGCCTGGATTTAAGGATTGGTTAAGGAAGTTCCCTGATGAGGGGACTAGAGGGGAAAGGAGATTATAGTGAGAGAGGAAAAGGGAAAAACACAAAGTGAGACATAAAAAAAAAAAAAAAAAACAACAACAAAGAGACACAAGGACACAGAATGAGGTGAGGCCGCAAACGAGTGTCACATGTGTGGAGTAACTCCTGTAACATATGTCGGCAGGAATTCAACTGTCTCTACAGGTCACCAGGGGGGGCAGCTAAAGAATCAGCGTCTCTCTAAAGCCCCTCCTCCTCATCAGCGCAAAAGCGCGCGATTTCTTTCGGTCACAGAACAAAGGAAATTGACGGGAACGTTTCTAAAAGACATTCGTTCATTTCATGACTTTTAAAACAATCTACACAAGAAACATATGGATATTAAGAGTTGTACTCTTTCTCTCATATGCTTGTGTGAATATGAATTACTTAAGAAATGTGGGCTGATTTTTAATCGTGCCTTAAACTGTAATGTGTAGGTTGTGCCAAATGCGATGTTTAGTCTCTAAAAGAAGCTGGTATCGTAAGTCATAAGTGTTGATAACCGTTAAACTTTGGCATCATAACGTATGTTACAACAGATATAAAGGCCTGTGTATATCTTTCACTGAATGAATGAAATATCAGATAATGCAAGCCAAAATCATCAGAAACCATGGACATGGGCGGGGCTCCGATGTTTCTGATTCGACCAGCCACCTGTGGGCGGTGTCCAAATCGGACTGTTTAAAACAAGGCGCCAGCGTGCAACTCCCTCTCTCTTGTGCTCCTGGACTCTCTTCCTGTTCTCGCAACTCGCGACCCGGACGGTCCGCTGGACTCTCGCCTTGAAACCAACCATCTGAAGAAGTCCAAGACCGTGCCAAAGCCGTAACATCGCAGAACCAACAGCGTAACAACGCGTTCATCGCAACGCAGACCCAGCATCAAATAACTCCGTGATTCCAACACGGCTCCCCGGTGACGTCACGCAACAGCGACACGAGCCGAGCAGAGTTTCCCAGAGCAACATGTGGAAACCCACGTGCGAAACGAGACAAAGATCCAGCCAACAGAAAGCAAGTATTCACAACAAAATCTCTATTTCTGACTGAACTAGTAAATTGATCTGACCGCAGTAACAAAGCCTAGGCATTTGTCGTGATCTTTTCTGGTTGGCTCCAGTTATGAAATAGGAAAGAGTGTTATTCTTTCAACATTTAACCTCAAAACTCCCGTATGCATGTGTGTATGTTTGTGTGTTATTACATATGTTAGAATATTAGTATTGTAAATAAACCTTGTTTCGTTTTATAAAGAATTGTCTCTGGAATGTGATTTTCAAGTATTGTATCCTTCTTGCCACAAAGATAACGTTACCTAGTTCGAATTTGAGAGATTTATTAATCTCGTTTTATTGTTACCGTGGCCACTGAATACAGAGAAACGAGATTAATAGAATATACCTTTTAGTGATCGCTAGGGCTGTAGTACTCGAGTCCGGTCTCAGACTCGAGTCCGGACTCGAGACGTTTTTCTATCGTCTCGGACTTGTCTTGGACTCGTTGGTATTTGGACTGGGACTTGTCTCGGACTTGGTCATCGGACTCGCCAAATGTTCAAGTTGGTCTCGTCCGAGTCCAGCAATATATGCTTTTTTTTTTCTCTTTCAAAACAAAGACTCGCTTGTTCCGCAAATGGGTAATGTAATTGCCATTGGTTTAACTCCATCTAGAATGGGCATTGTCATTGGTCCCCTGTTAAATGCACAGCTGCGTCATATGAGTGTGCGCGCTGCGTGGAGGCATAAATAATCTTTATTTTGGCCACAGACACGCTGTCGGCAAGTTGCATAATACAGTTTGGTTGTACAAAGTTCGTTGGAGTTTTCCCTCTCACTTTCCTTCGCTTTTAATTACCTTAATGCCCGTGCGCATTTTGCTTTCACTTTCATTTCAGGTCAATTTGCTTATCTATAACTTACAATGACACATTTTCTGCAATAAACATGGGACTTTAATTAACAAAACGAATAAAAATACACCATTACCATGCTATAAGCCTAATATAAAATTACAAACTTGCAAAATGTTTAAAAAAAAAAAAACTGACAATCATCAAGCGTGGCACCAAATGAATAAGAAAAAGAACGAATAAGAGCAAAACGAATAAAGCCTTGAGGCACGGAATACAACTGGGTGTAAAATAAAATAAATTACACAAAAACGTAAATAAAGTAAAAAATAAGCAAACACTGTGGCAATGGCTGGGCGATTTATCAGATTTTATCGATTAATTCGAATTTAATGTTTTGCCACAATTAGATTTTTTATAAATCGAGGAATCGTGATTTTGAATAGAAATATTACCAAACGCTAGAATTAGACACTTTGATAATAACAGTAAAGAGAAAAGAACAATCCAACCGCATGTCGGTGCACAACCGCTCACATGTGATGCTCTCTATGTGCCATTCACACAGAATGTGTTTTTGTGTTGATGCGGGCAGTGGAATAGAAAAAATACAAGAAGATGTGAGTTAAACATCTTTTAATAACTAGAGTGCCGTGTTTTTAGAAAGCCGTTTCATGCACGAGACGCTGCAAGAGACGCGAGCGCAACAGTCAAACGCGTCCATGTTTACATAGAAAAAACAATGGAACAGCAGTGTAATTGAATACAAAACCTGTGATGACCTACTGCTGTATATCTGATATTTCAGGTTTGCATCCCGGTGACAGGCTGAGAACTGCTGTTCATTGTTTTACAGAGCCTTTGTAGTTAATAATAGCACTCTAGGTGTTATACCTTCAGTCATTTTGAATTTGAATTACTTGAGTTTTTTTGAGCATTTGTCTTGTATTATTTCAGAACATATAGCCTAATATGCATAACATAAGTTTGTACAAGATGTAGTTGTAGTAGCTTGAATCATGTTGTAGTTACATTTTCAAGTTGACTAGATAAAATCTTACAAAATCAGTGAAATTGCTAGTTTTCATGTCATTACATTGTTTAGACCATAAGAAAAAAAATATTTTTGAAAACTCTATTTTATTCATATTTGATTAAATGTCCTCTATAGAGGACACAAGGACTAAAATTAAATGGCATGAATAGAAAACGGCAAAATCAATGGGAGTTTTTTTAAACCACCAAATACATTTTTAGGTTTCAGGATTTTTTTATACTAAACTTTGTTTAAGGATGATTCTCAACTATGTTTAAAATGTATAACAAAATGATTTGATATACCATTTTGTTTTATGCAATATATGTGTAAAAAATTCCATAAACTGGTTTCCCATTAAACACAGTGTACCTATACACTGTATCTAATTTGCTTATTAATGTTGCTGTTGGGACAGAATGTTGAAAAAAATCATAATGGGAGTAATACATGGCCAGATTTTCATAATAATATATAATATTTCATAAGCAAACTGATATATAATTTATTTCCCTATTCAATTGTTGTCTCCCAAAATGCATAATAAACATGCTTTTAGTCCTGGTGTCCTCTACATTGAGCATGTATGAAATTATGTCCTGTTTCATAACAGGAAGTCATATTTGAATTTGAAAACCCATAACATTTTCCTGAGATGTTGCTTTATGACAAACAATCTGAAAATGATTCAGATTTAAAAGACATTACAGAATATAATCATATTTCCATAAGGATGTACAATTTTTCACTAAATTAAATATAGCCATCTTTAAAGACGTAGGAGAGGGTTTAAAAAACCTTTAGTATCTCTATAAAGCCCTGAATGTGCTCTGTACAGGACATCCAGGCTTATAACTGTGACATGTGAGGTCTCAGAGAAATTCACTAAAATAGAATGTCCACTACAGAGACAAAAACTCCATAGCTGGGTCTCAGGAGGATAAATAAAATAGCCTAATTTGATCCTACAGTGTTGCTGCACATACTTTAGATCATTACAAACAATAATGCAAAATTATTATATTAGAATAGAAGATATGCCGTCTCTCGTATCACATCAATTATCAATAATTAAGTATGTGGTTTTGAAGAAGATTATTTTTTCTTTCTCTGTTTTGACCGTCTCATTTGGACTTGGACTTGGACTCGAACCTCTTTGGACTCGGACTTGACTCGGACTCGAACCTCTTTGGACTTGGACTTGACTCGGACTCGAACCTCTTTGGACTTGGACTCGACAAAGGTGGACTTGACTACAGCCCTAGTGATCGCTGGACGACCACTTAATAAGGTATAAATTGTAAGTTAAATATTAATATTACTTTAATCAAGCGATATTGAATCTTTAACAAATAATTCCCGGAGCTGAAATAATAGCTTCATATAAAATTGCATTACAATCCTCTCTACTAGAGATTGGTCCAAGCAGCGCAGCGGAGGAGAGAGTACGTGTTGTGTCTAAGCAAGGTTGCTATATGTTTTCCTAAAATGAAGGTACTTATGTTTGTGTGGTGTAGAGCATATGGTGCCTCTTTATCTGGTTTCGATGGACCCATCGAAGGACTGGCTCGATGCGCCCTTGTCTGATTTTGATTCGATAGGCAACAGCTAAGAGCTTGTCTACAATCTCATGGGGTCCTGTCCAGTGAGGTACGAACTTCTTTGACAGGCGATGGGGTGCGTTCTGCCTTGGTCGGGCAAAGCTGTAGTACCACACTTTGTCTCCGACATTGAGATCATGGTGAGAGACCTTTTGGTCGTAGTAGGCTTTTCGACCTTCGCGCTTCGTTGTAGTTGCTGTTGCGCGAAGACGAAAGTTGTTCTCAGGTGCTGATGCAACTCTTCCAGGTACTGGTGAGTGGTATAGGCGGTGACGAGGTTCAGGTCACCAGGTTGATACAGCAGGTGTAGCGGTAGCATCATGTTTCTTCCTGTCATCAATGTGAATGGGGGTACTGCGGTAGACTGGTGAGGGGTGGCTTGAGCAGCAATCAGTACCAGAGGAAGTTTAATATCCCAATCCTTTTGATTGGTGGCTACACTTCTTCAACATGCTGACCACTGTCCTGTTAGCCCATTCAACTTGACCGGAGGAAATTGGTTGATGGCTTATATGGAGCTTGGCCTGTATACCCAGGAGTTTCAACACTTACTGCATGATTTCGACGGTGAAGTGGGTTCCGCGGTCAGAGTTGACCCTTAAAGGCAGTCCAAATCTTGAGAAGATGTGGTTCATTAACAGGCAGGCTGTTGTTTCTGCTGTATCATTGGGAGCTGGGAGGCACTCTATCCACTATGTGAATTCGCAAATCACGGTGAGGAAGTATTTGTTACTCCGTTGACCGTGGCAGGGGTCCTACACAGTCTATTTGGAGGTCTGACCATGGGAAGGTCATTCCTTTTCTTTGCAGTGATGCTCAGTGGTTTGGATTTGCCGGTTGGAACTGGCAACACACCAGGCATCATTTAACGTATTCTGCTACGTATTGCTGCATGCCAGGCCAGTATGCTACTTGCTTGAGTGTTTCATAGGTGGCCTTGACACTGTGGTGTCTTGCGCATGGTGCATCGTGTGCATGTGTCAGCATCATCCCCCTTTCGCCTTGAGGTACTACAAGCTTTGGCACAGTGAGTGGCTCAGGGACATATGTGAGAACACCGTCTCTTAGATGCAGCATGTGCTTGATAGAGTGAAGCGTGCTGAGCTCGGAGGACGTGTTTAGGGCCGAGGTGGAAATGGAATGAGTTAATGGGTCAGAAATATGAGCTGCCATAGTTCGTAGTGACGAATCCGCAGTTTGGAGGCTGAGGAGATCGTCAGCAGCGAACTGAGGTGATAGGGCAATGTGGGAGGAGGCAGGGGTGTGCGCGCCAGTGGCGTGCTGGCGGCGGGTTACTGCTGCCACTGAAGGTTTGGGTGGGAGGGCATGAAATGTCCAGGACTCTCCATGTAATGAACCTGCTTTGGCGAGGGCATCGGTTTGGTCATTTAAGTCTTTGTCTTGTCCTGGTTGACGTGAATGACCTCTGACTTTTTTCCAATAAACGATCATGTCATGTTCAGTGATGATGGCGTCGCTTGCTTGGAAGAGTTCCTGGTGCTTGACAGGCTTGTTGTTAGCTGTCTTGAATCCATTCCGTTTCCATCCAGTTAAATGGCATGTGAAGCTTAGATGGGCATAGTTCGAGTCAGTACAGATGAGGAGTTCTTTGATGTTGTGGGATGCAGCCAGTTGTAGGGTGATGAGGATGGCTGCTATTTCTGCATATTGCGATGATTGAGGGCCTAATTTGAGTTGTTGCGGTGGGCACGGGTCGTTGTTGAGCCAGACCACACCCGCTCCAGCTTGTAAATTGCCCTTGCGATTGTAGGAGCAGCCATCAACATATGCTGTGGGCATTCCTTCACACACATTCTCCTCAAAGTACCTGTGATTTGTCAGTTGAGGCTGTGGCGGTTCTTTTGGATCTGCTGAGGTGTCCAACGTGTCCGTTGTACAGTTTTGGCAGGCCGCAAGCCCGTTTCCAAGTGAGGATTTGTAGTTTTGGGCATATCTTGCCTCAACGTTCCATCCTTGGAGTATCATTAGCCAGGTAGCTATGCGTGCGTTGGTCACCACGCCATCTCTGATTCGTTGACTGTTGAGGAAGGTGACTGGCTGGTGACAGGTCTCGATGATGACTTTCTGTGCACCGATGTAATTAGAGAAACGCTGGATGGCCCACACAGTGCAAAGCAAAGCATTTTCGCAGTTTGAATAATTGCATTCTGGGGGAAGCAGCGTTTTGCTTGCATAAGCGACCACTTGCTTGTCTTTGTCATGGAGCTGGTAACGGCCTCGATGCCGTTTCTTCTGACAAGCAGTGCAACATAGTTCACCTTGGTTTTGCACCAATGTCCTTTGTGAAGGGCGATTTTAGCTCCTGCTGTTGTCAGCTGGTTTAGGACGTGATCGATTTCCTTGAGGTGGTCTTCCACACTTGAACTTTTCATTAAGACATCGTCTACGTAGACGAGGTTGCCTCGGACTCTGGCGTCAAGGCATGCCTTGTTAAGGAAAATGTTGAATTCTGCTGGTGAGTTGGCGTAGCCGAAGGGGCACCGTGTGAAGGTGTACTGTCGGTGGCCGAAGGTGAATGCCAGCTTATGTTGGTCATCGGGGTGGACAGGGATTGTCCAGAACCCGGAGGTGACGTCCAATGTGGACAGGATCGTCGAGCCTTTGATTTTTGGAATTTCTTGGTCCAACTGGGTCATAGGCCATCGTGACAATGGTACTTGCTGATTCAACTTGCGATAGTCGATGGTGGGTAGCCATTTGCCGTTAGGCTTTAGGACTGGCCATATCGGGGCAGAGTATGTGCTGTTACAGGCCCGTGTGGGAGTATGCTTGGACGTTCAGTTCACACCTTTGGAGTTTGAGGGTTCCATTAGTCCTCTTCGTTCCTTCTTGGACTTCCTTGAGAAGTTCTGTAGACATTAGAGTGATGTCGGCTCCCGTATCGAGAAGGGCTTCAATTCTGAGATGTCGTTCGATGATGATGGAGAGGTAAAACTTTCTTGCTATACCTTTCTCAATGAGATCGCCTAGGAGTTGAGGGACTGGAGTTTGGGAGGAAACGTTTAGGATGTCAGGACTGATCTGGTGTTTTTCGGAGGAGTGTCAGACAACCAAGACAGCACTTTCAGGAACTTGAGGGGTTTCATCAGCAGGTGTTTGTTCGACGCTGCTGTGATCTGGAGCATTGGGTATTGCATTAGTGTCTAACTCTGTTGCTGGGTTTTCAGGTGGGGTTTCGTGTCCATCTGAAGTTAAGGTGTTTACTGTTCTCTGAGAGTGAGGTGAAGGAGTGCTGTTCTCTGTGGCTGATTGGGTCAGCTTGTCGCTGCCTTCTCGTCCAACTACTATTCAGGCTGAATCTGGTTTCTCTTTCTTTTCCCACTTCCGATCCTCCTCCTTTCATTGGAAGAACTTTCATCATAATTTCCATCAGCTTTTGTGAGTCGAAATACGGTGGTGTCTTTTGTTCTCGTGTGGATTCAGTTTGAGCTTGGTCAGCTTGGAATCTTTGTGAATTCTTTCGTCGATTCCTTGGGCTGATTGCTCCAGGGTGAGTTTGTCGTTTACCCTTGGAGATTCCATTGAATTCCCATGACCTTTTCTCTCTTGAGTTTCCAAATGAGCTTGGCTGGTTCTATGATCTCTGAGGCCTCGATTGGTCCCATGACCTATCCCAGTGTCGTCCAGGTGAGTGTTGACGTCCACGCGGTCCATCCCAACGGTCAGACCTCTGTTTAGTTTGGGTGCCAGCATGTGAGTCTCATTCTTTGTTGGACGGGGGTTCATTCCACTCTCTGTGTGGCGGCTTGGCGCTGTCTTGGCTGAGATCGCCCTCTAGAGCCAACCCTTGACTTTGAGTGTTGAAGTCATGAACTGCTGGGGTTTTGGCGCTCTTTTCTGCGGCCATCTTTTGTTTGCCGTAGGCTTTCTGCACCAAATCTTGCAACTGCTGAGTGTTCATTGTTTGTGGACATGCGAGAACACCAAGATGGTGGCTTATGCCGGGATGAAGGTTCCAAGAACAGGTGACCCCTCTTGCTTGGCGAGGGTGAGGTCGGTGCGCGTCCTGTCCTTGATGGCTCATAGCGTAATTCATAAGTGTGCTTGAGTTCCTCTTTGAAACTTTCATGCTCCTCTTTAAAGTAGTAGAGCTGTCGTGTTAGGCGGCTGATCTCGTTTCTTGACTCATCCAGGTGAGCTTCAATGGCTTTGATTCTGCTGTTTTTGTCCCTGAAGTCAGCCTTTGCTTTCTCCAGTAGCTGCTCTGCATACTGTAGCTTGTCAGAATGATCAACGTAGTCATCTTTGATTTGCTTCATTTCGTGGCTAGTAACTGCTAAAGTCTCTTTTAGCCTGTTGATCTCCTCCTCAGCGCCTTGTTCCACCTCATCAGTCCCTTCCTGTCATTCCTGAGCTTCCAGTTCTAGCTGCATGATGCGTCGTTGTGCGCGTGTCAGCTTCTGCTGGAGTTGTGCAGCGTGCTTGTCTCTCAACTTGAGGGTGGCGAGGAGTGTGTGACTTAAGGAGCCGGTGATCTTGGCTAATTCTTTGTGACTGTAGCTTTGACTTGGGTCTTGTCCCATGAGGCTTGATATGTTGTTATCCAGCTGGTCCTGTGTCTGATGTTTGAGTGTTTCAGCAGCCTTAGGGAGGAGGCTGTCTGTCGCAACACTTAATTATTAAGCTCAGATGAGCTTTATTTGTCACATACACAATTATAACCATCAGTGAAATGTGTTCTCTGCATTTTACCCATCCGAGTGCACACACACTCGGAGCAGTGGTCAGCCGACACTGCGGCGCCCGGGGAGCAGTTGGGGGTTCGGTGCCTTGCTCATGGGTCTCACCTCAGTCGTGGACAATTCCTGCCGGAGCCGAGATTCGAACCCACAACCTCAGGTTACAAGTCCCACACTCTATCTATTAGAGCCACAACTCTAATGGATAGAGCCACTCTATCCATTAGAGCCACGACATGTCACTTAGCCATGTTTCCAGATCCTCCCAGTGACCGACGTGTTCTGTTTTGTGAGACATGTTCTGGCAGGGTGAGGGAGATCTCGAACCGAACTGACACAGACCTTGAATGGCAAACAAAGCAAAACAAAACAAAGCAAAACAGGGGTGTAAATGTGCAAAGTATAGTGTATGCTAATGTTGAGTGTGATTCTCTGCATCTGTGATCCTCTGGTGGGGTGCTTCTAATTTGTAGTCTCAGTGGAGAAATTATTGAGCACACATAAAGGTAGCACAGCTGGGAAACAGAGAAAGAAAAGGACACTAACAGAATAAGAAAAAAAGTAATCATTGGATGCTTCACCTTTTCCTGTAAGAGAAAGTCTCCTTGTTTTTCAAGGAAGGAGGTCAGTCTAATGCAAAGGTGAGGGAGAGGGACAAGAACAAAATATATCTTTCTGGTAGCAGATTTTCCTCGTCTTTTTTTTGTTAATCTGATTTAGAAGGACGCTTCGAGTCAGAGGATTGTAAACGGGTTTTCTCTTTTGTAGAATGAGTGTGATTGCTATTCAATTTTTTCTCCTGGATGGAGGAAAACAATAGCAATGACAGTACTGGTCCCTTAATGGCAAAATTTACACCACAACGCTGGTCTCTCGTGCATGCTTTCAATTTTGCCGATAGCATTCTTCTCATTGACCTGATTTAACTTGGAGGGGTAGGATTTCACAATGGAAGAAGGTAAATAGAAAACACTTTTGAAACCTAGTTCTCAAGTTTCACAAATACCTGTTAAATTGCGAAAGTTCTCTTCTCATGATCTTCCCACAGGCAAAATCTAAGCAAACAGTAGCAGTAGTCAAATTAGAAAATAGCAGAAGGGAGGAAAGATAAGAGAAGTGAGGATTTACTCCCAAGGTTAGGACTAATAATAAGTTAAGTTAACAACTTTATTAATCACACAAGGGGCAATTCAGGCAGGGTAGCAGCATCATATAGCAGACACAAAACATCACATAGACGGTACTAAAAAAAATAAAAGAAAATAAGTAAAAACACAACCCGACATGCTTCATAAATAAATTCATTTAAAAAAATATATATATACTGTATATATATAATAAAAAAAAATACACATAATATTTTGAATTGCAAAAACGAATAGCCTCTGGAACAAAGGTAAATTTATATATATTAGAGGAGCATTTAATGCTTCTAAATCTTCTTCCAGAGGGCAGTACTTCAAAGAAAACCTTCAAGGGATGAGAGTCATCTCCCGTGATACTCCGAGTTTTCCTTAACATTTGTTGCTTGTAGAATTCTGCTAGACTCCGTAAAGGCACACCAATAATTTTTGAGAAAGTCCTAACTAAGGTCTGCAAACGATTCTTGTTCCTAAGAGAGAGTGATGAGTACCAACATAAAAAGGAAAAACTCAAGACACTCTCAATAAAGGGTGGTGGCGCTGTTGAGTAGATACACTTCGGGGGTTTGGTTTTGCTGTTTTACAGGATAAAACAAACTGACCTAAGTTTTGAGGAAACCTTAATTTCCTTTTGGGGTTTTTCTAATTGGAAGGTTAACGTCCTTATACCCTAAACTTGGTGAGAAATGACATTGCCTCCGTGGTGCCCAGCAGCAAGGTCCCCCCCATCCGAGCGCACCAGGTGAGCTCCTGTAAGGGTCTTACCGAACACTCCGTCCCCACCGTATTGCAGCTAGCCTCTCAAACAGCCGTGGCTTTTGGCAAAACCGTGCTGAGACTCGGGTGAGGCACGTCAAAGACTGCTGGCCTGAAGAGGGGCGGGGCTAAATCCCGGGGCTATCTCGTCAATAGTTACCCGGGGTGGTATATCCGCACCTTCGCCCAGTCAGCCTGTTGAATCCTTCTCCGATACCTGAATGCTAGGCCTGCTGCGTGCCTTCACTTTGCAATACTAGAACAGAGGTATTCAGTTTTCCACTTCAGCCCGCACCAGGTTATGTTGGAACAGGTGACATAATTGATTCATGCCGCAATGAATGACTCTGGTTAGTTATTTAAAAGAGCAACTTTCCAGAGATGTGACTTGTCAGAAGATTGGCACTGAGTATACCCGCTACAGCTCTTTCAAAGTTACAGCTGAATGCAAGGAAGTAGCTGAGATGTATGCGCCACAGCTGTGGCCAGAAGGGACCTATGTAAGGCGCTTCTATAAGGATCGTAAGCCTAGGACTGCGGTAGGGGCAGGTATTAAAGCACCGCTTGGCACAGAGATGAGTGCGCCCGAGCTAAGGGTGTCCCATGCATGTTAAACAATGATAAACTGATATGAGAGTTGTGTCTTATAACTCCCGTGGTCTGCAGCTTGGACAGGATGCTGGAGCGAGAGCCCAACGCACTGTTATTGACAAGCTCTTTGAGAATGCTGATGTGGTGTGTCTGCAAGAGACTTTTTTAGCTATTTAAGATCTGGATAAACTCAACACTGTGAATAATGATTTCCATGGGGCAGGGGAATCCACGACAGACCTAAATACCAGAATTCTGCATGGTAGGATTCCAGGAAGTGTGGCAATATTTTGGCACAAGAAAATTGACCCTTGGGTTACTGTGATCAGGTTAGATATGGACTGGTGCATAGGAATTAAGGTGGTGCATAATGAGAATGTTTTTATAATTTTAAATGTATACACTCCATATGAATGTCACAAAAATGAAAATGAGTACTTGAATAAGCTTGCTTCTATAGGGTCCTACATAAGGGAAAGTGAATACACATCCATATTTGTCTTGGGGGATCTGAATGCTGATATATCAGATACTAATTCACTTTTACGACACTTTGACGACACTTTACGGCACACACGGCAACGGCAAACATGCTGATCACTTCCGGTTTGTCGTTGACGCGTGTTCTGAGCTGAATCTCCGTCAAGCCAATTATTTATCGTCTATTTTCTATCTTAAATTCCGATTTTATACACAATAATTTGTGTTTCTATAACGTGTGAATATATCGATCGCATTCTGCAACGAGAATAATCAGAGCGGCTTGTTATCGCAAGTTTTATTTTGATTTCCCGAGTCCGCTATTAGCTTATAGCCCGTTAGCAAAGCCAGCGGGTGCCGCTAACACAGCTAATACCCTTTTACACATGCATACACACATTTAACACTGTTTCACTGTTACTTGCTTAAATGGCGGATTTGTGTCTACCTTTGTGTGCAGGTGAGGACACGTTCGAGCTGCATTCGGCGCAGCTCGAGCTGGAGGCCGTGGAGAGACGGATCCGCGAGCTGCTTGGGAAACAGGCCCAGCTGAGGAAACGGATAGCAATGCTGGAAACATCTTGGGCTGACGCTCATAAGTCCGGGGTAAGTATGCAGCACGCTGCTAACACTCCCATCACCTCTACTCCGTGTGTTTCTCTGCACAGGCCCCGTGCACCCGGGACGCGATCGTCACAGATGGCCTTCACTCGGCGCCGGAAACCACGGACCCTGGGTGCAGCAGCGGAAGAGCGATCCAGGCCCCGGCGACGACTTCTCCCCTCCGGTCTTCGACATCTCATCCCGGAACCGCCGCCTCTCTGCGAGACTGATCGTGACGCTGTGGTCGGAGACTCAATCGTCCGGCATGTCCGTGCTACGCTAGCTGAAGGTAAAGTGCACACTCATTGTCTCCCTGGTGCTCGTGTTCTTGATGTTTCTGTGCAGATACCCGCGATCCTGAAGGATGACGAGGCGTTGCAGCTGTTGTGATTCACGCGGGGGCTAACGACACCAAGCTGCGGCAGACGGAGACACTGAAGAGGACTTCAGGAGCCTGATCGAGACGATGCGCAGCACATCGCCCGCGGCGGCGATCATCGTGTCAGGACCTCTTCCCACGTATCGACGAGGACACGAACGGTTCAGTAGACTGTTTGCTTTAAATGAATAGTTGTTTTCATGGTGTACAGAGCAGAAAATTCTCTTTGTCAATAATTGGAACCTTTTCTGGGAGCGTCCTAGGCTATTTCGTGCTGATGGCCTGCACCCCAGCAGAGTCGGTGCGGAACTCCTGTCGGACAACATCACCAGGATGCTACGCTCTATCTGACTAGTAAGCCAATTCTCCAATAACAGCTATGATGACTTTTGTTCTACCCACTTAAATGATAAAGGTACTTGCAGTGTCCAATCTATACAGACTGTGTCTGTTCCCCGAATAGTGAGTTCAAAATATAAATTTAATGCAGGATCTAGAACAAATCTGATCGTGATTAAACCAGAAAAATGCAAAATAAATGAACAAAAACAATTTTAAAACTTGGGCTCCTAAATATCCGATCACTCACACGAAAGCAGTTATTGTAAATGAAATAATCACAGATAATAGTTTTGATGTACTCTGTCTGACTGAAACCTGGCTTAAAACAAATGATTATTTTGGTCTAAATGAATCTACTCCACCAAGCTACTGTTATAAGCACGAGACTCGTCAGACTGGTCGTGGCCATGTTTTGCAACAATATATAGTGATATTCTCAATGTTACTCAGAAAACAGGATACAGGTTTGACTCATTCGAAATACTTATGCTCAATGTTAAACTGTCAGATAAGCAAAATAAATCTGTCCTATCTCTTGCTCTGGCTACTGTGTATAGACCGCCAGGGCCATATACAGATTTTCTAAAAGAATTTGCAGATTTCCTCTCAGACCTATTGGTTACTGTTGATAAAGCACTAATTGTTGGAGATTTAAACATTCACGTTGATAATACAAATGATGCGTTAGGACTTGCGTTTACTGACCTAATAAACTCTTTTGGTGTCAAGCAAAATGTCACCGGGCCCACGCATCGTTTTAATCATACGCTAGATTTAATAATATCGCATGGAATTGATCTAACTGATATAGATATCCTACCTCAAAGTGATGATGTTACTGACCATTTTCTTGTATCATGCATGCTGCATATTACTGATATTAACTATATGGCTCCGCGTTATCGCCCAGGCAGAATTATTATTCCAGCCACTAAAGACAGATTCACAAATAACCTGCCTGATTTATCTCAACTGCTCTGTGTACCCATAAATACAGATGAACTAGACACAATTACTAGCAACATGGGAACTATCTTCTCCAATACGTTAGAAACTGTTGCACCCATCAAATTAAAAAAGGTTAGAGAAAAACGTGCTGCGCCATGGTACAACAGTTATACCCATTCTCTCAAGAAAGAAACTCGTATTCTTGAGCGCAAATGGAGAAAAACTAACTTGGAAGTCTTTAGAATTGCGTGGAAAAACATTATGTCCAGCTATAGACAGGCTCTAAAAACTGCAAGAACCGAGTATATCCGCAAACTCATAGATAATCACCAAAACAATCCAAGGTTTCTATTTAGCACAGTGGCTAGATTAACAAATAAACAGATGTCACCCGATCTAAATATTCCCTCACAGTTTAATAGTAATGACTTTATGAATTTCTTTACTGATAAAATAGATAATATCAGAAATACAATAACAAACGTAGATTCTACAGCGTCTAGTACTTCAGCTTCATTCATTGCACCCAAAGAAAAACTGCAGTGCTTTACAACTATAGGACAGGATGAGCTAAATAAACTTATCACTGCATCTAAACCAACAACATGTTTATTAGATCCTGTACCAACTAAACTATTGAAAGAGTTGTTACCTGTTGCAGAAGAACCGCTTCTCAATATTATTAACTCCTCGTTATCTTTAGGTCACGTCCCAAAACCATTTAAGCTGGCAGTTATTAAGCCTCTTATTAAGAAACCAAAATTAGATCCTTGTGAACTGGCAAATTACAGGCCCATTTCAAATCTTCCGTTTATGTCGAAAATATTAGAAAAAGTAGTGTCTGCTCAACTGTGCTCCTTTCTGCAAAAAAATTATATCTATGAATAATTTCAGTCAGGTTTCAGGCCCCGCCATAGCACAGAAACTGCACTTGTTAAAATTACAAATGACTTGCTTCTTGCATCAGACAAAGGCTGCATCTCGTTGCTAGTTTTACTTGATCTTAGTGCTGCGTTCGACACTATAGATCATGACATACTGATAGATCGATTACAAAATTATACAGGTATTCAAGGGCAGGCTTTAAGATGGTTTAGATCCTACCTGTCCGATCGCTACCACTTTGTTTATTTAAACGGGGAGTCATCTCAATTATCACCAGTAAAGTATGGAGTACCACAAGGATCTGTCCTAGGTCCTCTATTATTTTCATTATATATGTTGCCCTTGGTAATATTATTAGAAAATACGGGATTAGTTTCCATTGTTATGCTGATGACACTCAACTATATCTCAACAAAACCAGATGAAACTTCTAAACTATCTAAGCTAACAGAGTGTGTTAAAAATATAAAAGATTGGATGACCAGTAATTTTCTCCTATTAAATTCAGATAAGACCGAGATATTACTTATTGGACCTAAAGACAGTACACAGAATCTCTTGGATTACAATTTGCAACTAGACGGATGTAATGTTACTTCCTCTACAGTTAAAAATCTGGGTGTTATATTAGACAGCAACATTTCCAATGTTAGAAAAACAGCATTCTTCCATCTTAGAAACATTTCCAAGCTACGGAACATGTTAAGTGTTTCTGATGCAGAAAAGTTAGTTCATGCATTCATGACCTCTAGACTGGACTATTGTAATGCACTGCTAGGTGGTTGTCCTGCATCTTCAATAAACAAGCTACAGATAGTACAAAATGCTGCGGCTAGAGTCCTTACCAGGTCAAGAAAATATGACCATATTACTCCAATTTTACAGTCTCTGCACTGGCTACCTATTAAGTTTCGTATCAGTTACAAAATATTATTACTTGCCTATAAGGCCCTAAATGATTTAGCTCCTGCGTACCTAACTAATCTTCTATCACGCTACAATCCAACCCGCTCCCTTAGGTCGCAAAACTCTGGACTCTTGGTAGTACCTCGGATAGCAAAGTCCACTAAAGGAGGTAGAACTTTTTCATATCTGGCTCCTAAACTCTGGAATAGCCTTCCTGATAACGTTCGGGGTTCAGACACACTCTCTCTGTTTAAATCTAGATTAAAGACGCATCTCTTTAGCCAAGCATTCATATAATGCATCTCACAATCTTGTACTGCCAGTCTATCTGAACAAATGCACATTATTATGCTTTAGCTTGGGTTATACTGATAATTTCATCCAGGGTTATTCCTGGATGGAACAACTGCTACGCTAATTGTCTTACTGTTTCTATGTTACGATTTATGATTAACATCCCGTGGTAGCTAGGAATTACACAAGCTTCAGTCTGGATCCTACCCTTAAACGATTGAGATGACCGAACACCTGAGAAGAGACGATGACAACCCCTCCGAGGACCTCAGAGGAAGCCAACCATCAGCGATTATACTGACTTAACCAAAGTCTGCCATAAATGGAGGATCAGCACCTGGAGACAACCTCTACAGCCCCTACAGCCCTGAACGTCAGTGGAGTCTAGGACACATAGATGAGCCCCAGAGACAGATCTCCAGTGAGGACCTCGTCACCTAGACATCCATCGGGGAAAGACCCCTGGAACCAGTGGACCACTTACACTCTGACTTTGCTGCAGTTGGAACAAACTACTGATTCGTCTGGCCGGAGGGGAACTGGCCCCCCGACTGAGCCTGGTTTCTCCCAAGGTTTTTTCTCCATTCTGTCACCCTGCGCCCTCTGGCTTGCTCAGTTGGGGACACTTCATTTCAACACAATCATCGACTTGATTGCACAGATATTATAAACTGAACTAAGCTGGACAATGCCATTACTAAATTCAATAATGAAATGCATTCAGCAGATAATTGAGTGTTAAATCCTGTCATTTTACATTATTGACATTTGCCTATTTTGATATTGTGCAGTGCTTTGTTACAATTTGTATTGTTAAAAGCGCTATATAAATAAAGGTGACTTGACTTGACTTAATTGTTGGAGATTTTAATATTCACGTTGATAATACAAATGATGCGTTAGGACTTGCGTTTACTGACCTAATAAACTCTTTTGGTGTCAAGCAAAATGTCACCGGCCCACGACGTCGTTTTAATCATACGCTAGATTTAATAATATCGCATGGAATTGATCTAACTGATATAGATATCATACCTCAAAGTGATGATGTTACTGACCATTTCCTTGTATCATGCATGCTGCATATTACTGATATTAACTATATGGCTCCGCGCCCAGGCAGAATTATTATTCCAGCCACTAAAGACAGATTCACAAATAACCTGCCTGATTTATCTCAACTGCTCTGTGTACCCATAAATACAGATGAACTAGACACAATTACTAGCAACATGGGAACTATCTTCTCAATACGTTAGAAACTGTTGCACCCATCAAATTAAAAAGGTTAGAGAAAAACGTGCTGCGCCATGGTACAACAGTTATACCCATTCTCTCAAGAAAGAAACTCGTATTCTTGGCAAATGGAGAAAAAGTAACTTGGAAGTCTTTAAATTGCGCGGAAAAACATTATGTCCAGCTATAGACAGGCTCTAAAACTGCAAGAACCGAGTATATCCATAAACTCATAGATAATCACCAAAACAATCCAAGGTTTTTATTTAGCAGTGGCTAGATTAACAAATAAACAGATGTCACCCGATCTAAATATTCCCTCACAGTTTAATAGTAATGACTTTATGAATTTCTTTACTGATAAAATAGATAATATCAGAAATACAATAACAAACGTAGATTCTACAGCGTCTAGTACTTCAGCTTCATTCATCGCACCCAAAGAAAAACTGCAGTGCTTTACAACTATAGGACAGGAAGAGCTAAATAAACTTATCACTGCATCTAAACCAACAACATGTTTATTAGATCCTGTACCAACTAAACTATTGAAAGAGTTGTTACCTGTTGCAGAAGAACAGCTTCTCAATATTATTAACTCCTCGTTATCTTTAGGTCACGTCCCAAAAACCATTTAAGCTGGCAGTTATTAAGCCTCTTATTAAGAAACCAAAATTAGATCCTTGTGAACTGGCAAATTACAGGCCCATTTCAAATCTTCCGTTTATGTCGAAAATATTAGAAAAAGTAGTGTCTGCTCAACTGTGCTCCTTCTTGCTAAAAAATGATATCTATGAAGAATTTCAGTCAGGTTTCAGGCCCCGCCATAGCACAGAAACTGCACTTGTTAAAATTACAAATGACTTGCTTCTTGCGTCAGACAAAGGCTGCATCTCGTTGCTAGTTTTACTTGATCTTAGTGCTGCGTTCGACACTATAGATCATGACATACTGATAGATCGATTACAAAACTATACAGGTATTCAAGGGCAGGCTTTAAGATGGTTTAGATCCTACCTGTCCGATCGCTACCACTTTGTTTATTTAAACGGGGAGTCATCTCAATTATCACCAGTAAAGTATGGAGTACCACAAGGATCTGTCCTAGGTCCTCTATTATTTTCATTATATATGTTGCCCCTTGGTAATATTATTAGAAAATACGGGATTAGTTTCCATTGTTATGCTGATGACACTCAACTATATATCTCAACAAAACCAGATGAAACTTCTAAACTATCTAAGCTAACAGAGTGTGTTAAAAATATAAAAGATTGGATGACCAGTAATTTTCTCCTATTAAATTCAGATAAGACCGAGATATTACTTATTGGACCTAAAGACAGTACACAGAATCTCTTGGATTACAATTTGCAACTAGACGGATGTAATGTTACTTCCTCTACAGTTAAAAATCTGGGTGTTATATTAGACAGCAACCTATCTTTTGAAAATCATATTTCCAATGTTACAAAAACAGCATTCTTCCATCTTAGAAACATTTCCAAGCTACGGAACATGTTAAGTGTTTCTGATGCAGAAAAGTTAGTTCATGCATTTAAGACCTCTAGACTGGACTATTGTAATGCACTGCTAGGTGGTTGTCCTGCATCTTCAATAAACAAGCTACAGATAGTACAAAATGCTGCGGCTAGAGTCCTTACCAGGTCAAGAAAATATGACCATATTACTCCAATTTTACAGTCTCTGCACTGGCTACCTATTAAGTTTCGTATCAGTTACAAAATATTATTACTTGCCTATAAGGCCCTAAATGATTTAGCTCCTGCGTACCTAACTAATCTTCTATCACGCTACAATCCAACCCGCTCCCTTAGGTCGCAAAACTCTGGACTCTTGGTAGTACCTCGGATAGCAAAGTCCACTAAAGGAGGTAGAACTTTTCATATCTGGCTCCTAAACTCTGGAATAGCCTTCCTGATAACGTTCGGGGTTCAGACACACTCTCTGTTTAAATCTAGATTAAAGACGCATCTTTAGCCAAGCATTCATATAATGCATCTCACAATCTTGTACTGCCAGTCTATCTGAACAAATGCACATTATTATGCTTTAGCTTGGGTTATACTGATAATTTCATCAGGGTTATTCCTGGATGGAACAACTCGCTAATTGTCTTACTGTTTCTATGTTACGATTTATGATTAACATCCGTGGTAGCTAGGAATTACACAAGCTTCAGTCTGGATCCTACCCTTAAACGATTGAGATGACCGAACACCTGAGAAGAGCGATGACAACCCCTCCGAGGACCTCAGAGGAAGCCAACCATCAGCGATTATACTGACTTAACCAAAGTCTGCCATAAATGGAGGATCAGCACCTGGAGACAACCTCTACAGCCCTACAACCCTGAGCGTCCAGTGGAGTCTAGGACACATAGATGAGCCCCAGAGACAGATCTCCAGTGAGGACCTCGTCACCTAGACATCCATCGGGAAAGACCCTGGAACCAGTGGACCACTTACACTCTGACTTTGCTGCAGTTGGAACAAACTACTGATTCGTCTGGCGGAGGGAACTGGCCCCGACTGAGCCTGGTTTCTCCCAAGGTTTTTCTCCATTCTGTCACCGATGGAGTTTTCGTTCCTTGCTGTCGCCTCTGGCTTGCTCAGTTGGGGACACTTCATTTCCAACACAATCATCGACTTGATTGCACAGATATTATAAACTGAACTAAGCTGGACAATGCCATTACTAAATTCAATAATGAAATGCATTCAGCAGATAATTGAGTGTTAAATCCTGTCATTTTACATTATTGACACAATTTGCCTATTTTGATATTTTGCAGTGCTTTGTTACAATTTGTATTGTTAAAAGCGCTATATAAATAAAGGTGACTTGACTTGACTTAATTGTTGGAGATTTTAATATTCACGTTGATAATACAAATGATGCGTTAGTACTTGCGTTTACTGACCTAATAAACTCTTTTGGTGTCAAGCAAAATGTCACCGCCCGCATCGTTTAATCATACGCTAGATTTAATAATATCGGATGGAATTGATCTAACTGATATAGATATCATACCTCAAAGTGATGATGTTACTGACCATTTCCTTGTATCATGCATGCTGCATATTACTGATATTAACTATATGGCTCGCGTTATCGCCCAGGCAGAATTATTATTCCAGCCACTAAAGACAGATTCACAAATAACCTGCCTGATTTATCTCAACTGCTCTGTGTACCCATAAATACAGATGAACTAGACACAATTACTAGCAACATGGGAACTATCTTCTCCAATACGTTAGAAACTGTTGCACCCATCAAATTAAAAAGGTTAGAGAAAAAGCGCCATGGTACAACAGTTATACCCATTCTCTCAAGAAAGAAACTCGTATTCTTGAGCAAATGGAGAAAAAGTAACTTGGAAGTCTTTAGAATTGCGCGGAAGGAAAACATTATGTCCAGCTATAGACAGGCTCTAAAACTGCAAGAACCGAGTATATCCGCAAACTCATAGATAATCACCAAAACAATCCAAGGTTTTTATTTAGCACAGTGGCTAGATTAACAAATAAACAGATGTCACCCGATCTAAATATTCCCTCACAGTTTAATAGTAATGACTTTATGAATTTCTTTACTGATAAAATAGATAATATCAGAAATACAATAACAAGTAGATTCTACAGCGTCTAGTACTTCAGCTTCATTCATCGCACCCAAAGAAAACTGCAGTGCTTTACAACTATAGGACAGGAAGAGCTAAATAAACTTATCACTGCATCTAAACCAACAACATGTTTATTAGATCCTGTACCAACTAAACTATTGAAAGAGTTGTTACCTGTTGCAGAAGAACCGCTTCTCAATATTATTAACTCCTCGTTATCTTTAGGTCACGTCCCAAAACCATTTAAGCTGGCAGTTATTAAGCCTCTTATTAAGAAACCAAAATTAGATCCTTGTGAACTGGCAAATTACAGGCCCATTTCAAATCTTCCGTTTATGTCGAAAAATATTAGAAAAAGTAGTGTCTGCTCAACTGTGCTCCTTTCTGCAAAAAAATGATATCTATGAAGAATTTCAGTCAGGTTTCAGGCCCGCCATAGCACAGAAACTGCACTTGTTAAAATTACAAATGACTTGCTTCTTGCGTCAGACAAAGGCTGCATCTCGTTGCTAGTTTTACTTGATCTTGGTGCTGCTCGACACTATAGATCATGACATACTGATAGATCGATTACAAAACTATACAGGTATTCAAGGGCAGGCTTTAAGATGGTTTAGATCCTACCTGTCCGATCGCTACCACTTTGTTTATTTAAACGGGAGTCATCTCAATTATCACCAGTAAAGTATGGAGTACCACAAGGATCTGTCCTAGGTCCTCTATTATTTTCATTATATATGTTGCCTTGGTAATATTATTAGAAAATACGGGATTAGTTTCCATTGTTATGCTGATGACACTCAACTATATATCTCAACAAAACCAGATGAAACTTCTAAACTATCTAAGCTAACAGAGTGTGTTAAAAATATAAAAGATTGGATGACCAGTAATTTTCTCCTATTAAATTCAGATAAGACCGAGATATTACTTATTGGACCTAAAGACAGTACACAGAATCTCTTGGATTACAATTTGCAACTAGACGGATGTAATGTTACTTCCTCTACAGTTAAAAATCTGGGTGTTATATTAGACAGCAACCTATCTTTTGAAAATCATATTTCCAATGTTACAAAAACAGCATTCTTCCATCTTAGAAACATTTCCAAGCTACGGAACATGTTAAGTGTTTCTGATGCAGAAAAGTTAGTTCATGCATTTAAGACCTCTAGACTGGACTATTGTAATGCACTGCTAGGTGGTTGTCCTGCATCTTCAATAAACAAGCTACAGATAGTACAAAATGCTGCGGCTAGAGTCCTTACCAGGTCAAGAAAATATGACCATATTACTCCAATTTTACAGTCTCTGCACTGGCTACCTATTAAGTATCAGTATCAGTTACAAAATATTATTACTTGCCTATAAGGCCCTAAATGATTTAGCTCCTGCGTACTAACTAATCTTCTATCACGCTACAATCCAACCCGCTCCCTTAGGTCGCAAAACTCTGGACTCTTGGTACCTCGGATAGCAAAGTCCACTAAAGGAGGTAGAACTTTTCATATCTGGCTCCTAAACTCTGGAATAGCCTTCCTGATAACGTTCGGGTTCAGACACACTCTCTCTGTTTAAATCTAGATTAAAGGCATCTCTTTAGCCAAGCATTCATATAATGCATCTCACAATCTTGTACTGCCAGTCTATCTGAACAAATGCACATTATTATGCTTTAGCTTGGGTTATACTGATAATTTCATCCAGGGTTATTCCTGGATGGAACAACTACTACGCTAATTGTCTTACTGTTTCTATGTTACGATTTATGATTAACATCCCGTGGTAGCTAGGAATTACACAAGCTTCAGTCTGGATCCTACCCTTAAACGATTGAGATGACCGAACACCTGAGAAGAGCGATGACAACCCTCCGAGGACCTCAGAGGAAGCCAACCATCAGCGATTATACTGACTTAACCAAAGTCTGCCATAAATGGAGGATCAGCACCTGGAGACAACCTCTACAGCCCCTACAACCCTGAACGTCAGTGGAGTCTAGGACACATAGATGAGCCCCAGAGACAGATCTCCAGTGAGGACCTCGTCACCTAGACATCCATCGGGAAAGACCCCTGGAACCAGTGGACCACTTACACTCTGACTTTGCTGCAGTTGGAACAAACTACTGATTCGTCTGGCCGGAGGGAACTGGCCCCGACTGAGCCTGGTTTCTCCCAAGGTTTTTCTCCATTCTGTCACCGATGGAGTTTTCGTTCCTTGCCGCTGTCGCCTCTGGCTTGCTCAGTTGGGGACACTTCATTTCCAACACAATCACAATCATCGACTTGATTGCACAGATATTATAAACTGAACTAAGCTGGACAATGCCATTACTAAATTCAATAATGAAATGCATTCAGCAGATAATTGAGTGTTAAATCCTGTCATTTTACATTATTGACACAATTTGCCTATTTTGATATTTTGCAGTGCTTTGTTACAATTTGTATTGTTAAAAGCGCTATATAAATAAAGGTGACTTGACTTGACTTAATTGTTGGAGATTTTAATATTCACGTTGATAATACAAATGATGCGTTAGTACTTGCGTTTACTGACCTAATAAACTCTTTTGGTGTCAAGCAAAATGTCACCGGGCCCACGCATCGTTTTAATCATACGCTAGATTTAATAATATCGCATGGAATTGATCTAACTGATATAGATATCATACCTCAAAGTGATGATGTTACTGACCATTTCCTTGTATCATGCATGCTGCATATTACTGATATTAACTATATGGCTCCGCGTTATCGCCCAGGCAGAATTATTATTCCAGCCACTAAAGACAGATTCACAAATAACCTGCCTGATTTATCTCAACTGCTCTGTGTACCCATAAATACAGATGAACTAGACACAATTACTAGCAACATGGGAACTATCTTCCAATACGTTAGAAACTGTTGCACCCATCAAATTAAAAAGGTTAGAGAAAACGTGCTGCGCCATGGTACAACAGTTATACCCATTCTCTCAAGAAAGAAAACTCGTATTCTTGAGCGCAAATGGAGAAAAAGTAACTTGAAGTCTTTAGAATTGGAAAAAACATTATGTCCAGCTATAGACAGGCTCTAAAACTGCAAGAACAGTATATCCGCAAACTCATAGATAATCACCAAAACAATCCAAGGTTTTATTTAGCACAGTGGCTGAGATTAACAAATAAACAGATGTCACCCGATCTAAATATTCCTCACAGTTTAATAGTAATGACTTTATGAATTTCTTTACTGATAAAATAGATAATATCAGAAATACAATAACAACGTAGATTCTACAGCGTCTAGTACTTCAGCTTCATTCATCGCACCCAAAGAAAAACTGCAGTGCTTTACAACTATAGGACAGGAAGAGCTAAATAAACTTATCACTGCATCTAAACCAACAACATGTTTATTAGATCCTGTACCAACTAAACTATTGAAAGAGTTGTTACCTGTTGCAGAAGAACCGCTTCTCAATATTATTAACTCCTCGTTATCTTTAGGTCACGTCCCAAAACCATTTAAGCTGGCAGTTATTAAGCCTCTTATTAAGAAACCAAAATTAGATCCTTGTGAACTGGCAAATTACAGGCCCATTTCAAATCTTCCGTTTATGTCGAAAATATTAGAAAAAGTAGTGTCTGCTCAACTGTGCTCCTTTCTGCAAAAATGATATCTATGAAGAATTTCAGTCAGGTTTCAGGCCCCGCCATAGCACAGAAACTGCACTTGTTAAAATTACAAATGACTTGCTTCTTGCGTCAGACAAAGGCTGCATCTCGTTGTTAGTTTTACTTGATCTTAGTGCTGCGTTACACTATAGATCATGACATACTGATAGATCGATTACAAAACTATACAGGTATTCAAGGGCAGGCTTTAAGATGGTTTAGATCCTACCTGTCCGATCGCTACCACTTTGTTTATTTAAGCGAGTCATCTCAATTATCACCAGTAAAGTATGGAGTACCACAAGGATCTGTCCTAGGTCCTCTATTATTTTCATTATATATGTTGCCCCTTGGTAATATTATTAGAAAATACGGGATTAGTTTCCATTGTTATGCTGATGACACTCAACTATATATCTCAACAAAACCAGATGAAACTTCTAAACTATCTAAGCTAACAGAGTGTGTTAAAATATAAAAGATTGGATGACCAGTAATTTTCTCCTATTAAATTCAGATAAGACCGAGATATTACTTATTGGACCTAAAGACAGTACACAGAATCTCTTGGATTACAATTTGCAACTAGACGGATGTAATGTTACTTCCTCTACAGTTAAAAATCTGGGTGTTATATTAGACAGCAACCTATCTTTTGAAAATCATATTTCCAATGTTACAAAACAGCATTCTTCCATCTTAGAAACATTTCCAAGCTACGGAACATGTTAAGTGTTTCTGATGCAGAAAAGTTAGTTCATGCATTTAAGACCTCTAGACTGGACTATTGTAATGCACTGCTAGGTGGTTGTCCTGCATCTTCAATAAACAAGCTACAGATAGTACAAAATGCTGCGGCTAGAGTCCTTACCAGGTCAAGAAAATATGACCATATTACTCCAATTTTACAGTCTCTGCACTGGCTACCTATTAAGTTTCGTATCAGTTACAAAATATTATTACTTGCCTATAAGGCCCTAAATGATTTAGCTCCTGCACCTAACTAATCTTCTATCACGCTACAATCCAACCCGCTCCCTTAGGTCGCAAAACTCTGGACTCTTGGTAGTACCTCGGATAGCAAAGTCCACTAAAGGAGGTAGAACTTTTCATATCTGGCTCCTAAACTCTGGAATAGCCTTCCTGATAACGTTCGGGGTTCAGACACACTCTCTCTGTTTAAATCTAGATTAAAGACGCATCTCTTTAGCCAAGCATTCATATAATGCATCTCACAATCTTGTACTGCCAGTCTATCTGAACAAATGCACATTATTATGCTTTAGCTTGGGTTATACTGATAATTTCATCCAGGATTAACATCCCGTGGTAGCTAGGAATTACACAAGCTTCAGTCTGGATCCTACCCTTAAACGATTGAGATGACCGAACACCTGAGAAGAGACGATGACAACCCCTCCGAGGACCTCAGAGGAAGCCAACCATCAGCGATTATACTGACTTAACCAAAGTCTGCCATAAATGGAGGATCAGCACCTGGAGACAACCTCTACAGCCACAACCCTGAACGTCAGTGGAGTCTAGGACACAGATGAGCCCCAGAGACAGATCTCCAGTGAGGACCTCGTCACCTAGACATCCATCGGGAAAGACCCTGGAACCAGTGGACCACTTACACTCTGACTTTGCTGCAGTTGGAACAAACTACTGATTCGTCTGGCGGAGGGGAACTGGCCCCGACTGAGCCTGGTTTCTCCCAAGGTTTTCTCCATTCTGTCACCGATGGAGTTTTCGTTCCTTGCCGCTGTCGCCTCTGGCTTGCTCAGTTGGGGACACTTCATTTCCAGCACAATCATCGACTTGATTGCACAGATATTATAAACTGAACTAAGCTGGACAATGCCATTACTAAATTCAATAATGAAATGCATTCAGCAGATAATTGAGTGTTAAATCCTGTCATTTTACATTATTGACACAATTTGCCTATTTTGATATTTTGCAGTGCTTTGTTACAATTTGTATTGTTAAAAGCGCTATATAAATAAAGGTGACTTGACTTGACTTAATTGTTGGAGATTTTAATATTCACGTTGATAATACAAATGATGCGTTAGTACTTGCGTTTACTGACCTAATAAACTCTTTTGGTGTCAAGCAAAATGTCACCGGCCCACGCATCGTTTAATCATACGCTAGATTTAATAATATCGCATGGAATTGATCTAACTGATATAGATATCATACCTCAAAGTGATGATGTTACTGACCATTTCCTTGTATCATGCATGCTGCATATTACTGATATTAACTATATGGCTCAGCGTTATCGCCCAGGCAGAATTATTATTCCAGCCACTAAAGACAGATTCACAAATAACCTGCCTGATTTATCTCAACTGCTCTGTGTACCCATAAATACAGATGAACTAGACACAATTACTAGCAACATGGGAACTATCTTCTCCAATACGTTAGAAACTGTTGCACCCATCAAATTAAAAAGGTTAGAGAAAACGTGCTGCGCCATGGTACAACAGTTATACCCATTCTCTCAAGAAAGAAACTCGTATTCTTGAGCGCAAATGGAGAAAAAGTAACTTGGAAGTCTTTAGAATTGCGGAAAAACATTATGTCCAGCTATAGACAGGCTCTAAAACTGCAAGAACCGAGTATATCCACAAACTCATAGATAATCACCAAAACAATCCAAGGTTTTTATTTAGCACAGTGGCTACAGATGTCACCCGATCTAAATATTCCCTCACAGTTTAATAGTAATGACTTTATGAATTTCTTTACTGATAAAATAGATAATATCAGAAATACAATAACAAACGTAGATTCTACAGCGTCTAGTACTTCAGCTTCATTCATCGCACCCAAAGAAAAACTGCAGTGCTTTACAACTATAGGACAGGAAGAGCTAAATAAACTTATCACTGCATCTAAACCAACAACATGTTTATTAGATCCTGTACCAACTAAACTATTGAAAGAGTTGTTACCTGTTGCAGAAGAACCGCTTCTCAATATTATTAACTCCTCGTTATCTTTAGGTCACGTCCCAAAACCATTTAAGCTGGCAGTTATTAAGCCTCTTATTAAGAAACCAAAATTAGATCCTTGTGAACTGGCAAATTACAGGCCCATTTCAAATCTTCCGTTTATGTCGAAAATATTAGAAAAAGTAGTGTCTGCTCAACTGTGCTCCTTTCTGCAAAAAAATGATATCTATGAAGAATTTCAGTCAGGTTTCAGGCCCCGCCATAGCACAGAAACTGCACTTGTTAAAATTACAAATGACTTGCTTCTTGCGTCAGACAAAGGCTGCATCTCGTTGCTAGTTTTACTTGATCTTAGTGCTGCGTTCATGACATACTGATAGATCGATTACAAAACTATACAGGTGTTCAAGGGCAGGCTTTAAGATGGTTTAGATTCTACCTGTCCGATCGCTACCACTTTGTTTATTTAAACGGGGAGTCATCTCAATTATCACCAGTAAAGTATGGAGTACCACAAGGATCTGTCCTAGGTCCTCTATTATTTTCATTATATATGTTGCCCTTGGTAATATTATTAGAAAATACGGGATTAGTTTCCATTGTTATGCTGATGACACTCAACTATATATCTCAACAAAACCAGATGAAACTTCTAAACTATCTAAGCTAACAGAGTGTGTTAAAATATAAAAGATTGGATGACCAGTAATTTTCTCCTATTAAATTCAGATAAGACCGAGATATTACTTATTGGACCTAAAGACAGTACACAGAATCTCTTGGATTACAATTTGCAACTAGACGGATGTAATGTTACTTCCTCTACAGTTAAAAATCTGGGTGTTATATTAGACAGCAACCTATCTTTTGAAAATCATATTTCCAATGTTACAAAACAGCATTCTTCCATCTTAGAAACATTTCCAAGCTACGGAACATGTTAAGTGTTTCTGATGCAGAAAAGTTAGTTCATGCATTTAAGACCTCTAGACTGGACTATTGTAATGCACTGCTAGGTGGTTGTCCTGCATCTTCAATAAACAAGCTACAGATAGTACAAAATGCTGCTAGAGTCCTTACCAGGTCAAGAAAATATGACCATATTACTCCAATTTTACAGTCTCTGCACTGGCTACCTATTAAGTTTCGTATCAGTTACAAAATATTATTACTTGCCTATAAGGCCCTAAATGATTTAGCTCCTGCGTACCTAACTAATCTTCTATCACGCTACAATCCAACCCGCTCCCTTAGGTCGCAAAACTCTGGACTCTTGGTAGTACCGGATAGCAAAGTCCACTAAAGGAGGTAGAACTTTTTCATATCTGGCTCCTAAACTCTGGAATAGCCTTCCTGATAACGTCGGGGTTCAGACACACTCTCTGTTTAAATCTAGATTAAAGACGCATCTCTTTAGCCAAGCATTCATATAATGCATCTCACAATCTTGTACTGCCAGTCTATCTGAACAAATGCACATTATTATGCTTTAGCTTGGGTTATACTGATAATTTCATCCAGGGTTATTCCTGGATGGAACAACTGCTACGCTAATTGTCTTACTGTTTCTATGTTACGATTTATGATTAACATCCCGTGGTAGCTAGGAATTACACAAGCTTCAGTCTGGATCCTACCCTTAAACGATTGAGATGACCGAACACCTGAGAAGAGACGATGACAACCCCTCCGAGGACCTCAGAGGAAGCCAACCATCAGCGATTATACTGACTTAACCAAAGTCTGCCATAAATGGAGGATCAGCACCTGGAGACAACCTCTACAGCCCCTACAGCCCTGACTGTCAGTGGAGTCTAGGACACATAGATGAGCCCCAGAGACAGATCTCCAGTGAGGACCTCGTCACCTAGACATCCATCGGGGAAAGACCCCTGGAACCAGTGGACCACTTACACTCTGACTTTGCTGCAGTTGGAACAAACTACTGATTCGTCTGGCCGGAGGGGAACTGGCCCCCCGACTGAGCCTGGTTTCTCCCAAGGTTTTTTCTCCATTCTGTCACCGATGGAGTTTTCGTTCCTTGCCGCTGTCGCCTCTGGCTTGCTCAGTTGGGGACACTTCATTTCCAGCACAATCATCGACTTGATTGCACAGATATTATAAACTGAACTAAGCTGGACAATGCCATTACTAAATTCAATAATGAAATGCATTCAGCAGATAATTGAGTGTTAAATCCTGTCATTTTACATTATTGACACAATTTGCCTATTTTGATATTGTGCAGTGCTTTGTTACAATTTGTATTGTTAAAAGCGCTATATAAATAAAGGTGACTTGACTTGACAAACTTAAAATTAACAAAGCCTGTGGGCGGGATACAATAACAGCCGAACATCTGAAATATGCTAGTCAAAGTATTGCAGTTTTACTTGCTCTATGCTTTTCTGGTTAATGAAGCATGGCATACTTCCTGGATCCATGTTATCTGTCTTGTTGGTACCTGTAGTTAAAAACAAGACTGGTAAATTAACTAGTATAGATAATTATAGACCTATTGCACTTGCAAGTATACTATCTAAGGTACTAGAAGGGATTCTTATGGATAGGCTTGCAGAATACATAGTGTCAACAGATAATCAGTTTGGTTTTAAGAACAAGCATGGAACTGATTTTTGTATTTATGCACTTAAAGAAATTGTTCATAGGTACAGATCACATAATAGCACAGTCTTCATGTGTTT
Organism: Gymnocypris eckloni scoliostomus; assembly: GCA_027564155.1. Classification (NCBI taxonomy): domain Eukaryota; kingdom Metazoa; phylum Chordata; class Actinopteri; order Cypriniformes; family Cyprinidae; genus Gymnocypris; species Gymnocypris eckloni. The sequence goes on from CM050417.1 coordinate 25,851,545, forward strand.
CCTGGATGCGTCAAAGGCTTTTGATCGTATCAATCATGGGAAACTGTTTGGTAAACTACATGAGCGTGGTGTCCCCTCTTACTTAATCAGGATACTGCAGTTCTGGTACTCTCACCAAACTATGCAAGTCAGGTGGGGGAAGAGTTTGTGTCAACACCCTTCTATGTTTCCAATGGAGTGCGGCAGGGCGGAATTCTGTCTCCGCTTTTATTCAATCTGTACATGGATCATTTATCTGGGGAGCTAAAGGGCTGTAGAACTGGCTACTTGGTGGGGGATAGTCTCATTAATCATATGCTTTATGCTGATGATTTGGTGGTACTGTCTCCTTCCAGTGCTGGCCTGCAGCAACTTCTTAGAATATGCTCTCAATACGGACTAATGTTTGATATAAAATTTAACTCAATGAAGAGTGTGGTACTGATCGCCAGAACCAAGGATGATATAAAGTGTGTCTATCCTACTTTCTCATTGGCAGGTGAACCATTAGAGGTTGTAAAGAAAGTTAAATATCTGGGGCATGTGATAAGAGATGACCTCTGTGATGATGATGATGTGCAGCGTCAGTGTGGAAAATTGTATGGGCAGGCAAACATGCTGGCATGCAAATTCCACATGTGCACTCCTGATGTTAAAATCTCACTCTTCAAAACTTATTGCACAACATTGTATACTGCCCACATGTGGTGTGATTTTAGTGAGTCTAAAATGAAAAAACTTCAAGTGGCTTATAATGATGCACTGAGAATTGTGCTTAAAATTCCGAGGAGGAGTAGTGCAAGTGAAATGTTTGTTTCTAACAATGTGCCCACTTTTAATGCTGTTTTAAGAAATTGTATGTATAGATTCATGTGCAGACTGGTAGGGTCTAAGAATATGATTATTGTGTCCATGGCTGATGTTTCTAAGAGCGACACAAGGTACACATCTTGCTTCTGGAAACACTGGACCCGAAGCCTGTATGTTTTATAAATGATGTCTTATCTGATAATTCTTTTCTTTTCATTCTGTTTTGTATTGTTTATTTTAGTTTTTTTATGTTTATATATATATTTGTATTGTGTTGTCTCTATGGACCTTTGTGTCTTGAATAAAAGTTGATTGATTGATTGAATGCTGGAAGGTGTGTACTGGCACCAAGCATGCTTTGCAGACTGAATTTTTTTATTTTTTTATTGATTGTCACCATTGTTGAGGTTCATGTGCTGATTTTTGATGTCTGTTTGTCTAAATGGTGCTATAGCTCTAAAGGTTTTGGGTCTAAATGTTTTTAAATTCCATCATATTAGTTTGTCAACTTATGTTGCACAGTGATACTACTACCATAAAAAAGTACAGAAGTTATCTGATTAACCCATATCTATTGACATTAACAGAAATCCCTTAAGGAGATCATTAGTTAAAGATGGCCATCAACATTTATTCACAGCTACTTAATTATGGTCTATTTTGGCTTTTTTATCATAGCAAATGTGTGTCATGAATACAGTTATAACAGCCAAAATAATGTTAACATTGAAGGGTCAAGAGCATAACTAAAGCAAACACCGATCACCAAAATGGTGAGGTCAAACAAAACATTTGAAATAAAATATAAACCTCTTTTAATTCATAGATATATGACAGAAATGAAGTCAAACTGGTTAGTAATAAGTGGAGCTGGTAATGCTCTTTGTGGAGTTGTTTAATCATCCTCTGCTGTTTTATTTCAGTTGATTTTATTTAAGGCTGTGGCTGTATGTCAGTTGTAGTTTTGTTTCTGGTTCTGTCCTTCAGCGATTGTGTTTGTTAACAGCAGGTGTTCATCAGTGTCTGAATTCACTCATATGTTCTCAATCACTCTGTCTAGTGGACTATATAGTGAACTAATGTAGTAACTAGTGAATGAGGGTGTAAGGCAGTGGAGGACTGGAATTGAGAACCGCTGGTGTAAGGTGTGGTTTCAGACACAGTCTATGAGTGTCGACTCTGAGGTTACTTTCTCAAAAACAAAGGTTAGATCTATTACAGTTTTTCATTGTATACAGTAAGGAAACTTAGTGTTAATCATTTAACAGGTTTTTACCGTTAAAATCATGATAATTTTGTACAGTGTATGATTAATTTACAGCAACAATCTGTAGAAAAACAGTAACATGCTGGCAACCAGAGCTGCCAGTAGATTACCGTTAATTCAAGGAAAAAAACTGCAATATACTGTAAAACATAACAGTTAGATTTCCCAAACAAAACAAGTTAATTTCACTGAAATATTAGTGAATGGTCATAGAAAAAAAGTTATGCAAAGTCATTAACTGATAAGGAGAGTAAATATTAATCTGAAATGTATCAATGTGTTTTTGCACAAGAGAGATCTGTTAGTTTAATTTCGTTTTGTGGGACACCATTGTGCTGTAGAGCAAAGCCTGTGGTTCAGTCAATGATGAGCCACAAACACTGATGTTCTGCTGCTTTATTTAAAGACAGAAACTGTAGAGTTGCTGATTCAGTGAGAATATCTTTGCTAAGCATTTTAGTATGAAATACTAAATACATTTTAGTACAAAGACTGCAGGCTCAGCTCTCCCGCCTCCTCCTGTGAGAGCTCTCCAACCGCTGCCACAACGCCAGGGCCCAAACCCTCCTCCATCTGCTGTAGGTGAACCAAAAACAACTGATAACAGCTCTCAGTGATATGTGTCGGGTCCCCGCTATATTAGCAGCAACATTCACAAACGTTTACAAAACAAGCGGGAACCCAGTATGCCTGTAGCCTTCTCTATTTCTGTTTTATCACGTGATAGAAGGTCTAAGGCCTTCTCAAACCGTACGGCTGACCCATCTAATCTGCGGCCTGTAATGCATCAGTCTAAGATTGCTGTAGAGACAAAATGTAATTCCATCAAGTTAGTATTTTTAAACACTCGCTCACTAAAAAATAAATCATTTGTGATCAATGATTTAATAACCACAAACAACCTGGATTTTATGTTTCTAATTGAAACATGGCTAGAAGACAACTGCAGTGCAACAGTCCTCACTGAAACAGCCCCTCCTAATTTTAATTTTATACGTGTCTGCAGGACTGTTAGGAGAGGTGGAGGCGTAGCTGCTCTGTTTAAAGATGTTATCAATGCAAGCAAGTGTCATTTGGTCAGTACTTGTCTTTTGAATATCTAGGTATTGTGCTGAAAGGTGCCCCACGCATTCTGTTTATCATCATTTACAGGCCTCCAAAATACTCTCCAGCCTTTGTTGAAGAGTTCACAGAACTGTTATCAATGATTTCCTCAGAGTTTGACTGTTTTGCTATTGCAGGGGATTTTAATATTCACATAGATAATGCTGAAATCAAAACTACAAAAGAAATTATAACTGTTTTAAACACTTTTGACCTGATTCAGCATGTACATGGACCCACACACAATCGTGGACACACGATTGTGGATCAGAAAAGATTCCAATTATTAACAAAGATAATTTTCTGCTCTGTACACCATGAAAACAACCATTCATTTAAAGCAAAGAGTCTACTAAACTTTTCGTGTCCTCGTCGATACGTGGGAAGAGGTCCTGACACGATGATCGTCGCCGCGGGCGATGTGCTGCGTACCGTCTCGATCAGGCTCCTGAAGTCCCTCTTCAGTGTCGCCGTCTGCCACAGCTTGGTGTCGTTAGCCCCCCCGTGAATCACAACAGCTGCAACGCTCTCGTCATCCTTCAGGATCGCGGGTATCTGCACAGAAACATCAAGAACACGAGCACCAGGGAGACAATGAGTGTGCACTTTACCTTCAGCTAACGTAGCACGGACATGCCGGACGATTGAGTCTCCGATGACCACAGCGATCAGTCTCGCAGAGAGGGGCGAAGCGGTTCCGGGATGAGATGTCGAAGACCGGAGGGGAGAAGTCGTCGCCGGGGCCTGGATCGCGTCTTCCGCTGCTGCACCCAGGGTCCGTGGTTTCGGCGCGGGAGTGAAGGCCATCTGTGACGATCGCGTCCGGTGCACGGGCCTGTGCAGAGAAACACACGGAGTAGAGGTGGTGGGAGTGTTAGCAGCGCGCTGCATACTTACCTCAGACTTACGAGCGTCAGCCCGAGATGTTTCCAGCGTTGCTTTCCGTTTCCTCAGCTGGGCCTGTTTGCACCGAATGCAGCTCGAACGTGTCCTCACCTGCACACAAAGGTAGACACAAATCCGCCATTAAAGCAAGTAACAGTGAAACAATGTTAAATGTGTGTATGCGTGTGTGAAAAAGGGGTATTAGCTGAGTTAGCGGCACCCGCGCTGGCTTTGCTAACGGGCTATAAGCTAATAGCGGACTCGGGAAATCAAAATAAAACTTGCGATAACAAGCCGCTCTGATTATTCTCGTTGCAGAATGCGATCGGGGATATATTCACACGTTATAGAAACACAAATTATTGTGTATAAAATCGGAATTTAAGATAGAAAATAGACGATAAATAATTGGCTTGACGGAGATTCAATTCAGAACACGCGTCAACGACAAACCGGAAGTGATCAGCATGTTTGCCGTTGCCGTGTTTGCTTCAGTGTGTGAGTGTGCGTAATCGAGCCCAGAGGTTTCTGTCTCATTAACAGTGTCACTTGTGCTGTGGTGATGTGACAATAAAAGTGATTTGATTTGATTTGTATGGTTGAAGGCTTGTTTGATGGTGTGTGTGTGTGTGTGTGTGTGTGTGTGTGTGTGTGTGTGTGTGTGTGTGTGTGTGTGTGTGTGTGTGTGTGTGTGTGTATTAATATAATATAATATAACAAGGCCAGTGCAAAGAATAATGAAAAAAATAATTAATATAGGGCTGCAACAACTAACCAAAAAAGTAATTGAAAATAAATTAAATCAAATCTATATATATATTATATATATATATTATTATTTTTTTTTTATCGGAAAGTGACCTAAGAAATGTCACATTGTTCAGATGTACAAATGTATTTTTTTGCAATATTGCCAATATGCAATATCCAATATGGGCTGTTAATGCACATCTAAATATGTTGGCCTGAATGTGTAATTTGTAGTTGTAAATTCATAGATATAAATATTTCTTTATAACATTTTAAATGACAATTTACATTTCTTTTTCAGCCATGGACTCAACAGGAGGCCTTGCTGATGTAAGATTGAATATTATGTAGTATTTTATGTAACTATTTTTGAATTTCATATTTTAAATGGTTTTGTATATATATTTTTTTATTCAGCTACCATCAGAGCTGCTCAGACATATTCTTTTAGATGTTGTCTATGAAGAAGGAGATGGAGCCTTTCTCACTCTGTCACTAGTGTGCAGAAAGTTTTATGACATTATCAACCGTCAGAGTTTTCGAAGAAAAGCTCACTTTGCCTGGCTGGACAGTATGTATATTTAGTACTTTTATTAACTGAACAAGGTTTTTTAAAATATTTAGAGACTTTATTGCATTAATTCAGATTTTGTTTGTGTGTGAAGGTATCGTTGACTGGAAGTCTGTCAGTCCAGATGTGAGGAAATCATACAGAGTAGAGTTTGAGCTCACCAGATGTGATGGCTGTAGATGCATCTACAAAAATACCACTGGATACTGTGGCCATGGAAAGAAGGGGGTCTTCACAGCATTCTATTCAGACAATGACTTTGCTGGCTTCTGTTCTATAGACTGCTACTACAGCATGAATGAATGAATGGTTTATTTTTTTTTATTTTTTTTACTTGAATTGGCAACTGAAACTGAAAGCTAAATACATTTTTTAGTGGATAAAGCTGTGTCTGTTTGCTAAATTGGTTAATGTCACTTAACAGAAGGTTACCAAAGAAGGTTTAATTTTTAAAATTTTATAATTAGGTGGTTTTATCAACTATATATTTTTCTCTATCAGGCAAAACATTTTTTTTTAGGGTAACACTTTACAATAAGGTTTCATTTGTTAACATTGATGTATTAACTAATATTAACTATGAGCAATACATTTGTTACAGTATTTATTAAGCTTTGTTAGTATTAGTTAATAAAAATACAGCTGTTCATTGTTCTTGTTATTCACTTCACAGTGCTTTAACTAATGTTAACAAATGCAACTTTTGACTTACTTTAACTTAAGAACAGCTAGTGCGACTAACCGTGGTAAGAGACGTTTGTATCCTCAAGAAAATAACTGTAATTTGTTTTTGATTATTGATGAACTAAGACCTAAACTTGCGGTGGTGATGACGTCAGTGACCGCGCCATGCAAAAGTTCGAAGGTACTTTGAAAGTAATTTCAAGTAATTATATTCTTAATATCAATAACGCTGTTTTTACTTTGGAAGATTTTAATTTGGTTTTATAGCATTATGTTGAATTTATTGTCTTTATGCGGAACAGCCAGCTTTCGCGAAACCTTTTGGAACGCCCCCAACCTTTCGTTTAACGGAACCTTTTGGCACGCCCCCTAACTTTCGTTTCACCAATGAGAAACCTTTTGGCACGCCCCCACCTTTTGGCACGCCCATTGCTCCAGGCTGCAGCTACCCCTACTAGGATTTAATAAAAAATAACAGTATGTTCTGAAGATAAACGAAGGTCCTACAGTAGTGGAATGATACGAGGGTAATTAACAACCAAATTTATTTTTTGGGGGGGTGAACTAAAACTCTGCCTGTGGATCCAACAGTAGGTCATATGATTCACTTGCACCTACCCAAAAACTGTGATAGACTATAGTTGGCAGTACTATTAACACAGGTAATTAATAATTTATGTATCTATTTACTTATTTATTTTGTCCAGTAAATAACAAATTAGAATATACTCGAAAGTAATTAAATATGTATTTTAAATACATTAAATTAAAATACTGCCCATCTCTGGTAATATAGTTGGGTAAACGTCTATACTGGTGAACAGAAACTATAACAAATATAACTTTTTTAATGTATTTATCTATTTATTATTTTTGCATTTCCATTTGCTCCAATAGTAAAATACAATTTATCCACAATAGCATTTCCAAAAGAGGGGGAAAAATCCTTTAGGAATTTGCCGCTTGCTCTGATGTCTCTATAGTGGATAAACATGAGATGTAATTTGTTAGGTGGTGACAAGAGACTGACAAAAGAATGTTTTTACAATCAAGTCAGCAGTAAATACTTTTCTATTGAAAGAGCCTGAAACAAGGTTGTAAACAAGAAAGTTATTTTTACTTTCAACAACATCTTTAAGATGTAGCAAACAAATGCACTGAGTATCGCTGTCATCAGAAATCACCCTTAAGAGATGAAAGGATAGTACGACAAATAGATCGCTTTTCTCAGCAGACATTAAAATGTATGTTTTATTGTGAATATGAGGTTGAGCTAGTTGCTAATTACTAGTTCTAAAGTTACATTTTTTAACTAATAATGGAGGCTTGGGCTCAGATAAATGCAATGTCATACTCATAGCAGTGTGATACGGCTGTATATCAGCACACTATGATTACTTGCAGCCTTGTACCTATGGTTAAATTACAGCCGTGCTGATACAGCCATAACTATGTCTGAAGAGATGTCTAGACACACCTTGTTTATTTAGTTTGTCTCGTGTCCCATTAGATTACATGGAGAGGGTGGGTTTATGACCTATACTGGGACCAGCCACCTGGGGGCGATTGAGACGTGATGGCTTCACTTTTGAGGATTAGTGCGGCACACTCGTTACTGACTAGTTCTGAACAGTATTGACACATTGAAATTGTATTCCTTATGCAGAGAATCAAGATAATTACTTTTAAACATAAAGTGAATGCATTAAATTATGCCAGTCTTTTTTATTGTTATTTTAAACAATCCTTTTGATTTTTAATAAATGTGATAAACAACATTCTGGTCTTTTTAGTGTGCTGTATGAAGTACAAATTTGCCATCAAAAGGTACAAAAGGTCATTCCTTTCAAATCACAAACAAGGCTCAAGTCAAATCCCAAGTCCTCAAATAGTTAAAGTTAATTAGATGATTAAATGATGATTGTGCATTAGTGATGAACACCTAACAAGCAGCATTATTGAAGAAAAGAGAAACACAAGAACATATGACTTTAGCCAGAGCCTTGGATGGAATCAACTGAAGAAAAAATATCAAGATCTGATTTAACAACTCCACAAACAGCTTCACTCATTACTAACCAGACTGATGTTATTTTATGTCTGCAGTCTCTTATTGAGAATTAACAGAGGTTTAGATGTTGATGTTTTATTGGTTAAGCTTATTGGTCAAGAAAAATAAATAAATAAATACCACAATACCACCATAATTGTGGTCAGTGTTTGCTTTAGTTTGTCTCTCAATCCTATTTTTTTGATTTTGCTTCCAACCAGTTGCAATATTGTTTCACAGCAAACATTTGAGCATTGCTGAATCTAACCTAGATGACACATTTTAAGTTAAACTTCTACTTATGACTTCTCGGAATGAACATTTTATTATCAAAGTTATTTAAGCAAATGCCACCATATTGCTTTAATATTTCAAACTAAATTCTGAGTAAACACTTATCATACAATCCTCAATAGTGGTGAAAATAATTGTTATACTGCAGTGCATGATGGAAGTGTTTTGGTGTTACCCAGCATGCATTGCAGCATGAAGCATTTAGTTGATTGTCACCATTGTTGAGATTCACATGCTGGTTCTTGATGTCTCTGTGTGTGTGTGCGAATGACAATGAGTTCGAACAATGCTTTGAATGAATGAATGCAATCTAACAAACTTATAAAGCATATCTCATAGAGTAATAACTGATAAAATCTTCTTATTGTATCAACATTGATCTCTCTGCATTAGAAAGATCTTACTCAGGAGACAAGGGTAATGAGCCCAACTAAAGCACACATTGATCCACATGATGGTTCAACCTGTTTTACCCCTGATCTATCCATCTCTGTTTAAAGCTACAACTAGAGGTACAAAATGTTATCCTTCAGAATACCAACCCCCTTAAAAGGCCACCTTAAAATGTACAGATTTGTACCTTTTTTCTGAGAGTGTATAAGGTACAATTTAGTCAGCAGAGGTACATATTTCCTTTTGAAAGGTACATACTGCAAGATGTACAGATGCGTACCCACGTGAAAGGGTAGAACAGGTGTACCCTTAAGGGTACTGCCCCAGTGACAAGCCATTGTACCCCTGAAGGTACAAAGTATGCATTTTTTTTCTAACAGTGTAGCACCTCCCAACCTTTACTCAATGTCTGGTATCATAGCTGGCAAACATGGATTGACTCGAGTTAAAGAATCATGAACGGGATGAGTGTGTCTCCAATAACACTGCCATTATTCCAGACAGTGGCGGATCTAGGATTTTTTAAAGGCAGGGGCCACAGTGGGGCCACAATTTACAGAGGGGGGCCGAGTATAATGCAATTTTTTTAGATTATTTTGTTACGTGGCACTGAAATGCTGTCATACTTTTTTATTTCTCACCCATCATTGTTTTAATGAAAATAAATGCTTTTCTGATGTGATTTGAAATTAAGAAAAGGAAGAAAATACTTCGCCAAAAGGCAGATTTGTCACCGCTACAGTCTGCAGCGAGGGTGTCTCCTAAATTTTGCTAACCTGGTGGAAACGGTTGGGAGCTGCATTGCTCCTCACTGCTACTTGATTCTCCTTCTCTATCTCTCTCTCACTCCTGTCACTCTCAGCGGCAGGCATAGGCTTCTTTTTATTCAGAAACCATAAAATGTCCCGCATCATCCTTCCTCTTCATGATTTCTACCTCTGCCAAACATTGTGGTTAACAAAAATCACTGATTTTAAACACTTCAGTATTACACTTCAGAATAACTTAAGTAATACAATGTTTCCTGTACACTTTGCATTACATTTATTTACAACAATTAATGTCTGGCTGTTTGGTATGACCGAATAGGGATGTAAGTGTCAGACACCATTATCCGTATTACTTCCCTGACCCTGAACTGTGCAACTGTGTTAACTAATATGTGAATCCTATATTAAATCTAACTTAGCTGCAAACAAATCAAAAACTTAGGTAAAAATCAGTCGACTCTCCCGAGCATACCTGCCAACTTTTCACAAAACCTTGGAGTGAGATTTTGTCAGGGGTGATCAAAATTATGCCGCACATACAGCCTCACAAGTTGGTGGCTCAGATATCAGAGAATTGGAATTAATTTTATGTTGTACCCTGCATTCTGGTGGTTTGTGGGAAGGCCCAAAGCAGCCTACTGGAGATGGACAATATTGGTTACATTCTGTGAAGCAGACATAGCTGAAGGTCCACCCCCAGGAAATGTTGGATTAAGTAGATTTGACTTCCTGCATTCTAGTGGATTTTTGGGTGGTCTGATAAAGATGTGCATAATGTTCGGCATAATGATTTGTAGGTCCTTCTAGACTTGAGCTGAAAATTCAACCAGAAAACTATTGTTGTGCCTAAATGACTGCCTATGTACCACAATAAAGCCTTATTATAGACCAGTCTTTAAGATTTGACCTAGGTAGGTTGATTGATATTTTGATTAGAATGGTATTAAACTAATTCTTAACTGATTCTATGTTGTGAATAATTGTATTCTTAAGGGCACTTGATGATTAATGTTCAGCCAAAAACGACACAAGATTAGTTAGGGAGGGACATTATTCTTCATTCAAAGCCTCCCACTACATGGTCCATCAGAAACAAATAAAGTGCAACAAATAAAGTGCTTAAACAGTACACCTTTTTCAAGCAATAATACAGATGAATGCATTACACAAATAACTAAAAATGAGGCATAATCAGTATCAGATGCAGATCAGAAGCTGGGTAAAGTCCTTGTCTATGATCTGTGGGCATGGTTATACTGGCCTGTGGCCTTCTTGGAGGCCTTGATGATATCTGAGGGGGGCTCCCATTTGAAGCAGGGCTCCAGATTGGCCATTTTTATGGTCATTATTGATGACAAGGTGCCATCCAATGCTAGGCTGTTTCTTCTCTTGGTTTTGTTCAGTCCCACCTCTCAGCATCTGCGTTTGCATGGGGCAACACCAGGACCAGTTTGGCGACGACAGCAAGCCTCTCGAATTCTTTGGCTCCTGTCACCAATGGAAAATGCACCAAGAACACAATGGAAAAACATACCTTGATTTTTGATTGATTAATACTGTAAGTATACTGTAGGTTGATCCATCTGTCTTTTCTCACTTGGCTGGTTGTTTAAATAAAATAAAAGGTTTTGCTTTTATCCTGGCAAAGGTCTCTTACGGGACATCTTTGAAACCTTAAATAATTTATGGTCATGTTGGTTTAATAACTCTACTCTCAGTTACAAAAAACATGCCTACTTCTATTGCACAAATTTCCTGTATTTATGTTAAATTCTTTGGAATACATCTTACCTGTTCGAAGTGCTGTTTTAGTCCTACAGAAAAAAGTCTTCATCCACAGTGAGTCCTTTTCTTTGGCCTGTTAATAAAAAGATAAATGCCATGTGAGTAAATAAAAAATGCTATGAACTGATGTTTTGAGCATGCTGTATACCACGAAGTTAAAAGGGTGCTCTCCTGCTGCCTGTTATGACAGCTAAGTTTACATTCACCACACTAAATCATGTTCACAGACACACGCACAAACACAAACAAATAATTTATTTCAAGATTTAAAGTTTAAGAGAGTGAGTACTCAATTGGACGAGATTTCGTTGTTACACACCTAGTCTCAGCTCAGATTCATCATCAGACTTCTCGAGGTGGTCGTTTCTCTCATTGTCTTTCGGGGTATCTCTTCTTCTGTCGCTAACTTCGGGGTGCAGCCAGCCATAGACGCCATCAGCGCCATCTAGGAGATTGAAAAGGAACGAACTTAGCCCAAGAACGTGTTTTTTTTTTTTTTTGCGTGAGTAATTGGATATGTGGCGTGAGTGCAAGTGAAAAAAGGCAAAATCGTGTGTCACACGGCGAAAGCGTGGGAGTTGGCAGCTCTGGCCGAGTGGCTTTCACGCTGGCTATCGGGCACTCGTCGAGTCCTGAGCTGATTAGCTTTCTAACATTAGAGAAAGAGAACTTAAATGACATCAACCATAATATGCTTTTTTACTTTAAAGTTTTGAATAGGTACTTCCCGTAAAGGGGACGAAGACCGTGACTGAAAACACAGCACTAGCAGTTGTAGACAGAAACCGTTGAGCAGGTTGATTTTCAAACAACGAACCGACGCAGCCAACAGAGAGCTTGATGTAAATCAGCGATGACTGACAGGACAGGGGCACTTCAGGGGCCAATCAGATTTCAACTGGGGCCGGTGCCCCTCTGACCGCACCCCTAGATCCGCCCCTGCACCCAATCAACTCGTCCCGAATGATTGACAAGCGAGACGGCCAATCTGCACGCCACCTGCGACAGTGAAAGTAGAAGAGAGAGAAAGGAAAGGAAAACCCGGAAAAAGAACAAACAGAAAAATACTCAAACAATAACTCAGCGTCACATATAGGGACGTAACAACAACAAATAAAATAACAATTTGGATTATAAAAACACTATGTTGTGTTGGTGAAGCATCTGCATTTATAATATAGGACACATACTCAAGGGAATGCTGACGTGGCTGTTCACATCAGAATCATAGTCAGAAATGCAATATGTTCAACAACAACAACAGCTAAATAACTACACAAATAAGGTTAATAGAGTCAAGTGTTAAAGCCATCATTCACATTTTTAAACAAACAGACAAACAAACAAACAAACAAATGATGTCTTCTTAATAGGTTATACCAGCACAGATTGTTGACAGATTGTTGCCAGTTTGATAGGACGGTATCAGAAGCAGAATTCTTGTGCTGTGATTGGTGTTCATTTATTACAAAATTACACAAGTCAACATTTAAAGTGGATCAAAACCTTTCAACATAATTGTCCAAAAAACAAAATGTGTTCTTGTCTTAGGACAACTTTCATTAACTTTTTGATCCACTAAAAATGTTAACTCCTGTAGATAAATAATAAAATAATTATACAAAATAATATTTCTGTAAATGCCCTCCAATAAGGCATACATTTTCTATCATCTCTTATCTAATTACAGCAGCTGAAACCCTGCAACATTTACTGCACAAGAACCAGGGAGAGCATTACATTTTCGTCCCCATAATGTAGCTCCAACAACACACACTGCTAGGAAAACTTTGGATTTGCAAGTGTATTGTGTTTTTCCACGACTGGAAAAGTTGTTTGAGCTGACAATTTTGTTTTGCTATCTCTGCTACAGTTTACCCCACATTTGTAATTAATTGTAAATGTGTTTTTGCAAAAACACATTTAATCGTACATTTATTTTTGCCTTTATTCAAAACATTCAGCAAAATCTAAAACACTTTTGACAGTGCATGCAGTCCTTGATGAGGTGCATGAGTTGATGAGGAGGTGAGCCGATATTATGATGCAACTAAATTAACTAGGGACAAGACATTTTGAGGCTTTACATGACAGAAAGGCACATCCTTTTTCATGAAATAAGCATCACAAATTTGCATAGTTATTTTTTTTCAGTCACCATAATTTAAATAGAGCTGTTTATTGTTGCAAGCAATCATTCTGTTATAGACAGAGAAAAGATAAACCAATACACACAAATTACAAGGTACATAAATATTGTCAGTATCTATCTATCTATCTATCTATCTATCTATCTATCTATCTATCTATCTATCTATCTATCTATCTATCTATCTATTTATATATCTATCTATCTATTATGTTATTTGTGTACATAATACTTTTTTATTTTAGGCTAAATGGATTTCAAGTAATATTTGTATTTATTTGGTTATTGTATGCATTGGCTTTCAAGTTGTCTTTTTGTGCAAAGAGGAAAATGTGTCTTAAAAACCCCTTTTGATCATGTTAATTAAAAGGACAGACACAGCTTTTAAATAACAAACTATGTGTGCTGTTCTGCATTTAGGAAATCAAGCTGTCATGAAAAATATTTCTTTCATACTGGATGGATACAGAGGAATATATGACCAAAGATATATTTTTGTGGTTATGTTATCTTTACTGTACCCAGTCATGATAATTTCTAACAGTTTACTCATTTATATAATATGTGTTGAAAGAGGGCTTCATAAGCCCATGTACATCTTTATTTGCAATTTGGCATGTATTAATTTATATGGTGGATCTGCTGTTACACCTTTTGTTTTGACTAAAATTCTGACAGAGAATTATCAAATAACATGGCTTTCTTGCCTTGTGCAAATCTTTAGTATATTTACCTATGGTGGTTGTGACCTAACAAACTTAACAGTTATGGCTTACGATCGATATATATCTATATGCTATCCTTTAGAATACGAAAAAATAGTCACGCCAACAAAAGTGGCTATAGGTGTTGCAGTTTCTTGGCTTTTGCCATTTGTGCGATCGACCATCACTATCTCAATTACAGCTAATCTTAACATTTGTGGAGTAATTATTGAAAAAGTCTACTGTGACAATTTTTCTGTTGTGAAGCTAGCATGCACTGACACTTTAAGTAACAGTATATATGGTGTTGTTATGATGTCCCTTACTATCTTACTGGTTGTCATCATTTGCTATACTTATGTAAGGATCATCTTTATCTGCTTGAAGTTGTCAAAACTAGGTCGAGTTAAATTCAGCACATGTGTCCCACATCTAATAGCGTTAATGAACTTTGTAATTGGTAGTTGCTTTGAATTGTTCCAAAGTCGATTCAATATGCGTCATGTGCCTTACACTGTTCGTGTTGTATTCTCTTTGTATGTTCTTATTTTGTCTCCTATTATAAATCCAATCATGTATGGAGTAAAAACTAAAAAAATAAAGGAAGCCATTGTTAAAAGAAATGTCATAGATTACTCTTAAAACAGGTTGTCTAATCTGTGGAACAAGTTCTGTCCACTCCATCTCTAAACAAATGTAAAATGTGAACTTATATGTAAATGGTAACCCAAATGAGTGATAACATACTGTTTTATGCTGTTATCTAAAACTTAGTGTACATAAAAATGTAGCTTGGCATATGAACACGCACTGTAATGTTGTTTGTTTTACTTTGTAAGGTTGCTGATCAGTTTAGAGTTTTGCCAACTTTGCTCAGATGTGTATTGACAAATACTGAATATCTCACTCTATTATTACTTGCTGCCCTTCAGTTCGGGCAATAAGGTTTTATCTGGCCTTTTTTTGTTTTACAAACCAGAACAATTTTAAGCAGTTTGTCTACATGTACATCTAACAGAGTGCTATTGTTGTGTTATTACACTGCCTTACATTGTTATTTAATTTGTAAGCATTTGCTAATTATAAACTGCTGGCTTGTCAATTGAATTGACAGTATATTAAACCACAACAACTTTAAACTTTATATTTTTAATTAGTGAAACATGTTCTACTAAAGATATCATGAATGTTGTTAATAGTAATGTTAATGTCATAGGGATCTCTAGTGCATGGTTTTTTTTTTATTATAAAAAACTCATAATTCTAAGTCCATGAGCCATATTTTTTTTATCTTCACAAAGTAATGACAGTAAATGTTTAAAGGTTGTAATATTTAGTTATTTTGCAAAACTAAGAAAATGCAAAATGCCATAAAAATGTGATGCCAGGCATAAAAGACTATATTTATTTGTGTATGTTTTTTTTTTTTTTTACAATGCAAAACCTGTGGCTACAATTGCCTTTGCATTCCTTTGAAAGATGAATAAATATGGATTATATAACTGGCTAACATTTTGGATTTTTAAATTTGCATAACTGCAGACAAAAAAAAAAAAAAAAAACGGTAACACTTTCGAATACTGTTACACCATTAATGAATTATGTCTCAGGTTACCTGGTTAGGTCTCATGGTTCCCTGAAAAGGAAATGAGACAATGCGTCCTCTAGAGGTCGCTTTGGGGAACGCCTTCGGCGAGACCAGTGTCTGAAGCATATATCTAAACACGACAATAATATTGGCCGGCGACAGCCTATGACAGGGGTCGGCAACCAACCACCCTCTGCGTGCCAACAGTGGGACGCAGAGGGATAATCGCTGGCACGTAAGCTGCAATAGGGAAAACTGCATGCTGACGTACATTTTGATGTAATAACTTATCATAGTCACATAGCCTGTCTACGTAAGCACATGACCGCTGCACATAGGCGCTTCAGATCAAAGCCTCAGCGGTCTAACAGCGCTCGTCAATGTCAAAATGACTGAGATGGCCAATCAAATCAAATTAGGCGGGGTTTACCATTCACAGATGCTGAGCACAAAGCGTCAGTTTAACGTTGAAAGAGAGCGAGGTAAGATGAAGCTGCAAATCATTTAATATTAGTCAACTGTTTTATAATAGAAATGTTAAATGGCCGACAACAATATACAGTGATACAAACTACTTGAATTTTTTTCTCAAATATGGCAATTTTGAGAGAGAGAGAGAGAGAGAGAGATGTGAGAATTGTAAGCGTTCGTCTCTCTCTACAAACAATGAAGCTGAGTTTAGTTACTTAAAATACAGCAATTTTACCCCCTCATTGCTGAGATATATAAAATAGCGATTCAGTATCGATTAATGAAAGTCGTGTGGCAGCACTGACAAGAAGTTTATGAGCTTCTGAATGTGATCTACAATCTCTGTGTGTGAGTGGTGTGTGTGAATTAAGATAGAATGGTGATTAAACTGAACGGTTTTAATACATTGGCCTTGTCTCTCACACACAGTGGTGTTCAGTATGGTCACACAGCTGTTGTTCAAGAAATGTTTTAATGTTGCGGGGTTGGGGGGGGGGAGGGGGTGGGTATTGGCAAAGTGGTTAACCAGAAAAATATCACGTCATGCCAAAAAGGTTGCCGACCCCTGGCCTATGACATCATTACTGGCGCTACCACAGTATAAAATGGTGCCGGGAGAACACGTTATCTGCTTCTTCATCTGAAGCTCATGTCTGAAGCATGGCGAGGAGTCTAGAGGATGCAGTATCTCATTCCCTTCTCAGGGAACCGTGGTTGCATACATAACCTGAGAAGTTTCCTTCCAAGGGAACTTCCCTGGCTTGAGGAAGCCTGAGCCCAGGGCAAAGCTCAAGGCTTGAAATCAGAATAAAAGGATTCCTTAAGGGGATGCGGCCGAGTAACATGGCTGACATAAACCCATATCTTGGCCTGTCACTAAGGGGACTCTCTTCTGCTCTTAGAACGAGCTACCCGAGGATCACATGATAGTCCGGGAACTAAGTAGCAAACATCCTGCTTAAAATGTATTTTAAAAGATACACACACGGAGAGTGGGGCCCAAGGTAAGAACCGGGGCCTGAGCCAACTCAGAGAAAGGGGACGATGCAAGCATCAGGAGGACTAGGACCAGAGGAAACGTTGCTGTTTCTTGTAATAATACATTTCTATATTTAGCATGGACTGATAGTGTGCGGGATAGTATTTTTTAGAAATACCATTTCTAAAAAGGTTACAAAAGCCACGGCGGGCCAGTACCCGATGTAACTGAGACTGCTCAGGAGTAGCAGGTTACTCAGGTCTCACAATCAAGGAGGGGAGCTCTAATATGATCGACCATAAGAACAGCCTGCCAGGGAGGCAGAAGATAGCCAAGCTACCTGATGTGGTTGCCAAACAGAGCTCCAGAGAGCATAGGGCCCGAGTCCCAGAAGTGGGAGAGAGGGGAACACTGCTAGACTCAACCATAAGAGCAGCCAAATAGGAAGGCAGGAGCCTAACAACCTGGCATGGCTGCTCATTGGAGCTCCGAGGAGCGGAGGACTCGACGATGGGAGAACTCAGATGCTCAGTTGGGAGCGGTGTGCTCATAGGTGACCTTCAAGAATGAGGGGAGCACTGCTAGGCTCACATTCAAGAGCAGTCTAACAGGGAGGCAGAAAGAACCTGACAACCTGACAGCTGCTCAACGGAACTCCAAAGAACGGAGGACTCAACTCACAAAACAGGAGGATAACTATATATACATGACCCTTGCGAACAAGGGGAGCACTGCTGGGCTCAACTAAAATAGCAGCCTAACAGCGAGGCAGAGAGAGGCCTAACAACCTGAGGAGGCTGCAAATATTGAGCTCCAGGGAGCGGAGGACCTGGTGAGACGGGGCCTCCAACGATCAAATGGGAGCAGCGAGTTCACAAGTGACCCTCAGATCAAGGGGACTACAGCTAGACTCAACCAAGAAAGGAGCAGTGCATCAGGGAGGCAGCAAGTGGCCAAACTACCTGGTGTCGCTGCCACGGAGCTCAATGGAGCAGAGGCCCAACTCAGATGCTCAATTTGGTAGAGGCGTGCTCATAGGAGACCCTCTAAGGTGAGGGGAGCACTGCTAAGCTCAACAAATAAGGAGAGCAGCCTAACAGGGAGGCAGAAAAAGGCCTAAAAACCTGAGGCAGCTGCTCAATGAAGCTCCAAAGAGCGGATTACTTGATGAGAGGAGGCCTCAGATGCTCAATTGGGAGCGGCATGCTCAAAGGTAACCCTCTGAGGTGAGGGGAGCAATGCTAGTCTCAACCAAATAAGGGCAACTTATCAGGGAGGTGGCAAGTGGCCAAACTACCTGATATTGCTGCCACGGAGCTCAAAGAGTGGAGGGTTCAACCCCTAGCAAGTGGAGAGAGGAACCCAACTCGACCAAAGCGATCAATAGCTCAGGGGCAGAGCACCTACCTTTGAAGTAGAGAGGAGGACTCACATAGTCTGCCCAGGACCTGCGAGCTCATAAAAGACCCTCCCGCAGTGAGGGGAGCAGAGTCATGTCCAAGAAGCAAATTGACCGCAATGGAACATCAGAAATGGGATCCAGCTAGAAGGGGATCACATATTCCTACAGGGAACAGAAGAAACAGCAGGACCCGATAACCATTCATGTATACAGAGCTACTGCTCGCTCCTCAGAGCCGAAGCTTTCAGGAATAGTTTCCTCAGAAACACATCTCACTCGTACCTCAGGGAACACAGTGTGCTCAAGCCCACACCGCGGTGGGGCAATTACTGGTTCGACCATAAGGGCAGTGTGACAGGGAGGTCTCATGGGCCTGACCATCTATCAAGCTAAAGAGTGGAATTAAGGAGTGTCGACCCACTCAACGCCACAGCGAGAGGAGCTCTAGCTCAAAGAACATGCATAATGGTTGAGGGAACGATTCATATCTCAGGAGACCCCTCAGGGTGAGAGATGAGTAGCATCTCCTGGCCGGGGCAGCTTCTCGAAGCAAACACCCTGCCATGAGATCAGGGAGCATGTAACGAAGCATTTTACTCAGAAAAACGCTCAACCTGAATGGAGGACCTGCGGGTCCTGAGGTTGCAGCTTTATACTGGGAAATTGATGCTAGGAGGTTCTCGCAGAAGCCCACACTGCGTGTCCAAAAAAATGAAGCCGAGGATGTAGGGCCATCAGCCAGCCTGGAAATGGTACAGGGGGTGAAACCAACCTCATAATTGGTCAACAGTGAGAGATTCCGACTTAGCAAGGGGTCAAACCTAGAAAAGTCAGAAAAACAACAGGTCCAAGTAGCATTGCAGAGAAAAGCTTGTTAGTGAATTCAAATGAAACTAGCAATGGTGTAGATGAAATGGATCGTACTCACCCACCACGGTTCCTGCACATGACTAATATATATAATCTGAAGGCAAAGTCCGAAGAACACTTTCGTCTGGACCGTCAGTAGATAGATCTATGAGACATAGAAACTAACCAAAAACATAGGTCAGCAGGAGAGACTGCAATGTTGCCATCAGGAGAATTGAAGGGAGAAAGATGAGCTCCCGGATTGCAATATAATGTGGTTATCTGACAAGGACATGATAAAAATTATCTGTCCAACAACTGCAGACAGATATCAACACTATACCATTCCAATATAAACGTAAGGAAATGACTGATAGGGAAAGATTTCCTGTCAGGTCCTTTCCATGTTCTGTCCATCATACGCGAGCCACGAGCAAAGGGCAGACAAATCTCACCGCAACCGTAACATGAAGCATGCATTCAAGTCCCGCGGCAGCCAAACACGCCCTGCTCAAGCGCGAGATTACCTCAGAAATCAAGCGAGAATGTAAAACTGCTGCCATGAATGCATCGCTAATCCAGCGAGAGGTGAATGCACTCATGCAAACGTTATCTACAAACTCGGGTAAATGGTAAAATAATCACCTCCCCCTCAGCAGACCCACGAATGCATCACGATAAGCACAAGCCGTTCAATTCAGCGTGTTCAATTCATGCCTGTTCTTACAAGAAATAAGCAATGAATGCACAGGGCATCCAAGTCCCTCAATAGCTGAAAGCTCTTGATCTTGACCACAACACATGAGCGGTGTGAATCTGCGGGTATCAGAGCAAAGCCTTTGGCGAGAGAACATGCACTCCTAGTCCTGCGTAGCTTATTGCTAACATAAACAAACAGTCAGTGAAAGTAGAAGTAGAGGAAATATTCTCCCAGCGCCCTTTTATACTGTGGTCATGCCGGTAATGACATCATAGGTTGTCGCAGGCCAATGTTGTTGTCGTGTTTAGATATATGCTTCAGACATCTCGCTGAAGGCATTCCCCAAAGCGACCTCTAGAGGATGCAGTCCGAAGATCCCTCGGATGGAAACTACACAAGAAAACATAAGTAAACCAATATTAACACTCTAGTAACTTCTAATATCTAACAAGGAACTCTGATTAATGAATTGGTAAGTAATAGTTCTTAGTCAAATTTGGTAGTTCACTATTAGCTAATCAGTAACTACTATTTTTTTCATATGTCCCTAAGAACTACTTCAAAAATCTGTTAAATTTACGGTAAAATACCGGCAGCTGTGGTTGCCAGAATGTTACCGTGAAAAATACGGTAGCAGCATTTTAGGATTTACATTACTGTTTACATTTACAGTGAAAAAACGTATTTCTTTAACTGATACAATGTTAATATACAAACTTTTCAGTTAACTCATTTTATTTGCAGAAACCGACTGCACTTAAATTGTCCAACTGCCATTTGTTTATAAACCAATATTTATAATGTTTAAGTAAAGTGAGCATAAGAGTATTGGAAACTATTTGGCTTCAGTACATGAAGAAAAACCTACTGATTTACACAGTCATTAAAATCATCAACTCAACTCAAACCTCTTGTAGATAACAGCAACACACACATGTGATTAAAATTTGTGAAGAGATTCACTAATCTAACTACACAGTATCTACACAGTTACTGTCTTTAAATAAAGCAACATACAGCATAACAGCAATGTTTCTTTGTTCATGCTTGACTTAAACACAGGCTCTACTCTCCAGCACAATGGTGACCCACCAAATACAACCGGAAGTTGGCTGTTAGGTTTTACAGTATTTTGCTGTTTTTTTTCTTGATTTTACAGTGAAATACCGGCAGCTGTGGTTGCCAGTAATCTACTGTTTTTTAATTTACGGTGTATATCTGTTAAAATTAAGTTTGTGTATTTTTTTTTAATCTCACACATTTAACCCCACAGCAAAATCCTTGGTTTTAAAGAGCACTTATATATCCACACTACAGAGTGTTGAAGTAACACTGAAGTTAATGAGAGAATGAAGTGACTAATTAAATGAGGATTGAGCTTTAGTGATGAACACCTGCTGTTAACAAGTTGAATCACCGAAGGAAAGAGTAACAATAGCAGAGAAACAAAACTTACAGCCAAAGCCAAAGTTCAAATAAACGGAAATAAAACAAATTCAATCTCTGAAGATCTCGGTGATTAAACAACTCCACAAACAGCATCACCAGCTTCTTATTACAAAACACTTCTGTCAATTTCTGTCATATGTGTACAAAAGCTCTTATTGAGATTTTAGGTGTTGGGCTTTCATTGGAAGTCACCATATTTGTGATCAGTGCATGCTTTAGTTGGGCTCTTGATAGGGCTGTAATCAAGTCCACCGTTGTCGAGTCCAAGACAAGTCCAAGTCCAGGAATATCGAGTCCTAGACAAGTCCAAGTCCAAATGAGACTGTCAAAACAGAGAAAGATAAATAATTTTCTTCAAAACAACATACTTAATTATTGATAATTAATGTGATACAAGAAACAGCATATCTTCTATTCTAAGATAATCATTTTGCATTATTATTTGCAATGATCTAAAAGCATGTGCAGCAACACAGTAGGATCAAATTAGGCTATTTTATTTATTTTAGCTTTAGCAATTTCACTAAAGTCACATAACCATTATAGTGTAACGATCATATTATGGGTTGCCAATGGAAAATATTGCAAATAACAAGCAACATAAGTGTAAAAAATCAACATGTTCCCATTCTTAAACGTGTTACTTGTTCTAAGGCAGGGTGTCCAAACTCAGTCTTGGAGGGCATGTGTCCTGCAGAGTAGCTCCAACTTGCCTTAAAGCACCTGCCTGAAAGTTTCTAGTGTGCTTAGATTAGCTGTTTCAGGTGTGTTTGATAAGGGTTGGAGCTGAACTCTGCAGGACACCAGCCCTCTAGGACCAAGTTTCGAGACCTCTGTCCTAAAGAAGCCATATAAACCTCCCAAGCAAGGCTGTATAGCATATAACAATTTTCAGGTCTGTGTGTCTGTGTGGTCGCACATGCATTTGTTTGCTATTTTCCTTTAGCCATATAATATAAGTGCTATATAATATATACTAGGGATGAGCAGTACAGCATTATCTGTATCTGTATCTGTATCTGTTAACCATATGAATTAAAAATCTGTATCTGTATCTGTACTCGGATAAGGCTAACCCGGAAGTGGGCGGGATTTAACCTGGAAGTGGGTCGGGTTGTCTTGAAATGGGCGGGCTTTAACCGGTATGTTATTTTAAGCATGCAATTGATATGGGTTGATCAGAAATTGTTATATTTATTGCTGATTAGAAAACTATTTACATGACAGCATCAGCATTAAGCTTCAGATCAATGGTTTTGATCACGATAACAAACGAACTATATACAGAACAAGTTTTGCAACAATGAATACAACACATGCGGTTGCAATTATGAAGTAATTATGAAGTAAAATGTAATGAACACGAGTTTTCATCTCAACATAACTTTCTTTTTTTAACTTTTAATTTTTTTATGATCAGTGCGAATTTACAGCAAGAAAGTGTCAGACACTCTCTTGATTTAAAAGGTTTAAAAAAGAAAAAAAAAATCTCCGACAGGCAGAGACGCGAGTCGCATTCTACCAAGCACCACGTCTGAACAAACCCCACGTTTACCAAAACTCTACTGGTTAATAAGTAAGTACTACAAACCAAAGTAAAAACAAACCTGAAGCTGAAGAAACCCTAAACCTTAACGGAAAACCCAGGAACCTGAGTGACTGAGGGAGAGACAGAGAGCGCTGTCTCTTCTCTTCTCAGTGTTCTGTGTGTGAGTGAGCAGAGCGGGACACAGCAACACAATAAGGGTCGCTCACATATGGCGCCTAACCATCAGCCGCGCCTCCGTTACAAGAAGGTGCGGTGCGCGTTGAGATGTTTTACATTTGAAATAACGAACTTGAGACTAGCCAGACACAGTCAGCTACCCAATGAGAATGTTTATTCAATCCGAGCACAGATATTGACTCTGATACTAAGTGCTTTATCCGCATCGATACTCGATCCGCTCAATATATACATCCCGGGGGAGATATAGACAGTGTTACAGGTGTTCATTTAGTTCAGTTAGAGAACAGACAATTAAAGATTTAAAAATAAAGAAATTAAAAATTTGAAGTTTTTTTTTTTATTGCTGGGCGATAATTGCAAAAAAAAAAAAAATCTTGATTTTCTCAGAATATTTGACCAATTCTTGATTTTGTAAGATTTTAAATAGTCAACTTGAAAATGTAACTACAACATGATTCAAGCTACTTTTTCTTTATTAACCCTCTAGTTAAAGAAAAGTATATTCTAAGTGCACCACAGTAGCATGCTGGCAACCAGAGCTGCCAGTAGATTACCGTTAATTCAAGGGGAAATACAGCAATATACTGTAAAACATAACAGTTAGATTTCCCAAACAAAACAAGTTAATTTCACTGAAATATTAGTGGATTTTCGTAGAAAAAAGTTATGTAAAGTCATTAACTGATAAGGAGAGTATATATTAATCTGAAATGTATTAATGTGGTTTTGCACAAGAGATATCTGTTAGTTTAATTTAGTTTTGTGGGTCACCATTGTACTGGAGAGCAGAGCCTGTGCTTCGGTCAATGATGAGCCACAAACACTGATGTTCTGCTGCCTTATTTAAAGACAGTAATTGTAGAGTTGCTGATTCAGTGACAATATCTTTACGAAGCATTTCAGTACGAAATGTTTTCTGTTGCTAGTTAATGACAATCTACAAAGATTTGAGTAAAAGTCATGTTTGGTTGTTTTATTATTACACTTTGTGTTTGTGGTTTTATAGTAATACATATTGCTTAGTGGACTCAAATGAAATAAGTGCACTGTACTAACACTGTAATGACTGGTCAAAGGCGTGTGGATCCATTTGCAGTAATCAAAGCAAGAATCAAACAGGCAAAGGTCAGCAGGCAAAAAAACAGGAATATCAGAGGCAGGGCAGAGACGTAAAGAATACCAGGCAGAAGTCGGGGTCACAGGCACAGGTTCAGAGTTCCAAGGTCGGGCAGTCCGGTGTCAAACACAGAGATAACAACCAGCAGGATGGGTAACGCTCAGAAATGTCAGCCGGGGCTAGAACAAGACTTCGCGGTGAGTGCAAGGAAGTGTGCTGCTTTTGAGTGTGTGTGAATGAGGTGCAGGTGTGGTGAGACAATCAGGGTTAATGAGTGATTGGTGACAGCTGTGTGATTGGTGCAATGGTGGATGGGAAATGCAGTCCGTGGGTGATGTGCAGCTGTAGTGTGGTGCAAGAGATGGCAGAGACGTGAGGGCGGACGAGACAGCAGAGACGTGAAGTGACACTGGGTAAACCGCTGTGGCGTGACGAGACTCTGGTAGCTCAGTTGTTGCGTCCGCCATTTAAGATTCTGGAGGGTCAGCGGTGATGTGAGGTGACTCTGGCAGGTCAGCGGAGACGTGAGGTGACTCTGGCAGGTCAGCGGAGACGTGAGGTGACTCTGGCAGGTCAGCGGAGACGTGAGGTGACTCTGGCAGATCAGCGGAGACGTGAGGTGACTCTGGCAGGTCAGCGGAGTGAGGTGACTCTGGCAGGTCCGCGGAGACGTGAGGTGACTCTGGCAGGTCAGCGGAGACGTGAGGTGACTCTGGCAGGTCAGCGGAGACGTGAGGTGACTCTGGCAGGTCAGCGGAGACGTGAGGTGACTCTGGCAGGTCAGCGGAGACGTGAGGTGACTCTGGCAGGTCAGCGGAGACGTGAGGTGACTCTGGCAGGTCAACGGAGACGTGAGGTGACTCTGGCAGGTCAGGCGCCCACCAGGGCAGAGCAGACAGGCGCCCACCAGGGCGGAGCAGACGAAACAGGCGCCCTCCAGGGCGGAGCAGACAAGACAGGCGCCCTCCAGGGCGGAGCAGGGACCCCTGGCAGAGACTGGGACCTAGAGGAAACTGAAACACAAGAAACAGAGAGAGCACTTATAGTCTCTAGGACCGAAGCAGGGAGTTTAGGCGGCCATGGTAGATCCAGGGCCTTGGGCAGCCATGATGAATCGGGGGACTCCATGGGCCATGGCGGGTCCGGGATCTCAGTGAACCATGGCGGGCCCGGGGTCTCAGTGAGCAATGGCGGGAAGCTCCCCCCCAGAAAGTTCTTGGGGAACTCCACTACCTCAAGGGGCACTCAGGAGGCGCGAACGTCAAGGGGCATTCTGGAGGTGCTGGGTCTCGGGGGCGCTCAGAAAGCGCTAAACTGGACAGAACCAGCGGAGAAGGCGAGCTGGGAGGGATCAGCGGAGACGAAGGAGAGCTGGGCAGGACCGGCTGGGGAGCGGACTCTGCGAGCTCCTGGGACGGAGCGGATGCTGGAGCGGACTGGACGGAGCGGGCTCTGGAGCGGACTCTGCGAGCTCCTGGGACGGTGCGGGCTCTGGAGCGGACTCTGCGAGCTCCTGGGACGGAGAGGGCCCTGGAGCGGACTCTGCGAGCTCCTGGGACGGAGCGGGCCCTGGAGTGGACTCTGCAAGCTCCTGGCACGGAGCGGGCTCTGGAGCGGACTCTGCGAGCTCCTGGGACAGAGCGGACCTGGGGATGCCAGCTGCTCGCACCGACACCAGTGGTGGGTCCAACACACTAGCAATCAGTCCTGGCCAAAGAGGTGCATCTGCAGACCTGGTAGCCATCCTGGCCGGGGACTCTGGCTTGGCAGGCCTGGCGAGAGCAGATTCTGGCTTGGCAGGAACGATGAGAGCAGATTCTGGCTTGGCAGGACTGTTATGAGACTCAGGATCGGCGGCCATTTTGTGACAAGGTTTGGAAGTAGAGGTTCCTATGGGGGGATGGTTCTCCTCCTCCGCAACTCCCACGGTGAAAGGAGAGCCACTCAGTTTTTAATGCTAGGTCACTATACTCTTCCAGTGTCCAGGTAGCCTCATGCAGCGGCATGATTGAACTGAGTGGTTCAGATAAACCCCCTCGAAAAAATATCATCAGGCATAGTTCATCGAGCCGAGTCAGGTGTGCCAGTTCCAGAAAGTCTGCAACATATTCCTCAATGGACCTTGTACCTTGG
This sequence comes from Gymnocypris eckloni scoliostomus, assembly GCA_027564155.1. Lineage (NCBI taxonomy): Eukaryota > Metazoa > Chordata > Actinopteri > Cypriniformes > Cyprinidae > Gymnocypris > Gymnocypris eckloni. Next base: position 25,878,157 of record CM050417.1, read on the forward strand.
CGGAGTAACATCAACCTTACTGCTGGATTCATCTTTGGCAAAGTCTTCTGTAATGACTGGTCAAAGGCGTGTGGATCCATTTGCAGTAAGATATTTATTAGACGGAGGCAGAATCAAACAGGCAAAGGTCAGCGGGCAAAAAACAGGAATATCAGAGGCAGGGCAGAGACGTAAACAATACCAGGCAGAAGTCGGGGTTACAGGCACAGGTTCAGAGTAATAGATAACACATAGATAACAACCAGCAGGATGGGTAACGCTCAGAAATGTCAGCCGGGGCAAGAACAAGACTTTGCGGTGAGTGCAAGGAAGTGTGCTGCTTATGTGTGTGTGTGTGAATGAGGTGCAGGTGTGGTGAGACAATCAGGGTTAATGAGTGATTGGTGACAGCTGTGTGATTGGTGCAATGGTGGATGGGAAATGCAGTCCGTGGGTGATGTGCTGCTGTAGTGTGGTGCAAGAGATGTGGTGAGTGGCAACCAGATTCGTGACATACACCATATAAACACTTTTTTTAACTTGAATGTTATGAAGCAATCGGTTTCCAAAACTAAATGAGTTACCACATGGTATAATAATGGTAACATACTGCAAAAGCTGTTAAGAGCTGTAAATTAACAGTAGAGAGCTATAAATTAACAGCACAATGCTGGCAACCACAGCTGCCAGTAGATTACAATTATTTTACAGTGCAATTTTTTACAGTGTAAATGTTATGTTTTACAGTATATTGCTGTTTTTTCCCTTGAATTAACGGTAATCTACTGGCAGCTCTGGTTGCCAGCATGCTACTGTTTTTCTACAGTTTGTTGCCGTAAATGAATCACAGTTTATTACTGTTAATTTATTTAATGCTGTTGTTTTAACCCTTTAAACCCCGCAGCAAAATCCTCAGTTTTAAATGAACACTTACAGTGTGTCCACACTACAGAGTGTTAGAATAACACTGAAGCAGTGAAGTTAATGAGATAATTATGTGATTAATTAAGTGATGATTGTGCATTATTAATGAACAGTTGGTGTTAACAAGCAGTATTACTGAATGAAAGAGAAACACAAGAACTACAACTGACTTCAGCCACAGCCTTAGATGAAATCAACGGAAATAAAAGAAGACATTAAATCTCTCAAGATCTGATTAAACAACTCCTGAAACAGTATCGCCAGCTTCAATTATTACCAGACAGACTTTATTTCTGTCAGACGTCTACAGGAGATCTTGTTGAGAGTTACAGAGGTGTAGAAGTTATGTTTCTGTCACTCCGTGACATCAGGACAGCAGCAAAACATTTCTCATCGCGCTGTGTGAATACAGACTGAACGGCGGCTCAAAAACTCTGTATGAGCAAACTACAGCTCTCGGCTGGATAAAAGAAGCCAGTGTCACACTAGTAGCCTAAAGTTTTGATGGGTGACTATTGTAATCAAAGTAAAGCTGATTACAGTGACAAGATCGTGCATTAGGCGTGCGTTATGTCCGTTATAAATGATGCGCAAACGAACTGTGTATGTGTGCTCTCGGCTCACTCATATTTCTGCTTGAATACAGCTCAGTATATTCACGTAGTTGAATACAGCGAGTGTTTTATAATGGATGCTTGCGTGTTTTGGAGAAGTTTGTGAGGATCAGTGGTGTTTATGTGCATACGGGCATCAGACGCGCCAAACAGCTTGTTCTCACAGAGGAACTACTGATGTCGTCGTGAATAATAATAAAACAAATATTTTATTTTTTATTATTAAATTAATGCAACAAAGATACAATCCAACAAGCCTTTTTAATTATTTATTTTATTTAATATGTATTTGATCATTTATTTACTTTTTACTTGGTATATCTCGGTCAGTTTCTCATTTGAAAAGTAGATCTGCACACAAAACTGTGGTCACCACTGACTATTAATGTCAGACTCAGAAGTCAACAGGCTTAAAACGGGCGCTTTTACATTTCGTTTTGAAACACTTCTGCCGTCGTCTTGTCTGTCTCACCTCACCCTTCTTGTCAGTCATCTCTCTTCACGTGATAAATTAAATCTGATCTGTGATGTAGAGGTCTGCGCGGGACTGTTTTTTTAGTGAAAGAAAGACAGATAGGCTAACAAATAAAAGTCTAGTCTGCACAAGAGTCTTGAATTTATTGAAAGAAAAATGTCAATATCATTTTGCTGCAAACACGGAATAAAGTGTCTCAGAGAGAAAAAAAAAAGTTATAAAAAAATTGTAATCCTTATTTTTATTCGTCTTGTCAGGATATAATTTGTTTAGGCTAAAATTCAGCCTACAACACAATAGGAAAAACATGTAGGTTTAGCCTAATAGCTATTTTATTATTCTTGTCAAATTACTAAATTAATTTAACCTCTTGCTGTTAACACAGTGAAAAGTGCAGCAGAGAAAAATAAATATATTCGACACAGTCTGACTCTGTCATTTAAAATGATAGGATAAGTTTGTGCATGCATCGCGCGCGCATAATGGTCCGAGTGCAGGCTGTACTGATTGATAAGAATAAAGCGCAGATATGCTGTTCTGAAAGGACCTCGGGAACGGGATATTGTTGGACCGCCTGCTCCCGTTCAAATTGTACCACAGTTACCGACTGTTACCGTGTTGTATTCGGGAAATTAATCCCGTGGCGCAAGAACCCCTAGACTGCAGTGATGCACGACTCTCGTTCGTTCGGTGCGCTGCATTTAGCAGCAGCGTTCAGTTTTAATTGTAGTGTCCTCTAACTGAACAAAATAATTTGTATTACTATTAATAAAATCTAAACGACGGTGGGGGACGGTGCCACGGTGGGCAAGTGACGGTGTCTTAACACCGGTAAAACCGCCATCACCGTCTATCGCGACAAGCCTATTCTCTTACTGAATATTGATACTAGAGCAAAATAACAAGCACTGCCGAGCAATCAGCAAAAATTATGAAAAACATTTTTTATGACAGTTCAAACACATAATTGAAACAAAAAAAAACTATGTTGTAATTTAGACACACACATCAAGAATGAGCTTATGAACAATGGTGACTCAACAATGGTGACAAAACACAAAATAAATAAACAGATCAGTTCTGAACATCACAAAAACGAAAGCTAAAACAAAAGCATAGTAGGAATTCAAGAAAATAAGTGGACAATTCAGTGGCATAATTTATTCATGCCGTAATGCATGCTGGGAGTCATGGGTGAGTTTTGTCCTGTGCTGGTGGTATCCAGCATGAATTGCTGCCTGAAAGCTTTTGATTGTCACTATTGTTGAGATTCATAATGTCTCTCTTTGAGTGTAAATAACATAGAAATTCAAATTTTTTTTAACATAGACTGTTATTAAATCCTTTGTTCTGGTTGTCACAACACTGACCGATAACATGCGGTAACACATGGGAAAATACAAAAATACATATAAAACAACACTCATATAATTAGATTGAGTTTTTTGCTAAGAATGCAAAGATTTGCATAATTTCATGGCTGTGGAATTCCTACTTGTTTCTCCCATGTTAAACCCCCTTATTTATGGACGGAATCTGATTAAAAAAAAATACAAAAGAAGAAGACTTGTTTACGTGAATATGTCTATATCAAAACATAGATCTTAAATACTGAATATTTAGAGTGCAATAAATAAATACAAATTAAAAACTTGTAGGATATGGATAGTGGATGCCGTTGTCTTGGTCAGTACTACCCTTGTACATTTGTTTGAGTGCCTTGGCTAGGTGAACTTGCAGGATATCCATGACACATAGGGCAGAAGCGGCCTGGCCCGGAGGCATGGACTATTCCTCCAGGTGTCTGCATTTTGCAGGCACAAGTGCACTGCAATTGCTTTCTCCAAATAAGATAGTGGCCCTCCAAGAGATGAGTTTGACACATGTGGCATAGAGACTTTTCTCTATAAATACATATATTGTATATCTTTTGTAAATATGTTGTTGCATAGCTGGCATGAATGACATCTACATTGACACAACAACATTATCTGTTTTGCATATATGGTGTAATCTGAAATATAGTTAAGTTATAACTTGAATGGTGAAGTCTAATGATTACAGACATGAGAACAATGTTTTAAGCACACAAATGTCAAATGTCAGTTTCTGCAGGAACACTGCAGTTTTATCTCCAACTCTAATTAAAACATCTGAACCAGCTAATCAAAGTCTTTGGGATTAATTATATACGAAAGCTAGGTGGTTGAGAGGGTTGGAGTTAGATGCTGCAGGACTGTGGTCTTTTAGGAACTGAATTTGACACCCCTGTTTTAGGAATTTTTTTTAACACTAGGATAAACATTTTCTGATTCAAAGTTATCCCTGTGTTTGAATTATTATTGTTTGTTCTTACTGCAATGTAACGCCATGTAACTAATGCCCTTGTGTCATTTGTCTATTCGCTGTCAGTCATGATTAATTTATTTCACAATAGCCTATAAATTAACAGTATACTGTGAATTAACAGTGATTCACTGTAGTATTATTAAGGATTAATGAGGATTTAAACAATGATCATTAGGCTACTGACATGTTTGTAGATTTTTAATCTCATTTGAATGAATAAAATATTAAACATTTCTTCAAAAAGTGTTACACTTTTGGCTGAAAGAAAAATGAGTACACAAGTTCAAAACAACAACACATGTTTATAGTAAAGACAAACTTCAGAGGAGTTTGTGTACTTCATGCAAAAGAAAAGATGGGCCCCCTGAGACATGTTAGATCCTATAAAACACTAGCATACTGGTGACTGGTGAGTTATAAAACCCAGTAGAGTTTATTCTCACACATTAAATGAAGAAGCAGCAATAGTCATTCCAAGGTGTATCACACAAGGTATATACATTATGTAATGTGTTTTTAAAGCTACTGAAACATTTGACTGATGTTTATTGTAAAAATTATTTTGATAGATATTTGATAAGTACATTGTAAACTGGATAAATCTGAATATTATATGTATAAACAATTATTTACAGCATTTATTAATCGAAGTTAATGTCAATTTTTAAATATACTATTGTTTATTGATAATTCATGTCTGTTCATAATTCATTAACTAACATTAATTAATTTTAGAATATTCAGAAATGAAATATATATACATATTTATATATATATATATTCAGAAATAGAATAATAAATGCTTTAAATTGTTGACTTTAACTAATTAAAACTTGGTGTCCCCTTATAGTTTACATGAGACACTGTGGCTAAGAATATCTCAAGTTAATAGTGTAAAATGCTCTCTGTACGTTATTAAAAAAAAAACATAAGAACTTTGTGTACCTTTTTTTTCTCCACAGGTCAATGACGGAACTTTGGCTAATTCAAAATGGAAAATGCAACATATTTTTACTTTATGTTGTTTGAAAACATTGGATATATAAGATATGCATTATTCAGTTTGGTACTTATTCTGTATTGTGCTATCATATTATTTAATGTTCTTATTATTCTTGCAATATTTATGGAAAGGTCATTACACAAGCCAATGTACATTCTGATTTCATGTTTGTCTGTCAACTCTGTGTTTGGTACAGCTGGCTTTTTCCCAAGAGTACTGATAGACTTAATGTCTGATATACACTCAATATCCCATGAATTATGTATCTTCCAGTCTTTTGTCATTTTCACATATGCAGCAAATGAGTATTCAATATTAATGTTAATGGCATTTGACAGATTTGCTGCAATCGGCAAACCTTTACAATACCACAACATAATAACACCAAGGTTTCTAACAATTTTAATAGTTGTAAACTTGTCTTATCCAATGATTTTGCTTGGTATTGGTTGTCATTTAACTACAAAACTGACAATGTGTGGAAACAAATTGTTTAAGGTATACTGCCACACTTATGAAATAGCCAAGCTTTCCTGTGAAAACACTATAATTAATAATGTTTTTGGCATATTTATATTAATTGTAAATTCTGTCATCCCTTTAAATGTAATATTATATTCTTATATAAAAATTATTATAATTTGTCAAAGAAGCTCATCACAGTTCAAAGGCAAAGCATATCAAACTTGTATTCCACACATAGTGGTCCTTTTGAATTTCTCAATTGCTGTTATTTCTGATGTTACTTTGAGTCGGGTTGTGACTTCACGTCTTCCTATAGGGCTGTCAGTTTTTTTTTCACTGGAGTTTCTTATTATACCACCCATCCTCAACCCGCTTGTTTATGCTTTAAATCTGCCTGATCTTCGCAAAAAAATAATTTGCCTCATAAACCCATTCAAGTAGATGTTTGTTTTTCCTGATGTAACAAATATAAATGTAATAAACATAATATAAATTGATTGGTTGATTGATTTTATTGTAAACCAGCTAAATTAGAAGTTTCACAATTAATCAAGTTGTGTCCTCTATTTTAAAATGTAATGACAAAAGTTTAATACCTTTATTAATTGCAGAGGTAAAATAAATAAATAAAAAAGAAGAATTTAATAAAAGGATTAAAAACAGCACAGTTACAGAGACAGCACAATTTTGGGTGCAATAGCCAAGTGTGTGCAGAAGCCACACAGTAAAATCCCCAGTGTTAAATCAACACTGCTCAGAGTGTATTTGGTCACTCTGTCTATTTTGAGTTGGTTAATCAGATCTTGGGAGATTTAATGATGTCTTGTATTTCTGTTGAGTTCATCTAAGGCTGTGGCTGAAGTCAGTCGTAGTACTTGTTTCTATTTCATTCAGTGATTCTGCTTGTTAACAGCAGGTGTTATCTATAAGGAGAGAAAATGTTTAACTGAACTGTATTACTTTGCACAAGAGAGATCTGTTAGTTTAATGTAGTTTTATGGGTTACCATTGTGGTTGAGAGTATAGCCTGTGCTTCAGTCAATGATGAGCCAATTTTTCTGCTGCTTTATTTAAAGACAGTGACTGTAGAGTTGCTGAAATAAGTTAACCAAATGTTTACAAACCATCACAACAATTTTACAGCATGCAAGAGTTTGCTGTATTTTTACAGTACAATTGGTTATTGACTTACAGAACTTTTGTAAATGTACAGTCTTACTGGCAAACACAATTACCAGTAAGTTTCTGTAAATTGTACAGCAACAATTTTTTTACAGTGTATACTTAGAAGTATACTAAAATGCTATTACAAGTATTTAATTAGTAAACGCCCGTTACTATGGTAACCTCGGTTCCCTGAAAGCGGAGCGAGACATCACGGAGATTACTCCGTTATGGGAACTCCTTCCTCCAACCTTTCCTGAAGACCTATTGGCTCACGCCAGTCAATGACTGGCCAATTGTCGCGGCATGCAAATATGACGAGCTCGAGAGGCAGTATAAATGCAGCGCCCGACAATACGTCAGAATCTGAACTGAACGCCGCTTGGCTGAACTAGCAGCGATCACGGCGATCACCGTGATGTCTCGTTCCGCTTTCAGGGAACCGAGGTTACCATAGTAACCGGGCGTTCCCTTTCAAGCTGTCACGAGACATCACGGAGATTACCCGTTATGGGAACGTTATTCAATCCCGCCGTGAGAGAGGCTACGGACAGCCTGAACCAGATACACAGCGCGAAAGCATTCCCACCAATAACAGAGCTCGAAGGGCGGGCTCACAGCTGATAGATGGAGATAAGCCAATGAGCGCCTACACCTCAGGTATACAAAATTTGCATATCTGGCAAGTGACTACATGGGCTGCGCTGAGAGCAGGGCAGAACACATCCAGCCATAGCAGTATTATAGGAGCTATACAGAGTAACTGTGCTTGAGCAGCATACCATAACATGACCATGTCCGGCACTGAACTCAGGGCCGACAACAAACCTCACAAGGGCTGCGTAATGTACTGTACAAGCAGCACCTCCCACAAAGGCAACTTAGCAACATGAATTAGTTACTCACCGACCGCTCTTGGGAGGCTAAGGACTGAACGTCCAGCTTGTAAAACCTGGCGAAGATATTCTGCGAAGACCACCGGCTGGCAAGCAATATCTTGAATACACATACATCTCAACCACGCTAGGTGGAGCGATAGCCCTCAATGCACAGAGGAATTTCCAAACCTTGGGTTGTATATGCCTCCTTGATAGCGTCCACAATCCATTGTGACAGACTTAGCTTCGATACGGCTCGGCCGTTCAGACACCCACCATAGCATCCAGAAACTGGATCGATTGCGAAAACTGCTTGAACGGTCAATGTAAAATGTCACAAACACCGACGGGGCAAACTGCAGTCTGGGCGTCCGCACTCTGTGAGGGCGATGATTAGTAGCAAAGGCTGACGGCGAACCGTCTCCGTCCTTTCGCAGGGGGGTAGACAGTGATTTAGGCACGTATTCCAATCTCGGCCGGAGAGTGACACTGCAGTCCCGGGACCGAATCGAATGCAGTCGCTGTCCACAGAAAAAGCGTGTAATGCTCTATGCGCTTAGCCGAAGCAAAGGCTAGAAGGACTGTAGTTTTAAGGAATAGTTCCTTCAAACTACGGATGTTAAAAGCCCAATGGCTGCAATGAGAGAGCTCTTACCCCACTTCCTGGTCCCAGAGCGGAAGCGAAAGTGGACATGGGGGATGTAGTCTTTTTACCGAACGATTGCTCGCTCTGCGGGGAACGGACACAGCAATGGCCGCGACATAAACTTCAGTGTCGATGGTAACGATCCACTATCCAGTCTGTGCAGCGGGAAACTCAGAACATACGGTGCAAGTAGTCAGGTCGATATGAGCCGGACTCCTTCACAAACACTCCCATTTGAAGCATACAAACGTTTTGTACAGGGTTTTCGCGCTCCCATGAGCGTGCGAGACTGTAAGGCGCCCCTCTCTGATACCCCTGAAGCGATCACACATGATGGCTCTATAGTTTCAGGTTCGACCTGGGATAGCATATATTTCCTGCCGGGGAACGGCAAGGCGGTGCCTCCAGCAGTTCCGTCAAGTCTGGGAACCCAGGCTGGATTCAGGCGATGAGTATCCCTGATGCTCGCTCCACCCTGATCTCTCATAACACCAGCGGTAACATTCCTTGATCGGAGGAAATGCATACGGGCTAGCTGCTGGTCAGCGTGATGTCAGCGGGAGTGAAGAACAACAGGCAATGCGTGTTCTCGCTCTGGCGAACAGATCCACCTCCGCTCTCCCTTAAAGATTTATGTATGAAACCACAGACGTGCTGTCGGTGCGAATCAGTACATTTTGCTGGTCCAGCTGTGGCTGAAAATCCTTTAGAGCTAAGAAGACTGCTTCCAGCTCCAGGCGATTTAAGTGCCACTGGCTCTGAGGTTCCAGCTACAGTCCCGAAGCTGGCATTCCCTCGCACACTAGTCCCCAGCCGTGAGCCGATGCATCCATAGTGATCATCTGGCGCATCTGGGTTGCGTTAGAGCCGATGTGGCCGCGATGCGCTAACCTCCCCAAGTCCACGCCGTTCACGGGACTCGAGATTCCAGCCATAGCTGCAGCGGGCGCATGTGTAATAACGCATGTAATACCGCTGAATCCACCACCTTGAGTACGAGCAGTCTCTGTAATACCCTCAACTGAACAGAGCTGCCCTGCCTGAAAGGCGCAGGGAAGACAATTGGCATGCGGCTCGATCTCGCGAGGCTGGATTCATTTCCACGCGATCTCACGAGAGGCAGGCTCTCATCCCACGCGATCTCACGAGAGGCAGGGTCTCATCCCACGCGATCTCGCGAGGCGGGTTCTCATAGCTTAGGGACTCTAAGTGAATAAACAGAGAGTCTATGTGGCTGATAAGCGTATCCAGGGACCGAGCTAAAATCAGCCGATCGTCCAGATAGTTGAGGATGCGCCTTCCGCGATCTGAGTGGGAAGTGCTGCATTGATGCACTTTGAAAGTGCGTGGGGCGGAGCAGCCCGGACGGGGAACAGAGTATTGGAACGCTGTGCTTCTCCCTGACAGTTGACAGCTATTCAGAAAAACCGTCTGAGTATGCGGTGCTATCCGAATGTAAAATACGCGTCCTTTAAATCCACGGACGCAAACCAGTCCCCGGGGTGAATTCGCGCCAGGATCTGCTTAGCGTTAGCATCCTGACCGGACGCTTTCCAAGCGCTCTGTTGATGGGTCCGAGATCTAGAATCGGGCAGAGTCTACCCTCTCTCTAGGCACCCCAAACAGCGGCTGGACAAAAACAGCCGTCCCGCCTGTTCGCTGAAAATTGCTCTATTGCTCCTTCCCCGAGCAATTGTATAGCTCTTGTTAGGATAAGGGCATTTCGAGTCAGTGTTAGAGACTACGCCACGCCATTGAAACGGGGTGGTCTGTGTCTGAATTGAAGGGTGTACCGCCTTATGCAGAGCAGCCAGCGTGAGATTCTTGGAATCGCTTCTCACGCGCTCATGAACTGACACAGCGGCTACAGCGGCTGGCAGCTATAACCCGTGTGGGCAGTGGGTCCGGTCGCTAAGGGGAGGGGCGAGCGGCGGTGGTGACTGAGCGAGGAGGAAGCTCCTCGTGCAAACGTATGCTTTAATGAACACACTTCGTCCCACACATTTTACAATTTTGAGACAGCTTGAGGGCTCCTGCACTGGTCGTGGTGCCTCTTCCCGGGTCTCTTAACTTGTCAGAGAAGACCTCGATCCCGGGGTCTTCTACAACATAGCGGCTGTAATAACTACAGGCTGACTATGCTATACGACCTAGTTGAACACCACGTGAAGGGGCGTAAACAACTGGCGTAATAGTCCGGCGAAATCTGGGAGGCTGATAGGATGCGCCCTTTCAAGGCATCAGGTGACTCCTCGCCTTCGCGCAGTCTTCCACAATATAGCGGCTGTAATAACCACAGGCTGACTGCTATACGACCTAGTTGAACACCACGTGAAGGGGCGTAAACAACTGGCGTAATAGTCCGGCGAAATCTGGGAGGCTGATAGGATGCGCCCTTCAGGGCATCAGGTGACTCCTCGCCTTAGCGCAGTCTTCCACAATATAGCGGCTGTAATAACCACAGGCTGACTGCTATACGACCTAGTTGAACACCACGTGAAGGGGCGTAAACAACTGGCGTAATAGTCCGGCGAAATCTGGGAGGCTGATAGGATCGCCCTTCAGGGCATCAGGTGACTCCTCGCCTTGGCGATCCTCTGCGGCTGTAATAACTACAGGCTAACTGCTATACGACCCTAGTTGAACACCACGTGAAGGGCGTAAACAACTGGCGTAATAGTCCGGCGAAATCTGGGAGGCTGATAGGATCGCCCTTCAGGGCATCAGGTGACTCGCCTACGATCCTCTAAGCGGCTGTAATAACTACAGGCTAACTGCTATACGACCTAGTTGAACACCACGTGAAGGGGCGAAACAACTGGCGTAATAGTCCGCCGAAATCTGGGAGGCTGATAGGATGCGCCCTTCAGGGCATCAGGTGACTCGCCTTCGCGCGATCCTCTAAGCGGCTGTAATAACTACAGGCTAACTGCTATACGACCCAGTTGAACACCACGTGAAGGGGCGAAACAACTGGCGAATAGTCCGCGAAATCTGGGAGGCTGATAGGATGCGCCTTCAGGGCATCAGGTGACTCCTCGCCTCGCCGCAGGGGTGTCATGTGACTCACCTTCGCGCGCGCAGGGGTGTCATGTGACTCACCTTGCGCTCAGGAGCATCAGATCCCATCGCCTTCCGCTTTGTGAATTAGAAAAACATGTCCTCTACACACAAGGCGCACCGATGCTATCATGTGAATTATAAAGTTCACTACACACTGTAGCCGCTGACAAGGGCTGTTACCATGTGAATTATAAATGTCCTCTACCCACTGTAGCCACTAATAAGGGGCTATTATCATGTGAATGAGAGGTTGTCCCGATCACACGGTAGCCGCTAATGAGGGGCTATTATCATGTAATGAGAGGTTGTTCCGAACACACGGTAGCCGCTAATGAGGGGCTATTATCACGTGAATGAGAGGTTGTCCCGATCACACGGTAGCCGCTAATGAGGGGCTATTATCGTGTAATGAGAGGTTGTTCCGAACACACGGTAGCCGCTAATGAGGGGCTATTATCATGTGAATGAGAGAGGAGCGATTGTGCTTTGCAAACAGCAGAACGCCGCTCTGAGGCGGGGGCTGCATGCTTACACAGTGGGTTCTTCCGTGCAGCATCTGCGGCGTGAGATCCCTTTGCTCCCGCATCTGCCCTCGGCTCTCCGCACTGCCATGGAAGGGGCGTGAGAAGCCGGGCTGATGTCCTGTCCTGCAGGTTCGACAGTGAGAGGAATGCGGACATTCAGTCTGCATGAGCTCATCACCTGAGTCCCGAGGTCCACCGCTGATCAGAGGGCAGACGGACTACCTTAAGAAATGTCATACTCACCTGAACGCTGCAGAGGAGCAGCCATGAGGCCTGCCCTCGAATGAGCGAACCTTAACCGTGAGTTGTACCATTTTAAGCCATAACCTAGGTTCAGCAAGGTGAAGAAAAAGATTCTGACGATTGTCGCGGGCGCTGCATTTATACTGCCTCTCGAGCTCGTCATATTTGCATGCTTTGGCGACAATTGGCCAGTCATTGACTGGCGTGAGCCAATAGGTCTTCAGGAAAGGTTGGAGGAAGGAGTTCCCATAGCGGAGTAATCTCCGTGATGTCTCGTGACAGCTTGAAAGGGAACTATCAGTATACCTATACGTTTGTTTTTAGTTTAGTAGCAGTAGCTAAACATGTTGATGTAAACTAGTAGTGTACTCAAAGTTTACTACTGTTATACTTAAAGTATACTTAAAAACATTATTTTATATTCCAGAAAGTGGGCCAATTTAGTCCCAATGAGTATTGAAATAGTACACAGTAAAATCACCAGTGTAAAAAATGCAGTGCTAAATGTTATTAACTCCCATGAAGTTGAATCAACAATCTACAGTGTTGATGAGAACACCCTGTCTGTGTAGTTGCAGGGTGCAACATGATGTGATTTTATTTTTACACTAAAAGTGCAAAAGACGCTAAATTGTCTTGACTCCACCCTCAATGACTTCTGTCTTGTGGGGCGATTACGCCATTTTGTCTGCTCGCAACGGAGAAGGTAAGTCTAACTACATTTCTGTGCTTTTCTTGTGTTAACATGAATTAATTAAAAAATACACATTATGTCGAATAGAATTACCGCCTCCAAACGCGCTGAGGCCAGGCTTTACGATTCGTCTTGCACAGAGGTTGATGAGGATGTTTTCGAGGAGGTTCTAAAGCAGCCAAATGTAGGCGTTTTTCTTCTTCGATTCGAAAACTCGTCACACGGCAATATTAGTTTTTAAAAAAAACATTAACACGAACACTTAACAGTTAGTTTTATGACTCGTTATCTTCAAATGCTATTTAAGTTAGAAACGTTGAGACGGTTTGGCAAATATCGAAAGACAAGCTACGTTTAAACAAGTTTTTATTGCTAAAACAATAAGTGTGACACTATTTTTGCCAATGAATGTACTGAAAACGCGTTGACGCCACGTTTTAACGTTAAGCAAAGTTTGGACTTGCATCCTCGGTAGTTCGGCCTTGGCAAGATCGACTCGGGAATGCGAACTGCTGAGAACGGGAGGAAACAAGTCCGGTAACGTTAAAGGCCCCGATATACTTCAAACGAAGTTAGTTTTCGTTCAGGGCAAAAAGAAGTTCGAAAAGTCCGAGCGACGGTATACTGTTTTCGAACATTCCGACTGGATTTTGTTCGAAATGACGTCATTTCAGTTCGTTCTTCGATTTCGTTTGAAGTATATCAGGGCCTTAATAAAAATGTCGCCGTTAATCTATTCTCAAAGTTGGGTTGGGAGCTGGGTCTATACTACGCAAGCTATGATGACTTTCACCCTGATATTTTAGCGGATGTATACCTAGGAATTGCACTGTAGGGGCGAGAACGAGTCTTGAACTAGAGGCTCGCAGTCTGTGATGGACAGATTGTTAACGGCTGGTCTGTGTGGTAATACAATCGGGCAGGACATCCAAACGCCCACCTATCATTCATCAACCTCAAATATGGCTTTTCATCTGAAAGATGTATGTAGTAACAACTTTACATGGCACTCAATATGATGTTAACCTAGAAAAATGTGCGCTATTGAAGTGTTTGTGTGGAAGCGTGTTTGCTGCAGGACAGGCTCCGGTGCGTTCACTTGCTCTTAAAATCTCCGTCATTTTTGGTCATACAGATAAAAGTAGCCTAATACATCTTTCGAATCTGTAAAGACTCTACGTTTATTTGTGTGCACTCAGAATAACAACGAAACGTTGCGCTTTTAAGCAAACAGGATGCGCTCTAGGTCTCATGTGAACTTGAGAATTCATTCCCGTGTCACCCTCTGCTTCGAACTTGTGTGTATGCCTAACGTTACTGTGAAATTACCACATCAGACGTGACGTGCTAACATGGATGCAGCTATGAAGCCGCCGGGTTTGCTTCAGGGAAAATTTATTTTTAAGAAGCTTCCCAATGGAAACTGTAAACAGTTCATCACGACCTCTTATGTAGGCCTACAGTTCAAAATTCATGTTTAACTGAATAAACAGTTAGTAAACACAAGTACATCTTATTGAACATAGTTTATTTTCATCACCAATTATCATAATAGAACAGCTTTCTCAAGCAGTTTGTGATGCATTTTGGAAACAGGAGATGAGCCCCTGGTCTAATCGCCACCTGGCTTGAGAAACCCGTTCTCAAAGACTTACTTTTAGCCATTATTTGGGTAACACACATATTCTGAATGCCTTCGGCAAAATTCAAATGAGCCATTTTAATCTAGATTAATTCCAAAATTAATCTAGATTAAAAAAAATTATCTATGCCCACCCCTAATATATATATATATATATATATATATATATATATATATACATACAGTGCACAGCATAAATGAGTACACCCCCACTAATACTTAACAAATTCAGCAAATACTCTTTACTTAGATGACACGTTAGGGTTCTTTGGAGATATAATGTTCCAACAAGCCCGCTTGATCAATTACCAAAGAATGTCAAAATTATTCATCAAAATAAGATTTTCTTATCAAAGTGATAAAATGTTGTGTTGCAAAAATGAGTACACCCTCCTGAAAGTTTCTAAAAAAAATGTTTAAGGATATTTTTGATCAACAGGTGAGTATATTGAACCAAAACTTTTAAAGACCAGTAATTTTCTGACAATTAAAAGTGTTACATAGTCCTCTGAATCATACTCAGACTTAATGCTGGCAGAAGTGGAACCAGTTGGGAGAGAACTGCTAGGTGACTTATTCCTTAGCATAATCAAATCACTTTTATTGTCACATCACCACAGCACAAGTGCCTTGGTGAGTGAAATTCTTATGAGCGTGCTCCAGACAGTGCAAAAAAAACAACAGACAATTTACATATGGACAGACAGTGCAAAAAACTGCACTGGAGCATTTACAGTGCTCCAGACAGTGCAAAAAAACAACAACAGCAATTTACATATGGACAGACAGTGCAAAAAAGCAACAGCAATTTACATATGGACAGTACATATTTGCAGACTGTACAGAAGACAATGTGCAAAATACACATACATATACTCAGTACACATAGTGTACTATAAAGACATACTTAATTATCAACGACACATTATACACCGTATGGGCACATCTGCATTATGTACAGTATCTATACATAATGTAGTCTATGCATAGTAATAATGTGAGGTGCAACAGATTATAAATTAACAGCAGATTGGTTGGTTGGTTGAGCAGCAGATAGATGTGCAAAGGTGCAACAGATTATTCATATGCAGTGTCGTGGATGTGCATTGTATGGTGTCCAGTGATAGCGGATAGGTTGTGATTAGTGCAGTGTGTGCGTGTAGTCCAGTTGAACGGTGTTAAAGTGCAGTGCATGGCATGTTGTGTGAGTGGGAGTGTGATGTAGGTGAGTTATTTGTGACTGTTCATTAGCCTGATAGCCTGAGGGAAAAAGCTGTCCCTCAGTCGGCTAGTGCGGGATCGGATGCTGCGGAAACGTCGCCCTGAGGGCAGCAGAGAGAGCAGTCTGTGGGACGGGTGGCTGGAGTCTTTGATAATCCTCCGGCTTTCCTTGTACACCGCCTGGTGTAGATATCCTGGAGGGAGGGAAGCTCACCTCCAACAATGTGGCGGCAGTTCGCCCCTTTGCAGAGCCCTGCGTGCTGTTTCCAAACCAGGCGGTGATACAGCCGGTCAGGATGCTCTCCACAGTGCAGGTGTAGAAGGACCTGAGGATTCTGGGGCTCGTTCCAAACTTCCTCAGCCGTCTCAGGAAGAAGAGACGCTGATGTGCCCTGCATCTGTGTGAGCAGACCATGTGAGATCCTCAGTGATGTGAACGCCGAGGAACTTAAAGCTGCTCACCCGCTCCACAGGTGTCTTGTCGATGGTGATGGGTGTGTGTTCTCTGCTCTGTCTCCTGTAATCCACCACCAGCTCCTTGGTCTTGTCGATGTTGAGTGAGAGGTGGTTCTCCTGACACCATTTAGTCAGGGTACTCACCTCCTCTCTGTAGGCCCGTCTCATCGTTGTCGGTGATCAGGCCTATCACCGCGTTGTGTCATTAGCAAATTTGACGATGACACTGGAGCTGTGTGTAGCTGTACAGTCGTGTGTGTACAGGGAGTACAGGAGTGGGCTGAGGACGCAACCCTGCGGTTCACCAGTGTTGAGGATCAGGGGGGATGATGTGTTGTTGCCCATTCTGACCACCTGACTTCTGCCTGTCAAGAAGTCCAGGATCCAGCTGCACAGAGATCTGTTCAGTCCTAGAATCTGGAGCGTCGCAACCAGTGTGTCAGGCACTATAGTGTTAAATGCTGAACTATAATCCACGAACAGCATCCTCACATAGGTGTTTTTATTTTCCAGGTGGGAGAGAGCAGTGTGCAGGGTGAAGGCAATAGCATCGTCTGTGGAACGGTTACTGCGGTATGCAAATTGTAGTGGGTCCAGTGAAGCAGGCAGCACAGAGCAGATGTGTTCTCTGACCAGCTTCTCAAAACACTTGCTGAAGATGGGGGTCAGAGCAACGGGCCTCCAGTCATTCAAGCATGTGATTTTGTTTTTCTTTGGTATGGGCACAATGATGGATTTTTTGAAGCATGAGGGAACCACAGACAGAGAGAGGGACAGATTGAAAATATCTGTAAAAACCCCGGCTAGCTGGAAAGCGCATGCTTTGAGCACACGGCCTGGTATCCCATCTGGGCCTACGGCTTTACGGATGTTCACCCGTTTGAAGGATCGGGTTACATCCGCGACAGAAAAAGGTGAGTGGACTGACCTCTTCTGCGGCAGCCGCGCAGCGCCTCTGTGTGTGCGGTGTTATCAGCCTCGAACCGAGCATAAAAGGTGTTGAGCTCGTCCGGTAGAGAGGCGGCAATGTTCACAGTAGCCGGTTTATTCCCTTTAAAGCCTGTGATGTTGTTGATGCCCTGCCACATGCTTCTTGGGTTATTGTTGTTGAAGTGTTCTTCAACTTTGTTTTTATAAGTTCGTTTGGCTGCTTTGATGGATCTCCTGAGATCGTAACTATGATCGTAAGTATGACGCAGCCTGCAGAAGTGACATGCATGGTTGTTGTCACCACTAGAATTACCCTACTGTAGCCAAAGCAAAATACACTCATTTAACCTCTTCCAAGGCCCATATTTACAAAATAGAGACTTCTGGGAATCCATACTCTGGTCTCAAGAGACCAAGTCAATAATTTCAGATCCAAAATGTTCTGTTGTTGCTAGAGGAGTACAGTGAGAAGTGTTTGGTACCCACAGTGACATTCAGTGCTAGTAAAGCTCTTCTATAGGGATGAATGAGTGCTGAAGGTGTGAGGGAGTTGTGCTTTATCAACGCTGTAATGAATTCACACACTACTGTGTGATGGAATACAAAAACTTGAAACAGAAGATGCTACCCTCCCCTCATTCCCTGCATTATTCAGCATGACAATGAAGATATTCATTCTCCCAAGGTGAAAATCCTTCAGTGGACATGTATTTCACTCAATCTTAGCACTCTTGAGCAGCTGTGGGGAATTCTGTACAGACGAGCCGAGCAAAACTTGCCATTAAAGACCAGAGCATTTAAGGAGGTCGTCCTCCAGGAGTTAAACAGGACAGATGTGAAAATTTGTCATGAACTTGTACACTCAGTGCCAAGAAGGTTCAGAGCAGTATACTTAAATTTCTGGAGGACATACTAAGTACTAGAGTATTATACATTTGCTGAATTAAATCTAGGGTGTACTCATTTCTGCAGCCCTTCATTTAAACTAAATTGGCTAATTTACTTATATTAAAGAAAATGTTGGCATATATTTTGTTGTTTTTATTAAGTATATGTTTAATACATTTCAATTTTGCCATCTTTCCATTAATTATATTTGTGATCATTAAGAAAATACATATTTTATATTTATTCAGATGGGGGTGTACTCATTTATGCTGTGCAATGTATATATATATATATATATATATATATATATATACATACATACATATATATATATACATACATACCGAACTCTGATTATTTTCACTAGTATAAATGTATGACATAAAACCCTGCGTTGCCTCTTATGTCAGTTGTAATGAACACAAAGAATGGATATGTAAGTGCAAATACTTTTTGTTAAAATCTAGTTATAGGGTAGTTGGTCACCGTTGTATTATTTAAGATGTGTTTGTTTTTAAAGGAACATTATTATGACCCTCAAAGTGGACAAGGTTACTTGACTTGGAAGAATAAAGAACATTCAGAGGAACAGTGCATCATCAGAGAAGTGTAGACGTTCCTCACAGTCTTTCAGCGGTGGCCCAACTTCAGAAAGAGAGGCTGCATCCAGCACAGATGTTATCCTCACTGAAGAACAGTGTAGAGAAGCAGTTTCTCTAATGAAACACACCTCAGAAGTGGACACCATCAAGATCAAAATGAAGGAGACATTTCAGTACCGTCGCAAGATGATTCAAGACCCGAGCAGAAGCACTGATGTGTTGATGGAATTTCAACGCTTCTTGGATGTTCAAGGCCTGGTAAGAAAATATGTCTATCAGGTGATAAGAGAATTTCTTGAAAGGGTTACTCTACCCCAAAATGAAAATGTTGTCATTAATCACTTTACCCCCATGTCGTTCCAAACCCGTAAAAGCTTACCACTGATGGCAGATGGAGTACTCTTGATGATGTCTTTCATACTTTTCTGGACCTTGATGCTGTACCAGGCAGTCAATGGGACAGTCTCAAGGCTCCCGGTTTTCATCTAAAATATCTTAAATTGTGTTCTGAGCTTTTATGGGTTTGGAACGAAATGATTAACGTGATTAATGACAACATTTTCATTTTGGGATGGACTATCCCTTTAACCCGGTCATTTGGTTGGGGTTAAACAAATATTCTAGGTTTAATGCAAGTTCAGCTCAATTGACAACATTTGTGGAATATAGTCATTTTATAGTCATATTGTCATTTACATAAAAACTACAATGGATGTGCATAGTCACTTACTTTTGAGCTTTATGGGCAGAAATGTCCTCATAATAAAATTATATATATTTTTCAAAGGCCTTACATGAATTCTTCTGTTAAAACAAAAAGTTATTTTTATTGTGTTTGTATTAAAGACTGAGGGACAGGTCAAAATAAATTTTGTGGGAAATAATTCCACAAATGCCGTCAACGTAACAACTTATAATTTCAATATTCTTACTGAAGTGAAACATTTACACAAGTATTTCTTCTTTGGCACTCAACGGAGGCGGTCGCATTTTTTCACTCCCCGTCCTCGCCCTTATTTTCCCTGCTTGCTCCCTTGTCTCGTTTCATCTATTGAGAGACTCTCTCTGCACGGCTCTCCAAACTGAAAGATTATGGATTTGATCAACTGGTCTCTCAACGCAATTGACACCATCTTCTCCTCGAGAAGCCTGGGTTCTGGGGAACCTGTCTGAAAGAACGTTCGCAGCTGGCTATACGATGGGCGCGTGGGAGAGGTGGCGAATCGTATGTCTAGCGGCTCTTTCCGTGGAGGACATTGAAGATATCTACCTATTCGGAACCATGATAACAGGTATTTTGCTGATTGGATTAGGCTTTGCCCTGGGTTATCGAAGAATTCAGAAAACGGGAACAGCTGTCCAAAGCCTCACAAGGCTGCCCGTCATGATTGAAGCAGTAGGAAGAGTGGTCAGCATTGAGACTGAGATTATTAACCGCAATATGGATTCTATCATGGAGAAGCTCACGGCTTTGCAAAGGAAAACTGATGGTATTGGAGACCAGAATGGACAAAGAGAGTAGCCGTGGAATTGGAATGCGGTTACTCGCCCCAAGACAAAACAATCGCAATCTTATCTTTTTTTGGCTCCCCCGCAAGTGGCCTCGGCCAAGGCTGCTGCTGGAAAATCTACCCTGGGAAGAGCACTACAGTGAGACGCTATTGCTTCCTCCCCCATTCTACAGACATTGATTTTGAACTACTACCACACACACACACACACACACACACACACACATAAAGATATGCACTCACCTCCCCTCCCCCGATCCCTCGCCTCCGTCGCTTTGAACCGCCAGCCTGACAAGCGGGTCTGTGGCCAGCGCCAAGAATGGCTGCGGGACCGGATGGCTGCCTGCTGGAGCTGGATTACTTCCCCTGTTGCAAAGTCGTGTGTCTATGGTTTATGTGCTTTTTGTTGCTGAGGTGTTTTTCCTGTTCTCACACTGTACTCCCCAAGGAGCATAGTCTGGGGGTTATTTTTTTTCTCCTCACCTTCCTCATGTTATGCTGTATTTTTCTTCAATTCCCTGTCTTCCTGTCCTGTCTACCCCCTTGTCATATATGTATGTTGTGTATGTATGGACAGGTTGATGGCTAATTTCACTGGTACTTGTGACTAGTGACAATAAAGTGCTACTACAAGTGTTTATTTATACAGATTGAACAGGATTTTGTTTTGATCTTTGGTGAAAATACTTCTTCAAAGTTGCTAGAAAGGTGGCCAACTACATTCATGCACAAAGTTATTCAGCAAAGCAAAGCCTTCAGGACATGATTGACTGTTCAGAAATGGCTGTGAATGAGAATGAAATGAGGGATACAGGTTAGACTGTCAGAGTTATGAATAAGATTGTGTGGACTTCTCTGTGTATTTTTTTTCTGATGTTGCCATTTCTGTTTTTTTTTTCAGGATGGAACAGTGACATTGCTTCTATTCTTCTTTTACTTCATTTGATCCCGCCTTCACCACAAGGCAGAAAGAGACCTGGAAAAATGTCTGCATCTCAACTGCATTACCTTCTTTACTGTCATTACCTGTAGTCTGCCTAAAATCAGTGTATGTTGGGCTAATTGTGTTGTGAAAAACTAATGTAGAGAGAGTCAATTGGAGAACTGTTTGTAATTTTGTTTTTTCTTATTTCTTTTTAGGCCAGGACTAACATACAAGAGCACCTGGACTCCATTGAAGAAAGCGCACAGCCATATCTGCTTGCCATGGGTCCAAAGAAGAACAGCATTCATGCATACTACATCATTCTCGACAAGAGAGGCATACCGTGCAAATCAGTGAGTGGTCTCAGTGCCTTTGATGAACTTTTCAAAGCGCACTTTGTGTTTGGTGCATCTTACAGCAAAGTCCTGCACAGCATGTACACCTTTGTACAAACAGCAGTTTTTCAGATTGACATTGGCAAGGTCAAAGAGTGCCCAAGAGTTGATGAACTCAGAGCTAGATTCCTGCGTTAGATTTGATTGCTGGCAACAATGATTTGTTTTATTTGTTTTTGTTGTCTGGAAAACACAAATGTTCTTGTTCGACATCTAAAGTTAATTCATGGGCTCTTGCCTGGCAAATCACTTAGACTAAGATGTGGTGAAGCAGGTTGCGGTTTAGAATTTGCAACATTTTCAGGTTTTCGAAAACACTTAAAAAGAGTTCATGAAGGAAGTAAAGTTTTATGTGTTGAAGATGCTGCTGTTGTTCATAATGCAGTTGGGCAACCAAGTAATTCTGATGTGGCTACATGTTCAAAGGACAGTTCTTTGCCAGTTCCCGACAAAAACACTACGGATTTGTGTGCATCAGCAATAGCACAATTGCAAGCTGCAGGTGTTAGTCAGGCTACAATTGATACTTTTGTGATGTCTATGGAGGAAGTAGTTCAAGACATCCAGGATCAAGTAAAAGAGATGGCTATGAATTGCTTATTTTCAGAAAACACAGATATTAAAAGTTCAATTGAGCAGTCATTTCATGAAATTGAAAATCCTTTCGCCATGCTTAATTCCATATCTAAACGAAAATCATATTTTACCAAAAAATGGGAAATTGTCCAGCCTGTGGAGAAAGTAATTGGGGTCAGATTTGACAACAGAAGAAACAGGACTACTGGAACTTATGAGCAAGTTGCAGTGACTGACAAGTTTGCTTATGTTCCAATACTCCAAACCTTACGGAACATTTTAAAGCACTCAAACACCACATGCAGGTTCAAGTCAGGTTTACCTAATAAAAATGGCATTTACTCTGATATTGAAGATGGACTGTACATAAAAAGTCATCCCCTGTTTTCGACAGAAAAAAATGTGCTTCAAATTCAATTGTTTTATGACGATTTCGAGACTGCCAATCCTTTGGGTTCAAAAAAGGGAATTCACAAATTAGGCAGTATATATTTTACTTTGAGAAATTTCACACCACAATTTAATTAATCTCTAACAAACATACATTTATGTGCGCTTTTCCATGCCCAAGACATCAAAACATATGGATTTGGTGCAATTATATGCAGAGAATACAAGTCACTAGAGAACCCTAGCGCCCCTGGTGATGCGTAGTAGTATAAAAAAAAAAAAAATGTATAAGGCCTAGACCTGTTACACAATATTGGAACCTATTGTCAATGACATAAAAGTCCTTGAGAACAAGGGAATACAAGGACCTGACGGTTTTGTGCGTGGAAGCATTGTCCAAGTAACAGGAGATAATCTTGGTTTGCATAGCCTTTTCGGATTCGTTGAATCTTTTAGAGCTTGTTATAACTGTAGGTTTTGTCTTGCTGAAAGGGATTATCAAACTGTGTTCTGTAAAGATGAGCCAAATGCACCAAAGAAACACACTTACGACACTGTGAAGCTCTGCAATCAGACCCAACACTACATCAAATTTGTGGTGTAAAACGTACATGTTTGTTAAACACTCTGCAGTACTTTAATTTATCAGACAACTGTAGACTTTCTGTAGACTTATTGCATGATCTATTAGAAGGTGTTGCTCAGCTCGAATTAAAACTTGTTTTAAAATATGTGGCGGGCGGTAGCAGGTTAGGAGACAGAAAGAACTTGGAAAAGACAGGGAGGCAAAGTGAAAAGAAAAAGGAAGAACAAAGGAAGAGTCGACTACGCCACCCTGGTCACTAAGCCAGGGGAGTATCCTAATGAGGACACACAGGTTCGATTTTTCCCCTCTACAGAGACTCTGAGGCGTGGATATGAAAAAGTACAAAAATATTCTTTATTGGACGAAGATAAAATACTAAAGGGCATGGCAATTAGGCTCAATCATAACCAACACACAATAACAATAAAAGATTAACAGGACTCGTGATTACCAGAAGCAGGACGAGCTAGTGCCAGACTTCACCAACATCAGCGATGGTCAAGGAGCACCCACACGTGCACTACACTGCACACACACGCACGCTCACCTCAATCAAAATCAATCACTATGGGTTGTAAACCACACACACTGTGCATCATCGGGACCCACCACCAAAATAGAGCAACTAGCCCTCCTGCTCCATACTCACAGTACCTGTCCAGACTTCACAGGCCGGCTGCCACTCACAACCCCTCTTTCTTTTGACAGGCTGAGTATCACTCACAATACCAATTAATAACAAAAGCAAATATTATTCACAACAAAAAAAAAAGGACATCACCCAAAAAAATACAGAAATCAAAAGCAAACAAAATACAAAAAAATAATGAGTTAAGTAATCACACAATAAAGCAAAATAGCTCAACAAAATAAACAAACCAAAAACAAACATCAACAATGCTGACGCGTGCTCACATGGGAGCGACTGCACCCACGGATGTTGATGACACAAAACAATAAAACAAAAAGTTAGAATTATAGGAACAAAACAGCAGCGATGAAAAGTCCCAATCCGAGCAGCAGTCTTCAAGTACCCTTATGCAGGTAGATTAATTCACCTGCAACAAGCCCGAATATAAGCCAAAATACACATTACAGTATTAACTCATTATTATACCGTGATCGCACATACCACCCATGCGGGGATCTCGTCATTCGTCCGGCAGCAACAGATGAACAAAGTTCACAAAGGCGAGCTGGAATACACCGATAAACCCCATCACTATACATCACTTAAAATAGGTACGGCTACAAGAGCCAGAAAGAAACCTACCAGGAAGCCAAGCAGCAATACACCAGCGACGCTTAGTGCAATATATATCATGCGTTGGTATCCGGCAAACAGCGCGTATTGCCAATGGCTGCAACACTCAGCACGGCATGTGCTTATCCGCAAACAGCCCAGCACCTGACAAGAATAGCACTGTTAACCGTTTAAAGTCCAGTGAGTTCGAGCCACAATCACAATCGGCCGTCACACTCACCTCCAGCCAGAACACCAGACCGACAGCAGAATGACGCGCTAGGGAGGCGATCGCACCTTGACACCACGTGCGGTGGCAAAACAGCCACCTTAATATACCCATAAGAATGAGACGCTGATTACCTGCGGGCCTCCAAGGCGGAGCCACACGCAAAGAGGACACCACCCAACAACCCACTTCACCACAATCCACCCCCTTGCCCGTTCACGCTCCTTCAAATGCCACTTGCAGCCGAGTTTGGTGTTCGATGACCCATTCATGCACCCTCCCTGCCACTGGTTCCTGCACCCTACCCAACAAAAAGTCAACGGGCAAACGGGGTTCTTGACCAAACATTAAAAAATGCGGAGACTCCCCGGTGGCTTGATGCGGGGTGGTATTATAAGAAAAGAGGAGCTGGGGAAGACAGGACACCCAGTCCCTCTTTCTGGAAACGGGCAGTGTGCGCAACAGGTTATGCAAAGTTCGATTAAAGCGCTCACACTGGCCATTACCTGCTGGGTGATAGGGTGTGGTGCGAGACTTACCCACATCATACAGGCTGCAAAGCTGACGGAGCAAGAGAGATTCAAAATTTCGCCCCTGGTCTGAGTGGAGACGACTGGGAACCCCAAACCTATAAAACCACTCAGTTACTAAGGTCTGGGCTACCGTTTCCGCTCTCTGGTCCCCAGTCGGCACGGCAAGAGTATATTTGCTAAACACATCGGTCATTACCAACACATTTTCCACTCCTGACCTAGAAGGTTCCAGCACCGTAAAGTCTATGGCCAAGATTTCGTTAGGCCTAGAGGCCAACAAATGCCCCATGAAGCTTTGAGCCAAAGGATGTGAATCTTTAGCGACCTGACATCGCTCACACTCTTGGCACCACCGCTCCACGTCTGACAACAAGCCCGGCCAGTAACATCGCTGTCTGACCAATTCAGTGGTGCGCTCGATGCCCTGATGCCCGTGTTGTTGATGTAACTGCATGAGGACATCAGACCGTAACACAGCAGGCAACAGTAACTGACAAACCTCTTCTCCTCCGCTTGGGGTTCTAACCCTACGATAGAGTACACCCTCCTTCTCTAACAGACGATCCCACTGACGGAGCAATGCCGCGGCTGGAGTAGACATGCGTCGCCGTTCCTCAGGCCCAGGACGGGCCTTACACCTCCAAAAAGTCAACACCTCAGAAATCACAGAGTCTTCTTCCTGCAACCGACCCAAATCAACCGTTGAATAACCAGGCATGGTGGTGACCACACGCTGTACTGCCTCAACAACTGGCTCCACCTCCACAGCTTGCCGTAATGACACCGGGACCACCGTCCCTGGGAAAAATTCGCCTACTGGCCCCAGCTCTGGTGGGTTCTGCCGGGAAAGAGCGTCAGCATTCTTATTACTCCTTCTGGATCTATACCGGATCTCGAAGTCAAAAGCCGCCAACTGGGAAGCCCAGCGTTGTTCTGCCGCCCCGAGTTTTGCCGAGGTCAGATGACTAAGAGGATTATTATCCATAAAGACCACGCACTTGTTACCTAATAGATACTCTCGGAATTTCTCAGTCATGGCCCACTTGAGCGCAAGAAACTCCAACTTCATGGAGCTATAGTTATCCATATTGCGCTCAGTGGGCCTAAGACTGCGACTTGCATATGCAATAGGACGTACCCTACCCTCATACTCCTGTGAGAGGACTGCTCCCAACCCTCCATGACTAGCGTCCACCTCCAGGATGAAGGGCAAGGAAAAATCTGCATATGCAAGCACCGGGGCCGTGGTTAGCCTCCCTTTCAACTTCTCAAAGCCCGACTGGCACTGCTCATCCCAGGCACCATCAAAACTTAACCCAGTTCGTTTCTTAGACTTTGGTTTCTCACGAGAAAACTCAGCCACCAGCCTATGCAGGGGGGCTGCCAGTTTAGCAAACCCCTCCACAAAACGCCGGTAGTAACTGGCAAACCCAAGAAATGAGCGCAATTCAGTGACATTAGATGGACGACGCCACTGAGCCACCACTTCGATCTTACCAGGGTCTGTTGCAACACCCTGGGCCGATATAATATGGCCCAAATACCTCACCTCTGTCTGAAAAAACGCACACTTCTCCATCTTAACCTTCAGGTTCTCATGCTCCAATCGGCTCAAGACCACCTCCAGCCTCTCCAGGTGCTGCTCTACAGAGGAGGAATACACAACAATGTCATCCAGGTACAAAAGTAATGATTGACACTGCTGGTCACCAAATAACCGCTGCATAAGTCGCTGGAACGTGCTGGGGGCGTTGCAGAGCCCAAACGGCATCCGATTCCACTCGAATAACCCGAATGGGGTGCAAAAAGCGGTCTTTGGCTTATCCCCTTCTGACATGGGAACCTGATTGTACCCACTGGTTAAGTCCAAAGTGGAAAACCAGCGGGCACCAGTCAGGGCGTCCAGCGACTCCTCAATTCGAGGCAATGGAAATGCGTCCTTCCTTGTCTTAGAATTTAATTGACGGTAGTCCACACACATGCGTAGACTACCGTCCTTTTTTTTTACTAGCACAATTGGAGAGGCATAGGGGCTACAGCTCTCCCGCACTACCTGAGCATCCAACAGCTGATTAATGTGTGCTCTTACCACTTCATACTCAGATGGGGGAATTCGACGATACCGTTGTCGAACCGGGGTGTCGTCTATGAGTGGAATGTCATGTGCAATGATATTAGTGCACCCCAAATCCCCTTCAAAAGCAGAAAATACCGTCTGATACTTCCCCAGGAGAGCCCTAATCTTACGTTGTTCCTCTCCGGACAGGGGAGACAAATTCAACGCATCAATCTGGCCTGGAACAGTTGGAATACTAGCAGGAGCAATAGACCACACCCTACAGGCAGTAGATTTCACTTCAGTGACACCTGGGGGCAAACTGACCACATTCACAGTTGTTAAAGTGCCTATTACTCGGCGAGGAAAGAGCAAAACATCCGTGATCCCTACATTAACCACTGGAACATACACAGTGCCCTTAGTTACGCGAACCAAGGCAGGAGAAACCAATAACCCCATAGGTAGTCCTAATTCTGGCGGTTCAAGGAGCGCAGTAACGTTGGAATACTGTTCCGAACAAGTTGCGGCTACCAGTTTAATGGTGCCACTGGGTATGCGGTATGCCCGAGGACCGCGGGTCTTAACCTGACCGGTTTCCCCAACTGGAGGAAGAGTGGTGGTTTGATGACAATATTGCAATGCCCGAACAAAAGAGACTGGAGCACTCGCTACTGGCGGAAACTCAAAAAGAGAGGGGCCGTGCTGTCCCAAGAGCCCCTGGTAACACTTACCCAGTACATTCATCCCCAAAACTCCAGGGACCTTAGCACACATGCCACCCGGGGGGTCTTTAACTACCAGCACACCACAATTCGGTACTAATTTCCCGCAAAGCTCAACATCTAATTCCATATACCCTATATAAGGAATGGAAAGTCCATTCGCAGCCTTAAGTTGCAACCACTGACAGATTCTAAGGCGTTCCTGTCCCCATGGCTCAAAATACTTTAAAAAACAACTCTCCGTAAGGGTAGATACCATGGACCCAGTATCTATCAAACACGGTACTGAAATGCCACCCATGAGAGCGTTAATATGAGGACAGGGGGACATCAAATTTAACATAGGGTCAGGAATATGCAGCACATCTGAGCCGATGTTCCCCCCAACCGAGCTGTGGCTCTGCAACTCGGCGGGGGCTAGTTTTCCGAAAACGGGCCTGAATGATGCAACTCCCCCTCACTAGCCCTAGTGTCTTCTCTACTAGGAACGGGTACCCGAAGCGGAACACGTTCCCCATCGCACTCCCTCGCAAAATGGCCCGGTTTTTGACACCTTCTACAGATAACCGAACCATTACGAAAAGGACGAGATTGACTACGAGAACGCTGAAAGGGGTCCTGTAACCGAGCTACATTTTGTGTGAGTTGAGTTAACTGCTGCTGCAGTTTTAACATCTCTCTCAACTCACCCACCTCAGACCGCTGAGGAGAGTCACAAACCCCCGGATGAACACCCTGTACGCCGTATTGAAAACCATGTGCTGAGGGGAGAGAATGACTGCGACCTCTTGCTCCGCCCAGCATGCCCTCCTGCTCCCACCTAATAGCTTCCCTGCGCACCTCCAATAAAGTGGCACTAGGTTGACGACGAACCAACTGTTTAAGTTCACGGCGAAGGGTACTATCGACCACATGCTCCACGAATTGATCACGAAGCAAGGTTTCGGCGTTTGACATAACAGTAGGCGATTGCTGCTTGACTTGCTCCAACAAGCTCATTAAAGCAAGTGAAAACTCCAACAGAGTCTCACCATCATGTTGCCTCCTGGAGAAAAAGGCCTCCTGTAAGGCAACATATGATTTGGAGCATCCGTATAATTCTTTCAAAGCCGTAATAATTTTCTCGGGAGCTTCCCTCTCCCCAGCAGGCCTATACTTTATCTCATCACGTGCCTCCCCCTCTAAATGGTCAAAAAGAAAGAAAGCCTTGTCTGCTACGGACAAATGACGGGACCGCATGCAGGCCTGTGCCTCCTCAACCCATTCGTTAATTCCTACCCCAGACCTACCATTAAATTTAGGACACCTTCGATCCCTCGGTATAAAAACGTACCTTTCCGTAGAAATGGCACCCGCATCAATAGCCTGAGGAGGAGCAAACGGCGGGCCAGATACATTAGGAACCTGGCTGAGGTTCGAAGGCCCTGCAAGAGCTTGATCTTGCCGCAACGCTGTATTATCGGCTCGTAATTTGGCTACAAGCTCCCTCAGCTCTTGCAATTCGTCTTCCATTTCTACAAAATCTAAAGGAAGGGAAACTACCCAATAACCCCCAAATAGTGTTACCTGCGGTCACAGTCCACGCTGCTGTCTTGTTCCCAATACCCCATAACAACAAAAAAACAAAAACACAACAAAATACCTACATCCACGCCTCAGCTCTAAAAGGGGACCCTGCCGACTACGCCAATTGTGGCGGGCGGTAGCAGGTTAGAGACAGAAAGAACTTGGAAAAGACAGGGAGGCAAAGTGAAAAGAAAAAGGAAGAACAAAGGAAGAGTCGACTACGCCACCCTGGTCACTAAGCCAGGGGAGTATCCTAATGAGGACACACAGGTTCGATTTTTCCCCTCTACAGAGACTCTGAGGCGTGGATATGAAAAAGTACAAAAATATTCTTTATTGGACGAAGATAAAATACTAAAGGGCATGGCAATTAGGCTCAATCATAACCAACACACAATAACAATAAAAGATTAACAGGACTCGTGATTACCAGAAGCAGGACGAGCTAGTGCCAGACTTCACCAACATCAGCGATGGTCAAGGAGCACCCACACGTGCACTACACTGCACACACACCGCCTCACCTCAATCAAAATCAATCACTATGGGTTGTAAACCACACACACTGTGCATCATCGGGACCCACCACCAAAATAGAGCAACTAGCCCTCCTGCTCCATACTCACAGTACCTGTCCAGACTTCACAGGCCGGCTGTCACTCACAACCCCTCTTTCTTTTGACAGGCTGAGTATCACCCACAATACCAATTAATAACAAAAGCAAATATTATTCACAACAAAAAAATAAAAAGGACATCACCCAAAAAAATACAGAAATCAAAAGCAAACAAAATAGAAAAAATAATGAGTTAACTAATCACACAATAAAGCAAAATAGCTCAACAAAATAAACAAACCAAAAACAAACATCAACAATGCTGACGCGTGCTCACATGGGAGCGACTGCACCCACGGATGTTGATGACAAAACAATAAAACAAAAAGTTAGAATTATAGGAACAAAACAGCAGCGATGAAAAGTCCCAATCCGAGCAGCAGTCTTCAAGTACCCTTATGCAGGCAGATTAATTCACCTGCAACAAGCCCGAATATAAGCCAAAATACACATTACAGTATTAACTCATTATTATACCGTGATCGCACATACCACCCATGCGGGGATCTCGTCATTCGTCCGGCAGCAACAGATGAACAAAGTTCACAAAGGCGAGCTGGAATACACCGATAAACCCCATCACTATACATCACTTAAAATAGGTACGGCTACAAGAGCCAGAAAGAAACCTACCAGGAAGCCAAGCAGCAATACACCAGCGACGCTTAGTGCAATATATATCATGCGTTGGTATCCGGCAAACAGCGCGTATTGCCAATGGCTGCAACACTCAGCACGGCATGTGCTTATCCGCAAACAGCCCAGCACCTGACAAGAATAGCACTATTAACCGTTTAAAGTCCAGTGAGTTTGAGCCACAATCACAATCGGCCGTCACACTCACCTCCAGCCAGAACACCAGACCGACAGCAGAATGACGCGCTAGGGAGGCGATCGCACCTTGACACCACGTGCGGTGGCAAGACAGCCACCTTAATATACCCATAAGAATGAGACGCTGATTACCTGCGGGCCTCCAAGGCGGAGCCACACGCAAAGAGGACACCACCCAACAACCCACTTCACCACAATCATATGTTCAAGCTAATTTTTTGACAGCGAAAGTGTTGGATGGCAGATTAAGTTCATTTAACTATGGGTACACGGAGAGGAGAAATCGGCCCCCTTCTGTTAAACTGGATGATGAGAGCAATGATTTGGGCATAAATGCAATCCAGTGTTGGTGTCTACTCCGAAATTTGCCACTAATATTTGGTGACATTGTGCCCCAAGAAGATAAATACTGGCAATTACTTTTACTTTTACTACAAATAGTGAACATTGTATTTTCTTCCATTTTAACTGAAGGACTTACTGTTTATTTGAAGCACTTAATTACGGAGCATCACAGGCTGTTCAAGTGCTTATTTCCAGGAAAGAACCTGCTTCCTAAACATCATCTAATGTGTCACTACCCTCGGTGTATATGAAATATTGGGCCTATCGTTCAAATGTGGTCAATGCGATACGAGTCCAAGCACAATTTCTTCAAGACTCAACCAAAATGTTTCAAGAACATAACTCAGATGCTTGCCAAAAAACATCAGAATTTCATGGCATATAACTGGGAAGCCTTTAACCGTGACAGAATTGTACTTGGACCAGGAAAGACTGTCTGTGTCAGTGACTTGAACGAAAGTGTTAAGATTGCATGTAAGTTGAACATTCCTCCAGAAACAAATGTTTTCTCAGTGAAATGGGTGAAGTATAATGGAACTGAATATCGTTCTACCTTAATTGTTTGTGGTCAGGTAGACCTTAATTTGCCAGTGTTTTATAAAATCCAGGATATTATTGTCAGAAATGAATGTGTGTTACTGGTTACGTCGCAGCTCAAAATTGTTTGTTTTGATGAACATCTTTTTGCCTACAGAATTGATCACAGACCCAGCACTTCTCTGAAAGTGTTTACTGTCAATGAACTCCCTTATTACAAACCTTTTGATGTGCAGTTGTCCTATGGGTCTGACAATTTATTTTGTTTTATTGTACCCTACTGTTATCTTATTCAAATTTAGCTGTCACTTGTTCAGGTCTCTGTGAAGTTAATGAGTTGGTTTTATACATTTTATATTTATGTGCAACCCCTTGTGAATTGACTGTTGTTTTAAAGTTGCCACTTTGCCCAGTTTTTAAATAAAAATGAATTGTTATAACAACAACACCAAAGGTGTTAAATGACCCCTGGTGTAAAACTTTTAAGGTGTTAAATGACCCCAGTGTAAAACTTTGATAACAATACTAAGTGTAAAAATATACACACACAGTGTCATTTTTCAGCACTATAAGGTGCCATTTTAACACCGTAAATTCAACACTATGAACAGTGTAACTTTAACTCTGTACAGATTGGGACCATATATGATCTTAAGTAGTTTTAAAAATAACACTTTGTTAAATTGACACTGCCGATTTTACTGTGTACACTTACGAGTATACTACTAGTATACTGATATTTGTATATTTTCTACTTATAGCATACTTAAAATATACTTTAACTTTACTTGTATACTTAATAAAATAAACTCGAAGTATACTACTTTTAGGTAAGGGCAAGTTACAATAGAGTTTTAATTGTTCGTTAAACTAAATATAAAGCATTGATTGACTGATTGATTCGCTGATTCTTTCTGACTGTGTAGAGTGGCCACACAATTTAAAGTGTTCGTTCGGGCGCCAGACAGTCTAAATAGCGGTCACAAAATATATGTATATGTATAAATGACTCCACTCAGCGCTTACCAAAAAGAAAGGACTCTCCAAAAACAAATTCAAAATATTGGTTATTATTTAAATTCGTTCATGCAGACAATTAACAAAACAATTATTTCGGGGTAGTCATACCCGTGCAAAAAAATACTTTGGATCACAGTTTCATAACGACGAAAATAAAAGTATTAATAATCAAACACAGTTTCAAAGAAAAAATTATATATAGGCTATAGCTGGTTTCTTTTGTCTACGGGTAGGACTTACAATTGTTATGAAGGGATGCAGGGTCGACAACAGCTTTAAAAGCATAGAAATAGTACCTTTTGATCTCTTTCTTATTGTGAGATTCAAAGAAGGATTGAATGCGCGCAAGAATAACTTGGCCAGCAGTCGAGTTAAAAGGGAGTAGAAGTAAAACCCCAAACCCGTTTGGCGTGCAGATCAACTCCGGTGTTTTCCGTTTTGACTTCCTCAATTTCTCCTTGTGCCGAGACTGATAAACCCAAAGATACCAACACGATCTCCCTGGTGTATTCCCCAAGGATTGAAACTCAAACGACAATGGTTCCTCTCCAAAGACGATCCCAATTTCCATGCAACTGCACCACAACTCCTTCCGCCATTTCCTCCTGGCTCTCTCTGCCGTGACTCGACTTCCCCCCCTCTCTTCCCTACCTGTTCTATTTTTATCTCCATTTCCAGACCACGCCTTTTTCCCCATCATTTTTTATGATTTTCGTTTAGATAAATAAAAAAGGATAATTATCATAATAAATTTGTTTGATAATGTGTTGTCTATTTTATTTATTTGTTCGTTGAAGGTGAAAGAGTAAATAACATTGGACAGCTTCAAAGTGTAATGATCCGTTGCACTCTCTTCCCCCCTTGGGAAGTCCACCCATAGTGGGCATCAAAACCCTAGAAATTCCTCCTCGTCTGAGGATTCCAGGAAGAGTTACAACATTTTTTGTGTTTCTTTTTTTTTCAGATCCTCAGCTGTAGGGTAGCAAGTTTTGAGATTACACACATGAACACTCCTGACATCTCCACCAGTGCTTTCTAAGACCACCTGATAGTTCACAGGTCCCAGTTTACGCATAACTCGGTACGGTCCTTTCCACTTCTTAGCCAGTTTAGCGTTAAAATGATGCAGTGCACTTGATTGTGGAAAATTTCTTACCCAGACTCGATCTTGGAATTTATAGGACACTTCCCTTCGACTTTTGTCGTAGTTTCTAAGCTGACGGAGGCGGGCTCTGATTTCCGCATTCTTCTGAAATTGTTTCAGTCGGTGGACAGTCTCATAGGGAGAAGTGTCTGGATGAACTGCAATATCTGCCTGAAGTATTCTATCCATAGGACTCTGAAGTTTCCTTCCAATGTGTAATTCTGCAGGTGTCAGGCCGATTGTTTCTTGTACAGCAGAGTTCAATGCAAATCTAAACTCTGGAAGATAGACATCCCATTTTTTGTGATTTTCTTCGACATAAGATGCCATCATGCACTTCAAAGTTCGATTTATCCGTTCGGTCATATTAGTCTGGGGATGACACGCGGTGGTGAGTTTTGGAGTGACCGTCCACTGTCCACAGAGTTCTTGAAACACAGCCGAAACAAACTGGGACCCCCGATCGGAGAGGATGTAAGTGGGGACTCCCCATCGTGTAAATATTTATGCTCTGAGGATACGTGCTATGACTGATGATGTTGCAGCACGCATGGGAAAAGTCTCTACCCATCGGGTATGATAGTCCACAGTCACTAACACATACTCATTCTGTTGAGAGCTGCGAGGAAAAGGACCCATAATATCCACTCCTAACATTTCATTAGGACTGTTAACCCTGTTTTCTTGCAGGTTTTCTGTTGTCGTATTTCAGGACCTGGAATTTTTCACAACTTTTGATGAGTCTTTTCACATCGGACCACATCCCCGGCCAGAACGCAACCACATGAATTCTTTTGTAGGTCTTAAAAATTCCCAGATGACCACTGAGAGGATTCTTGTGGTAAGCTTCGGACACCTGGAAGGTAAGGGAGGATGGAATGTATATGCGGCAGTGACATTGTTGATCAGTTACCTGCATCTTTCGATACAACTTATCCTCCAAGACTGTATATTTCTCCTCAGCTTCTTTGTTCCCCTCTGCTACGGCCTTAAACAATTTCTCAATCTCAGGATCCCGGTGTTGTTCTTCCCAAATGAGGTCGGCAGTGAAAGGGAGGTCATCCTTCTCTGTCTTCGACGAAAACAGGACACACCCAGTGGTGGCAGGAATCCGGGAGAGAGCGTCAGGAAAAACATTGAGCTTACCCTTACGGTACTCTACTACGAAATCAAATTTCTGTAACCTCAGGGCCCATCTTAGTAGACGATTTGTGGTTTTCTGGGAAGTCAGGACCCACTGCAATGCGGAATGATCTGTGCTTTCAGCTGATCTTACAGCTTTCCTGTAGCTCAACTGGTAGAGCATGGCGCTAGCAACGCCAAGATCATGGGTTCGATTCCCAGGGAAAGCAAGAGCTGATAAAATGTAGAAACTGTAACTTGAATGCAATGTAAGTCGCTTTGGATAAAAGCGTCTGCTAAATGCATAAATGTAAATGTAAATTACAGTGAATAATTTGTTCCAAATAGTGTTGCCACTTTTCTAGGGCCCACACAACAGCGATTCACTCTTTTTCTGTAGCAGAATAATTTGTTTCCGACTTAGTTAAGGTTCTGCTAGCATATGCTATCACTTGTTCAGTATCAGGTCCTGATTTCTGTGCAAGAACCGCTCCAAGACCCGTCTCGCTCGCATCGGTATACACCGTGAATGGAAGGTTTTGTTTAGGATGGCCAAGGACTGGATGTGAAGTCAAACATGTTTTTAGTTGGTCAAAAGCCTGTTGACATTCAGAAGACCAAATGAAAGGACGTCTATTCTTCAACAAGTCATTCAAGGGTTCTGCGATCTGTGAGAAACCAGGAACAAAACGATAGTACCATCCAGACAACCCAAGAAATCTTTGTACCTCTTTGAGGTTTTTGGGGACTGGATAAGACTGAACGCTCTGTACTTTTTCAGGATCTGCTGTGTTACCCTTGGTACTCACAATGTGTCCCAAAAACTTGATTTCTTTTAAGCAGAATTTGCTTTTCTTCATGTTGATTGTGAGACCTGATTGATGTAGTTTGTTAAACACCTTTTGGATGTCCAAGAAATGTTGGGATACAGAAGAGGAGTAGATAATAATGTCATCCAAGTAAACAAGACAACAGTAACCCCGTAACTTTCCCAAAACCAACTCCATTAGCCTCTGGAAAGTAGCTGGAGCATTTTTTGTCCAAAGGGCATCACATTAAAGTGATAGAGGCCAGATGGGGTTATGAAAGCAGTTTTAGACTTGCTCTCTGGGGCCATTTCCACTTGCCAATACCCACTGTTTAAGTCAATAGTTGTAAAAATGACCGAACCAGCGAGGGACTCTAGAATCTCTGCAATTGAAGGAAGCGGGTAAGCATCATTTTCAGTGAATGAGTTGAGCTTTCTGTTCCACACAAAATCTATGCCCACCATCTTTCTTAGGGACCAACACCACAGGAGAACACCAAACAGAATTTGATGGCTCAATAATACCTGAAGACAACATCTCTTCAAGCTGTTTCCTGATTATGGCCTGTTTTGTTGGAGACATCCGATAGGGTTTTTGTTTCATGGGGACATTGACTGTAGAGTATATTTGATGTTGCAGTACCTTTGTTCTGCCAGTTGTATGAGTGCATACCTCAGGGTTTGATTGTAGAAGTTCCCGCAGTTGTGGCTTTACAGATTCATGTAGTTGGGCTGAGGAAACAGCTTGATCTATATAATCTTGCACATTTAGTCGAATCACTTCCAACGAGCACATGGGCGGTGGAATGGAGCTGATAAGACCAAGCTGATGTTGGTTTTCACATCTTTTGCGGTTCTTATTTCCAGATCCTTTCCATCCAGACACCCAGGCATTGCCAGGTTGGAAGGGATGGACAACAGAAGGTGTGTTTTTGAAACCGTACACTTGATCTGCCACATTTATTTGCAATTGGCTAAAAAAAATTAAGTCAAGACCTAGGACAATTCCATATGCAAGGCTTTTGGCGGGAAGTACAGCTGCAGGAATGTTGATAACATTTCCATGTAGATCAATCTCTAAAGTAGTCCAACCAAGAGGTGACTGATTCCCCATTGGCTAAATACAAAAGTCCATAAGTCCAAGGCCTAAGACCTTCATTTGCACTATTCAATTTAGCAAAGATATCTTCATGTATTAAGGTATAGCTGGCCCCTGTATCAAGAATAGCCTTTCCATACCAAGACTGTATATGTATGGGCACAAGAAGTTGTGGTGGAGCTGAAGTGTGTGAAGATGTCCCAATCTCTTTCTTACCAGCTTGCTTGGACGTCAGCGCTGATGCGGAGGATTTACTGGAGTGTGTACTGGTTTTAGAATTTTCAGATCTTTGCTTATTATGCTGATTAACAAATTGAGAAGAGGTAGAAGTATACTGAGGACATGACCCAGGAGAATGCAAACCTTTGCAGCTCCAACATAGAGGAATCTTTTCGCCTTGCTGACTTCCAGGGCATGCTCCTTTCTGCATTGAATTTCCTTTTTTCGCCTGAAGTTTCCGTTCATGCTCAAACTGTTGATCATGGTCTATCTCCAATTGATGACCAAGACGTACAAGCTCAAGAAATCATTTACTCTTCCACGGAGCTGACTGGCAAGGTACGGTTTTATGTGTTTCACAATTAACTTCACAATGTCTAACTCTGTGAGATCAGGATTCCATCTTGTGCAGAGAGCTCTGTATGAATATGCAAAATCTCTGATGGATTAATTTTCTTCTTGTTTTTTAGTTCGAACACGTTCAGCAAGTTCGTCCTCATAGTCTTCAGCCAGAAATGCTGACACGAAAGAGGCTTTGAATTCTTCCCAAGATGTTACTTTGGTGCGAGTTATCTCCCACCAGTCTCGAGCCATACCGTGGAGAACGGTTCTGAAAGTAACAAGAATGTCAGCGTCTACTAAGGGATGTAATGCAAGAAAATCATCACACTTAGATAAATAAAGTAATGGGTCAGGATCATCTCCTGGTCTCCCATATGAAGGGAAGGTTAGTCTGATGTGATCAGTTTTGGAAACTGGAGTAAAACCAGAAACAGCAGGCATTACTATAGAACTGCTTTGTGGAAAGGATGCTGCTGGTAGAGTTATTTGCTTGATTCTGTCTTGTATTCCCTCCATTTCACTCTGGTGAGTTGCAGCGATTGAATTCACTTTCCCACTTACACCATCCATTTTTGTAGATAAGACTTTTAACATTGAGGAACAGTCGCCCAAGCATTTAACCAGTTCAACGTTCTTTTCTTCAAAACCCTTCTGTGTATCTTGTAGCTCATCCTGAAATTAAATTTGCATCTGTTTAATCTTAAATCAAAGCTCAGACACAATAGAAACTTTGGCTTTATCCACTTCACTTGAAATCACAGCTTTATTGGCCTTCATGATGGTATCCATTTCATGGTCAAACTTGTCTTTACTAGTTGATATTGTTGTATGAAGGTTCCGGAGACTTTGCTCCGTTTGTTCAGTGAGTTTATTCAATTTTGACTCAAGATGAAATCAACTACGTTGTACCTGTTTCGTCAGCTCATTAAAAACTTTATCCTGTTTCTGTTGCAGTTTGTCTAGATGGTCATGGGCCTGATCAGTAAGCTGACCCAATTTCCTTCCAGGGGTAGGAAGCACAAATCGGAAGTCAGTAGAACCACCTTCACGTGTAAAAAGCACCCCAGGAGGTTCATTTTGGTCTTCCCAACTTGGTTTTACAGATTCAGGAGATACCAGGTCCATTTCTACAGACTGTGAAATGGAGGAATTTTGGGACTGATTATGTATTTGGGACACATGACTTATGATACGGGAGGGGGGCAAACGGGGCACATATTCAGGAGTAGAAATATCAGGGGGGAAATGTTCCAAGTCTAATGAGGCAGAGAAGGCTGGGGAACATATAGGGGAAAACATGGCCAGGGGAAGAGAAGAGAAAAAAAAGAAAACAAAAATACAATACAAAGCAGCAATTCCTTCACACACCAGAATGCACTCAACGTAATGTACACTCCATCAACATCAACCAGCATGTATTCAAATATATACAGCGAAATTGTTCACAAAAGGTTTCTCTTTTTTTTTTGGGACACATTTTTGGATATAGTGATCGTCACCCTTTTGCAAAAGTCCTCCCATATTTTTCTATTTAAGCAACGTTATTTCGGTTCCTTTTTTTTTTTTCTTTAACCGGTTAATTCAGTTCCAGTGTTCATCAAATAGATCATCAACATATATCAATAAAGTTCAGTTCCAAGTTAAACACGTGTGTCAAGTTCACCATTCAAATCAGACACTTAAATGCCAAGTTCACAGTTCGAGTCCCTGTTCGGGCGCCACTCTGTAGCGTGGCCACACAGTCTAAATAGCGGTCACAAAATATATGTATAAATGACCCCACTCAGCGCTTACCAAAAAGAAAGGACTCTCCAAAAACAAATTCAAAATATTGGTTATTATTTAAATTCGTTCATGCAGACAATTAACAAAACAATTATTTCGGGGTAGTCATAGTCAACAATCCCCGTGCAAAAAAATACTTTGGATCACAGTTTCATAACGACGAAAATAAAAGTATTAATAATCAAACACAGTTTCAAAGAACAAATTATATATAGGCTAGCTGGTTTCTTTTGTCTACGGTTAGGATTTACAATTGTTATGAAGGGATGCGGGGTCGACAACAGCTTTAAAAGCATAGAAATAGTACCTTTTGATCTCTTTCTTATTGTGAGATTCAAAGAAGGATTGAATGCGCGCAAGAATAACTTGGCCAGCAGTCGAGTTAAAAGGGAGTAGAAGTAAAACCCCAAACCCGTTTGGCGTGCAGATCAACTCCGGTGTTCCCCTTCATGGGAACTTCGAACTGCGCCCCCTAGGGGACACTATGGGAAACGCCTCAGCGTGACTCGTGCATGAAGAAACATATGAAAAACACCATCCGTCGGCGACAGCCCATGACGTCACTACCGCGCGACCACAATATAAGGACGGCCGGGCGAATACATCATCAGCTTTTTCGTCCTTCACTGACTGGTCTGTTTGAAGAAACGTGCATTCTGGTAGGAATACAGTTTTCCTTTATTTATCATGGCGAGCACTAGCAAGGCGTTTGAGATTGTGTGGATCCGTGTCCTCGTTATTTGACACCCGATGACACACACACGATCGTTGCGTCTTTGTTTGGGCGAAGAGCACGCACGCGATGTCTTTGAGGGGCAATCTGCGTGCACTGTGAGACTCCGTTCTCGTCTGTCCCTCTTTTCGAGGAAAGAGGGGCAGCCTGCTTCCCGCGATTCGATACCCACCGCTGCCGAGGCACGGAGGCGATTGAAATCGCGGGGTTCGCAGTTGGATATGGCCGATGAGTTAGAGAAGGACAAGGACCGCGTCGGCCGAGAACGAGAGTGAGCTGCTGGATTGTGATGATGCGATCTTTCTGACATCATCAGATTCAGCGGTTAGTGCTCTGCTGGGTTATGCCCAGGAAGAGCAGGAGATGTTTGAGGGTGAGGAAGTTGAGACTAAACCCTCTCAATCCTCCTGCACTGCATATGAATGAGTTTTTGGAGGTTATGGATCATAAAATAAATCTTTCTGGCCATAAATCCCCAGCTCGAGCGAGCCTTCCTTTCTTCATAAATCTTGATGTGGAGGTTGAGAAGGAGTGGAAAAGCTATTTTTCTCGTATTCATAGGTTTCAGCATACTAGTTATGCTGACATTGAGGTGCGTGAAAATGGCTATGAGGATGCCCCTGTGCAAGAGATGATAGCCAGCTTATCTCGCTGTGGGCGAGACATCCTCTCTCAAGGCTCCCTCCTTGCCATCTAAGCCCTGAATCTTGCTTAAATGGCAGGGCATATGCAGCAGCAGGTCAGATCGCCGCTGTTGCACACTATGGCGGTGCTTCAGGCGTACCAGACTGATCTGCTGAAAGACCTGGATCTGACTTTCTATAAAGTCCAGGTATGAGCCCGAACAACCAGGTCCTAGCCCATCTCGGTCTGGGGATCAGAGATGGGCTCAGAAGGCTAGTCTCGCGACTCATGCCCTCCCGCCTGCGGTAGGGCTAAAGAGAGGCATGGGTCAGAGAGAGGCAAAACCTGAGGGAGGTGTTCGGATGAAGCGCCCTATATGACACTTTCGTCCGGACTAGAGTAAGACATCTACTCCTTTCCCTTAGGGGCATCGGCCCTCTTGATCCTCTCTAATTCCCCTGCAACCAATGGATGAGTACGATCCATTTCTAAAGGCTATCGGCTATCGCAGTGATTACATCACTCGTCGATACTAGATCCAGGCTAGTAGCGCTTCCTGTGGGTTGAGCTAGCACCGCTCCCTCACCATAGAGGGTCACCTATGAGCATGCCGCTCCTTCTGAGCGCCTAAGTCTCCACTCGCCAGAGCTCGTTGTTGGTCGAGCTAGCATTGCTCCCCTCAACTAGAGGGTCACCTATGAGCGTGCCGCTCCCTTCTGAGCGTTTGAGTTCTCCTCTTATTCTGAAGAATGTGTTCTCCGCTCCCCAGAGCTCTGCGATTGGTCGCTCTCCTGTTGGTCGAGCTAGCCTTGCTCCCCTCACCTTAGAGGGTCACCTATGAGCATGCCGCTCCCTTCTGAGCGTCTAAGTTTCCTCTCATCTGAGGAATGAGTCTCCACTCTCCAGAGCTCGCTGTTGGTAGAGCTAGCGTTGCTCCTTTCACCTAGATGGTCATTTATGAGCATGCCGCTCCCTTCGAGCGTCTGAGTTCCCTCTCATTTCTGA
Organism: Gymnocypris eckloni scoliostomus; assembly: GCA_027564155.1. Taxonomy (NCBI): domain Eukaryota; kingdom Metazoa; phylum Chordata; class Actinopteri; order Cypriniformes; family Cyprinidae; genus Gymnocypris; species Gymnocypris eckloni. The sequence continues at coordinate 25,919,886 of CM050417.1, forward strand.
GGAATGAGTTATCCGCTCCCAGAGCTCTGTGATAGATTGCTCTCCTGATTGATCGAGCTAGCCTTGCTCCCCTCACTATGGAGGGTTAACTAGGAGCATGCCGCTCCTTTCTGAGCGTCTAAGTTTCCTCTCATCTGAGGAAGGAGTCCTCCGCCTCCAGAGCTCGTGGTCGGTAAGAGCTAGCATTGCTCCCCTCACCCAGAGGGTCATTTATGAGCATAATGCTCCCTTCTGAGCGCCTGAGTTTCCTCTCACTCTGAGTGTCTGAGTTTCTCCGCCCCTAGAGCTCTGTGATAGGTCGCTCCTTGTTGGTCGAGCTAGCATTGCTCCCCTCACCACAGAGGGTCATTTTAGAGCATGCCGCCTCCCTTCTAGGCGCCCCTCACTCTGAGGAATGGTTTCTCCGCTCCAGAGCTCCTCATGGGTAGAGCTAGCACTGCTCCCTCACACAGAGGGTCACTTATGAGCATGCCGCTCCCTTATGGGCGTCTGAGTTCCCTCTCATTCTGAGGAATGAGTTCTCCGCCCTCAGAGCTTGCTGTCGGTAGAGCTAACTTTGCTCCCCTCACCAGAGGGTCATCTATGAGCATACCGCTCCCGTCTGAGCGTCTGAGTTTCCTCTCATTCTGAGGAATGAGTTCTCCGCCTCCAGAGCTCGTGCTGGTCGAGCTAGCTTTGCTCCCCTCATCTAGAGGGTCATCTATGAGCAGGCCGCTCCCTTCTGAGCGTCTGAGTCCCCTCTCATTCTGACGAATGAGTTCTCCGCCTCCAGAGCTCTGTGATAGGTCGCTCTCCGTATTGGTCGAGCTAGCATGGCTCCCCTCACCATAGAGGGTCACTTATGAGCATGCCGGCTCCCTTATGGGCGTCCTGAGTTCCCTCTCATTCTGAGGAATGAGTTCTCCGCCTTCAGAGCTTGCTGTCGGTAGAGCTAACTTTGCTCCCCTCACCTAGAGGGTCATCTATGAGCATACCGCTCCCGCCTGAGCGTCTGAGTTTCCTCTCATTCTGAGGAATGAGTTCTCCGCCCTCGTGCTGGTCGAGAGCTAGCTTTGCTCCCCTCATCTAGAGGGTCATCTATGAGCAGGCCGCTCCCTTCTGAGCGTCTGAGTCCCCTCTCATTCTGAGGAATGAGTTCTCCGCCTCCAGAGCTCTGTGATAGGTCGCTCTCCTCATTGGTAGAGCTAGCACTGCTCCCCCCACTTAGAGGGTCACCTATGAGCATGCCGCTCCTTTCTGGGCATCCGAGCTCCCGTACTCGGAAGACTGAGTTCTCCGCTCTCCAGAGCTCCTCATCGGTAGAGCTAGCACTGCTCCCCTCACTGTAGAGGGTCATCTATGAGCATGCCGCTCCTCTCTGAGCGTCCTGAGACTCTCACTCCAAGGGATGAGTACTTCTCCGTTCCAAGTGGAACGTAATACCATTATATAAGTGCACACGTTAAACTCTGGGCACTTTTCTAAAATCCACTTAGTGGTAAGATCGCACATCAAGTGTTCTGCTCTTTCTAAAATCTATGCTATGGTAAGTGCACACGCTAGACTTTGGGCACTTTTCTAAAATCCACCCAGTGGTAAGTTAGCACATCGAATGTTCTGCTTTCTTTCTAAAAATCCCGTAGGGTAGGGTTACGCGCGCAGCTTCGTGCCCTTATTTGAGTTGGTCAGGCCCCGGCTTGTGCCTTGGGCTCCACTCCTGAGTGTTGAGTTCCCTCTCAAAATGAGTTCTCCGCTCTCCAGAACTCGCTATTGGTAGAGCTGGCGTTGCTCCCCTCACTTAGAGGGTCACCTATGAGCATGCCGCTCCCTTCGGAGCGTCTGAGCTCATTCTGAGGAATGAGTTTTCCGCTCCTCAAAGCTCTGTGGTAGTTCGCTTGCCTTGCTGGTCGAGCTAGCATTGCTCCCCTCGCTATAGAGGGTCACCTATGAGCATGCCGCTCCTGTTGAGAATCGGAAGTTTCTCCACTTCCAGAGTTCGGGGTAGATCGCTCGCCTGGTGGGTCGAGCTAGCATTGCTCCCCTCATCTTAGAGGGTCATCTATGAGCATACAGCTCCCTTCTGAGCATCTAGTTCCCCGACATAGAACGTAAAAATAAAATATATATAAGTGCACACGCTAAAGCAATGGGCACTTTCTAAAATCCACTTAGTGGTAAGATCGCACATCAATGTTCTGCGTTCTTTCTAAAATCCATGCTATGGTAAATGCACACGCTAGACTTTGGGCATTTTCTAAAATCCACCCAGTGGTAAGTTAGCACATCGAATGTTCTGCTTTCTTTCTAAAAACCCTTAGGGGTAGGGTTACACAGCTTGCGTGCCCTTATTTGAGTTAGTCAAGCCCGGTTTGTGCCTTGGGCCCCACTCCATGTAACCAAATAATTTTGGTTTAAAAGGGTAATGCTACCAAGGGGTCTGTTGAGACAGCTCCTCAGCAAGCTCATGTAGAGCAAGCGGTAGCCCTAGTGACCGGCCAGGACCTAGTGGCTACCACTAGGTACTTGGCCCTATCCCCTTAAAGGAATCTTTCTGTATAAGAATGATTCCAAACCTGTGAGCTCTACCTTGGGTCCGTAATGCCGGCACCTAGCAGGTAAGTACTTCAGGTATGCAGCTCGAGTTTTTGGCCAAGGAGGATAATGTCACTGACAGCATCAACCGTCCAAACAGGGGCAACTCCTGAGCCAAATGGTAGAGTTAACTTGTGCTCGCCTCCTGCGAATTTGGCTTGCATTCCCTCAGCATGGCGGCTTGGGTATAACGTTCCCCATAGTGTCCCCTAGGGCGCAGTTCGAAGTTCCCATGAAGGGAACGTCTCAGGTTACGTATAACCATGGTTCCCAGTGGGGAACGAGACACCGCGTCCCTAGGCTTTGGGGCCATGCTTCGGACGCAAGCTTCAGACGAAGAAGCGGATGATGTATTCGCCCGGCCGTCCTTATATTGTGGTCGCGCCGGTAGTGACGTCATGGGCTGTCGCCGGCCAACGGATGGTGTTTTTTCATATGTTTCTTCAGGCACGAGTCACGCTGGAGGCGTTCCCCATAGTGTCCCCTAGGGGACGCAGTGTCTCGTTCCCCACTCGGGGAACCATGGTTACATACGTAACCTGAGACGTTTTCCGTTTCGACTTCCTCAATTTCTCCTTGTGCCGAGACTGATACACCCAAAGATACCAACACGATCTCCCTGGTGTATTCCCCAAGGATTGAAACTCAAACGACAACGGTTCCTCTCCAAAGACGATCCCAATTTCCATGCAACTGCACCGCAACTCCTTCCGCCATTTCCACCTGGCTCTCTCTGCCGTGACTCGACTTCCCCTCTCTTCCCTACCTGTTCTATTTTTATCTCCATTTCCAGACCACGCCTTTTTCCCCATCATCTTTTATGATTTTCGTTTAGATAAATAAATAAGGATAATTATCATAATAAATTGGTTTGATAATGTGTTGTCTACTTTATTTATTTGTTCGTTGAAGGTGAAAGAGTAAATAACATCGGACAGCTTCAAAGTGTAATGATCCGTTGCAACTGTGAACTTGAGTCGCTCAATTTATAACAATCATGATATAAGTGGCAGCTGTGTTGAAGTAGATTCTCATGTTGCCAATTACAGCATGAAATAATGCAAAATACTACTACACAGAATTATCCAGATTAATTAGGTCAATCAGAATGCAATATATTTTTTTTCTAATAGGTCAGAAAAAGGAATCCTGCACCTGTTTCGCGAAAACACTTTCAGAGCTTGCAGAAAAACACAGCAAAAAATTTAAATTTAACATGTTCTTCTGAGTGATTTTTTTTTAAACATTGTTATATAATCATTTCTGTCTTTGTTTAAATACTGTTTTTTTGTACTGTTGACAATAGAACAATTAAACATTATGGCTATAGATGATTTCAACGGCAACAACATAAACAAACGTTACTGCGCATGTGTGCTTTTGTGGCCCTAACTTAACTTCCGGTGTACATCCAAATAGAATCAAAAACAACAGCTAAGTCCTTCAAGAGTAGATTTTTATTTTATGATAACATGTAAAATATGTTTTCTGCTTAAATCAGACGGACTTATTAAAAATGGAAATTAATTATCTATCAGCAGGAGGCGCTTTAAAGCTGGAGAACTAGAGGTTTCCCCAGTAACGGCTGTTGGGCTGTACACAAAGCAGTGCTGAGCTTACACATGCTGCTTTATCAGGCATATATAGAAGATGAAATGAAAATTACATTGAACATTTTCTAAAGACAGTCTTCCTTCAGAAATACAGTGATATAAAAACACCCCTCTTCATTTTGATTTTTAAACGTGCATTTCGTGTTCATGTTTATTCAATGAAGCCTTTTAAAAAAATCGGTCAGTTTTTATATTGTGGCGGGTCGCCACAAATAAATAAATGCATGGGAAACACAGCACAACAACCTGAGCCCAACTTCAATACTCATCACTTTAACTGCGTTTGTAGCCGGCGCCACCAACCAAACCGATAAACAAACACAGACTGGAAGTTAACTTCGGGCCAGGCATGTGCACCCATTGAAACCGTCTATACATGACTAATTTATGTTTAAGCATATATATATATAAAAAAAAAAAAAAATACATATATATTTAAAGCTGTATATAAATGTTTTTTTTTTTGTTTAAAGCCTATTGTAGCAAGTCTTAAATTTCCTATGCTAGCTGACTTCTTTTTTTTTTTTACTAGAAACTGATTTGTGCACTGTATTGTAAGTCAGTTAGTGAAGAAAGTGTGAGCAAACAATATAACAGATAATATTACCTTTTTATTTAATTGTATCATATACTACACTTTTCATATTTTATGTAGTTTTGGAACTAATGGATTGGCAGTTGGCAGGAATATGATTGACAATAATGATTTAAATAGACGGATCATTTCTCTAAATCTACTTGTAGGCATAGATGGATAGTTCGTTTGACTTAGGGGTGAAAAAAGCCTTTAGAGAGCTTGTTAAAACGGTTTTCAGCGTTTGTGGTCAAGTCAATTAGCATGAGACCAGTGTCCATATATAACAAACCAAATCAAACATTAACAAAACACTGCAGGAAACATGCAGACAGAGAACATGGTAAGATGTCATGCAATGGTCTTAAAACTAAAAAAGCAATGAATGCTATTGTTAGATAATTTGATATTTGCATTATTATTGTTATTATTAATATTATTTTATTACGGTGACGTAATACTGCCACCCAGATAATATTTTCCACTCAATTATGTCGTAATAACGAGATCTTTTCTCGTAATAGCGAGATCTTTTCTCGTTATAACGAGATATTTTCTCGTAATAACGAGATCTTTTCTCGTTAAAACCACATATTTTCTCGTTATAACGAGATCTTTTCTCGTTAAAACGACATATTTTCTCGTTATAACGAGATCTTTTCTCGTTAAAACGACATATTTTCTCATAATAACGAGATATTTTCTCGTTAAAACGACATATTTTTCTCGTTAAAACGACATCTTTTCTCGTTATAACGACATCTTTTTCTCGTAATAAGGACATGTGTCTTATAATAGATATATGGTAGAGCTGAGGTGAGCGAGTGTCTGCGCTGCTCAGTCTGACATAAACGAGGATCTGCACTGCTGAATTGAAATACACTGTTTTAAATGTATTTAATGTAATGGTTTTAATTATAGCAGCATGTTTATTAGGCTTAATCTCCAATACAACATTATCCAATAACAGCACACAGACCCATGACTTGTTTAGGCTATATATGATCAGATCAAAACAGTTATTTTTGAATAATTGACTCTGGGCTTGGAATATTTATTTATTTGAATGACTGAAGTTTGATTGAACAACAAATCGAAATATGAACAATAACGGTAAAGGCCTCCTCATGGGTAATTTATTTGAGTTATTTTTCCAGTGTTTGGGTAGTTTGTGTACATTTTATTTTATTTATAAAATTGTTTCTGTGCAGAATATCGTTCAAATGTATGCAGAGCAACATACAGGCGCAGGGTGTGAATCAATAAACAAATGTCGCTCGCGTTGCGTTGGTTTTATTGCTTGATGAAGAATCTGATGCTTTGCTTAAAATAAACTATTCTATTTATAAAGATACAGAACACAAATACTTTGGATGTTAAAACATGTCCTCAGAGCTGTTTACTGTTTGTTTTTGGCCAGGTTATGAAGGCAATCGCAGTTAATTTCGTCCTTGAGTGAAGCGCAGGGCGGCGGTCTGATCCGTGATCAGTCCCCGCCGAACACGACTCCAGCTCGGTGCAGAGCCAGAGCCGTTACGGTGGAAACACAATTACAGAGTGGTCCATTTACTCGTGAATTACATCGGTTTAATGTTTAATCTTTACTTCTAATGTTTTTTAAACGAGATTAAATAGGGCAATGTGTAAAGCTTACATAAAAGCAAGCAAATTAGAAATAAAGGAAGTTATCACGTAAACCAGTGGTTCTGGAGTATTTTACTAAAGTTTAGAGGATTTAAATTAATCTGTAAATATTATTTCATGCATAAAGTAAAAAAAAGCTAATATTATAATAGAAACGAATAAACCCATTAGCTGGGTTAAATCAAACATTTATGATGGGTTAAATAAACAACCCGATTTACTGGGTAAAATTAACCCCAAATGTGTTCTGTCCTATATTTATCCAGCCCAAATTGGGTTGTTTTTAACCCAGTGTTTTTTAGAGTATGCAGAGTTTTTTTCATTATTGTGCTGCGCGAAATTAAAGCAGACGGCAGAAAGCTGCATTCTATTTTTTGTCTTATTTTACAAAAAATGTTCAGAATTAAATAATAAAATGCGACTTATAGGTGACTTGTTTTTTCTCTCTCTCTTGCTCTCTCAAAAAAACGTGTTTTTTATACGCGTATAGCTTATTTTAACCATGCAGCAAACCTTTTAACATATTTTAATAAATTACTAAAAATAAATAAATAAATAAGTGACTTTAAACCATTTAACTGATTCTATTAATCGGTCAAAATTCTTATCAGTCAGTTAGCGGTTAATGAACATCCCTAATTAAAACAATTTCACCCTGAAACATAACTGTTTAATTGAGACATTTATTCAATAATTTCACTATAAACAGGAAAAATAAATAGGCCTAACGTTACTGGAGACATTTAACGTGAGCGTGATCTGGGTTCACCTGAGCATGAGCGGAACATTAGCGGAGCGTTTGATTTGGCCGTGAGCGACTGAGCGCACACACAAAGCGTAATATTGAGCGCGTTCGCTCACATGCTCTGGTACAAAACGTTAATTAGGTAAAGCGATACGCAATTTAAATGGGAAATATAATAAAATATTATATTATATGAAATAGAAATAGGCCTATAGCCCTAACAAGTTAACATAACCTAATAATACTAATAATATACAAATATTAAATTAAATGTTTAATGTTAATAAAACTGTTTTATCCATCTCTGATAGTCCCGGGTTGCTGTGAACCGAGGACGGCCCCTAAAAAAATCAATGTTTTAACTCAGCTTGTCTTTACTGTCTATCCGTCACGCAGAATAAGAGTTCATCTGTACCGCTCTGCAAATTAGTCACAATAACGTTTCATACAGTCTGGATGTTGCTTTATCTCATTTAAAGCACACCACTGTTCTTCTCAATTCGGCGACACCGACGCGATCCCTTAAATTGTGATAACCGAGGAAAGCAATTTTATATACTTCCACAATAAGAACAAAATGTTACGAATTGATTTTGTAAAATAACAGCGTGCGCTTTCTGGCTAAAGGTCTTATGTCTAAAGGTCTACTTAAATAAAACAATCGAAAACAAGTTTGTGTTTATTTAATTCGTATAGCCTAAATCCAGCAAGAGATACTGTACAGTCTTTTCATCTGTATATTGTGCTCAGTGCTCACACCCAGCGCAGCGAAGACTGTTCCTTCAGTAAAGCAAAGCCTGCAATTTAACCCATAAGAAGAACGTGATGCGATGATTCAGCTAAAGATCATTTAATAATATTAAATAATTAATACATAATTAATATATAATCAGACTAAAGTATATCAAGGCCGCCCACACATGTGAAACAAATATTAAAGCAGCTCATTTGTTTACCCACGAACAAAAATAGGCCTACGAAAAATCTAGCTTAATTTGTTTGCCCGTTTTCAAACAGAACGAAATAATAATAATAATAATTATTATTATTATTAACGAAGAAAATCTCTTTATCTTTGTTCATATTTCGATTTGTTGTTCAATCAAACTTCAGTCATTCAAATAAATAAATATTCCAAGCCCAGAGTCAATTATTCAAAAATAACTGTTTTGATCTGATCATATATAGCCTAAACAAGTTATGGGTCTGTGTGCTGTTATTGGATAATGTTGTATTGGACATTAATCCTAATAAACATGCTGCTATAATTAAAACCATTACATTAAATACATTTAAAACAGTGTATTTCAATTCAGCAGCGTGCAGATCCTCGTTTATGTCAGACTGAGCAGCGCGGACACTGCTCACCTCAGCTCTACCATATATCTATTATAAGACACATGTCGTTATTACGAGAAAAAGATGTCGTTATAACGAGAAAAATATGTCGTTTGAACGAGAAAAGATCTCGTTATTACGAGAAAATATGTCGTTTTAACGAGAAAATATCTCGTTATTACGAGAAAAGATCTCGTTATAACGAGAAAAGATCTCGTTATTACGAGAAAAGATCTCGTTATAACGACATAATTGAGTGGAAAAAATATTATATGGATGGCAGTATTACGTCACCGTAATTTTATCCCTCAGAATGCTAATGTTAGATTATTTGATATTTGCATTATTATTGTTATTATTAATATTTGTTTATCCCTCAGAATGCTAATGTTAGATGATTTGATATTTGCATTATTATTATTACATTTAATTAAATTGAATTTAATTAAAGACCATGACCATTCAAATTAACACATCCCACTATGTCTAATTAGCTTTCTAATAATTTAATAACAACAACAGAATCTACATAATAGTTCCATATCATTCCAGATGCAGCCACAGTTGAAGAATGAGTCCAGTGTCCTAGTATTTACACTCTCCGGTCTCAATGAATCAATGGAAAATAGATTTGTGTTTTTTTCCTTCACTGCACTGTTTTATCCCTTGATTGTCTTTTGTAATGTAACAGTTGGATTCTACCCTAAATTCATGTATGATTTATTATCATATGATCATGTGATTTCTTATGTTGGGTGTATGATTCAAATATTTGTCATTTATTAATCTGCTTTATGTGACTTTCAACATTAACAGTGATGGCATATGACAGGTATGTGGCAATATGCAGACTGCTGGAGTATCATTCAGTAATGACTAATCAGCAGTGGTGGTCAGTAACGAAGTAAAACTTCTTCATTACTGTACAACACCCTCCACACAGAGAGCGCTCCCACGGCTTCTGCAGAAGAGTTGAGTGCACTCTCCATTTCCGTCGTGTATGTAACGCGATCCTTCCGATGGGTGAATATCCACAAGGCTGTAGGTCCGGATGGCATCCCAGGCCGTGTGCTCCAAGCATGTGCATTCCTGGGAGTGTAGGGTTTTTACAGACATTTTCAACCTTTCCCTTTCTCTGTCCGTGGTTTCCTCATGCTTCAAAAAAATCTAATAACAATCACATGCTTGAATGACTGTAGGCCCGTTACTCTGACACCCATCTTCAGCAAGTGTTTTGAGAAACTCATCAGAGACTACATCTGCTCTGTGCTGCCTGCCTCACTGGATCTGCTACAATTTGAATATTGCAGCAACCGTTCCACAGACAATGCTATTGCCTTCAAACTGCTCTCTCCCACCTGGAAAATAAGAACACCTATATGAGAATGCTGTTCGTGGACATTTAACACCAAAGTGCCTGTCACACTGGTTGCGAAGCTCCAGACTCTGGGACTAAAGAGATCTCGGTGCAGCTGGATCCTGGTCTTCCTGACGGGCAGAAATCAGGTGGTCAAATGGGCAACAATACCTCATCTCCCCTGGTCCTCAACACTGGTGCTCCTCAGGGCTGCGTCCTCAGCCCACTCCTTTACACTCTGTACACACGTGACTGTACAGCCACACACAGCTCCAACATCATCGTCAAATTTGCTGACTACAAAACGATGATAGGCCTGATCACTGATAACGATGCGATGGCCTACAGAGAGGAGGTGAGTACCCTGACTAAATGGTGTCAGGAGAACATCTAGGTTACGTACGTAACCCCCGTTCCCTGCCGGAGGGAATGGAGACGTTATGTTGTGACGACATAAAGGGTTTTACCTGGAAGCCCCGATTATCTCTGACTTTAAGAGAAAACGGCAATGAAATTGGCTAGTGGATTTTGCATACCTGAGCCACTCCCCGTGCATACGGGTATAAAAGGGTGACAGGTGCATCCACTCATTAGGTTTTAAGCTGAGGAGACAAGAACGAGTCCCTGGCAACCAGCGATGGTTCAAGATTGTGGCATAGGGTCATAACACCTCCATCAGGGAACGGGGGTTACGTACGTAACCTAGACGTTCCCTAACTGTCGGTCCCTACGAGTTATGTTGTGACGACACAGGGGTCCTATGGAAAGCGCCACAAGCTGAACCCCGTCACAACCTCGTGGGATGCAGATGTTGACAAGCAAGCACGTGACAGACAAATGCCATGCAAGAGGTTGCAACCTTCCCACCGCCCCAGCTCAAATTCGCTAACCTTGGTGCCCGCAGGGACCACTGAGTACATCGCTGCTGGAGATAGCCAAGCCGGTGTTCCTTTCCCCACAGAAATCAGAAGGGATTTCGATCTTCTTGTGAAAAGACGGTTTCAAGTCTTTCCTATTTGTTGTTACAGCTTGGCAGTAACGGCAGGGAAGCGAGCCTTCCGGAGAAGGGCGCTATGGAGGCCACATCCTGCCCAAAGGGAGGTAACATGTGGAGACACTGATCTGGACTGACCCAGGCTTGGGGCAGTACTACATACGACTGGACTCGGGGGCAGATCCTACCAAGGTGTAGGGAGGAGGGCTGCCAGTAGAACCTGACAGAGAGCTCTGTCAAAGAGAAGACACGGGTTTACCATGAGGGAAACCTTACCATGGAGAATACGCATATGGGATTACCCGAAGAGGAATCAGGCCATACGGACACCTAGCCCAGTACAGGGCCTGGCGACAGACTGCTCCGCCCAGTCTGACTGCCGGGGGTGCTTGGAGGATTCCACCAGGGTTCACTGAACTGGGGAGAAAAAGGCGCTCGTATCCCCGAGTGAGGGGGAATGGCACAGCAAGCGTGACACCGGCCAGTTCTTCCCACCCATTACCCAACACACGAGAAGAGACTGGCTCAACGCGGAGACTGTAGAATCTTGCGAAGGTGTTCGGTGTCGCCCATCCCGCAGCTCTATCACCCTCTCTGCCAGAGAGGCGCCGTGCGCCAACGCATGGGAGGAGGCAACACTCTGAGTGGAGTGAGCCCTCACCCCCAGGGGGCACAGCTCGCCTTGAGATTGGTATGCAAAGGCGATGGCCTCCACTATCCAGTGGGCCAACCTCTGTTTGGAGACAGCCTTCCCTTTCTGCTGACCTCCGTGGTAGACAGGAGCTGCTTCTGAAGCTCCGGATGCAGTCCACGTATATGCGCAATGCTCTTACGGGACACAGCAACGCTAAGGCTGGATCTGACTAAGTGCTTGCAGGTTCACCACCTGATCGCGGAAGTGCGTGGTGGGAACCTTGGGCACGTATCCAAGCTGGGATCTCAAGACAACGTGAGAGTAGGTCATCCCGAACACAAGGCACTCTTCACTTACCGAAAACGCTTAGAGGTCTCTTGGCTGTTGGCAAGATGGGTCGTGGGCGAGAGTGAGAGTGAGGAAGCAAGGCGTCACATACTGTCGTCCCATGCACCTGAGAAACTGGAGGAAAAGGAAATTGCTCTTTCTTTGAGAAAGTGGCCCTTGGACCAGCAGCGGAACAGAAATAAAAAAAGAAACATAGGATTCTCCTCCCGGCCCTCCTCCTGGGGAAAGAAACTCCAACATCTCCGGGTTGCCCGCTTCAAGGCCGCTTCGTCGACTTCCTGGATGACTTGGGGCCTGGCTGGGGAGGAGCCACTCTCCTGCGAGAGGCTCGACGCGCCGGCCTAGGTGTTGATTCAGCCTGGGGCAGAGCAGCTCTGGAGGATGCAGGAGGGCGCCCACGGCAATGGGCAGACTGAGGCCTGGCCCCGGGGGCAGCGGTGGTCGGTGCGTCATGCCGGGGCAGGATGTGCTGGATCGCCTCGGTCTGCTGCTGTACCGCTGAAAACTGCTGGGCAAAGCCCTCAACGGTGTCGCAGAACAGCCCCGCCTGTGAGATGGGGGCGTCGAGGAAGCATGCCTTGTCAACGTCCTTCAGCTTATATGTGTTCAGCTATACAGCTTATGTATAATCTGTTGCACCTTTGCACTGCTCCACTTGGATGGGTTAAATGCAGAGAACACATTTCACTGCTCATTATACTCTGTATAATTGTGTATGTGACAAATAAAGCTCATCTGAAATTAATTTGTAATTGTATTATTGTGTTCCAGAGGGGGGTAGATTTATGATTGTGTATATTTTCAAAAGTAATACATTACAACAGTTGAACTTGAACACACACAAACAAATTTGTTCATGACGTGAACCACATAGAAATAACTTAATGGACAAAGTCTTTACTGATTCCTAAGAGAGAAAAGTGAAATGAAATAAGCAACATTTAGTTAAACATGTTCTACTCTCTAATTATACATTTCATATTTAAAAGATAGTTACAACAGAGCGCACAAACATATACAATACAAAAATAATTATATCAATCTTCATACCAATTCATGTTCATAATAATATTATTGCATACTGTTCAACGATTTGGAAAAAAATAAAAATGTGATGTTGTGGGAACAAAGGTTCTTGAAACATTCATGTCAATAAAGCCCATCTGAACTGAGAAAAAACAATTGAGAGAGGCAAGACATCTGAATAGAAATCAGCAATACTACCTACCACCTGGATGCTCTCCCCTCTTTTCTAAATTGTTCCTCTAAATTGTTCCACTTCACTGAAATAGTAAATGGAGAACATAATCACTGCTAGGTTAACAGAAATACTTTTAACGCTTAAAAAAAGGACATTGTGTAAAAACAATTACATTGTCTACTCTTAACTGTGATGATAATCAGGACCAGAAAGGAAGGCCTGCTCAGCATCCTGCAGAGAAAAATTCTGAAACCCAGCCAGGCCATATATGATGGCCTATCAAAAGAAAATTATTAATTGAAATATACACATGTCTATACATAAGTAGCATAAGGTATAATATACAGTAGGGTTTGAAAGGGCAGAAACATGCACAATACATTATATTGTTATGCATACCTGTGGAAATAGAACACCACAGATTAACTGCACTTAATCTGTGAAGCTCAGTTGTATAGGTGTTTTATGTAGTACTGACTTCAGAAAAGCAAAAAGGTTGTCCTGTTGTTCTTTACTGTCAATGTAGACTGGCAGCTGGCGAAAGCACTTCGGAGGAAACCATTTTGAAGTCCTCCCGTTGAGTACATCCTATGGGAAAATTATTTTGCAACAATTCTTACAACTATTTTGTGATAACAGAATTTTTAAGTGTATTGTGTGATAGTTGTTAGTGAAGGAACAACTGCCTTTAAAGCTAGAATATGCAGAATTGGAGAAACGAGCAATACTAAGGTAGATTTGGAAATAAATCAACTGAAAATATTCCACCCCCTACATTAGGGCTTATTTAAAAGACAAACCTCCAAAACAAATGGACATGCACTGCCTGAGTACTGATGGAGTACTCAGCTGAAGATCAATTCATGCATGGGCAGATTGTGTGCTGGTAGGCAGGTGTCACGGTCGTGTAGCGGGAAGGACGCGGGAGACCAGAGGTAAGGTAAATAATGGGATTTAAATCATACAACACAGGAGACACAACTACATAGACGAGGGAACGGACCAAGACTCAGGGGAAACTCAGGGCTTATAAACACATAGAACGGAATCAGGGAAAACAGCAACAGGTGAGGAGTAATCAAACACAGACGGGGACTAATGAACTAATGATGACAGGAAAACCAAATATTGGCACGGAAACACAAGACACAGGGAAACAAAGTCTGACAGCAGGTATGTAGAGAGGCAAGTAGGCGACCAATCACAGACAGGATTGTTATTGGCCTGTGACTGCCAATAAATGGGCTGGATAGTTGACAATAGTTTTAACAAAAACCCAGTTTGATTTATTTACTGTGAGTCTGTAATGATGAAAATGTCCAAGTACCACCAAATGCTGTTCAGATCCTGATGACGGTACAATGAAGTCCACCAGTGTCTTTTCCTCTGCAGTGCTGTCAAAGACAGAATTCCCTCAGCGATGGCACGCTTCATTGGCACTCTGAATATTGGCTGAAGGATTCCCTGTAACAAGCTTCTGGCCTCATCAGTCAAGGCGGCAAACCTCTGGCCATACATTTCAAACATTAAAAACAAGATTAATCTAAAGTATTGCATAAAAAATATTGGTGTCTACTTATAACATTAAGTTAATGTAGTCAACAGGTGAATATACACATATTGATTATTGTTTAGGGCAGTCATACCCATCAATTTTAAAACGCTCTATTAGAAGAAGACACAGCGATGCCCATTCACACAGCCCTCAAAGCGGTGAAGCTCGCGGAGGTTTCCTCGGAGGTGGCGGAGCTCGCTTCGGGCCATCTCAAAGCAGTGGAATCCGCAGAGGCTTCCTCCGAGACGGCGGTGTTCACTCACACCGCTCACGAAGCTCCCTACGCGGCGGTGCCTGCCCACATTCTTCTCGAAGCAGTGGAATCCGCGGATGTTTCCTCAGAGACAGCGGTGTACGCTCACACCGCTCACGAAGCTCCCTATGCGGCGGTGCCCGCCCACATTCTTCGCGAAGCAGTGGATTTCGCAGATGTTTCCTCCGAGACGGCGGTGTTCGCTCACACCACTCCGGAGGCGGCGGTGTCCGCCCCCGCAGGCGAGCTGACAGAGTCTGCTCCGGATTCCGCTCCGTTCCGGGAGCCCACGCAGTCCGCTCCAGAGCCCACTCCAGTCCGGGAGCACACAGACTCCGCTCCAGAGCCCGCTCCGTTCCGGCAGCCGACGCAGCCCGCTCCATTCCGGGAGCCGACGCAGCCCGCTCCGTTCCGGGAGCCGACGCAGCCCGCCCTAGGGCCCGCTCCGTTCCGGGAGCCCACGCGTTCCGCTCCGTTCCGGGAGCCCACGCGTTCCGCTCCGTTCCGAGAGCCCACGCAGTCCGCTCCGTTCTGGGAGCCAACAGAGTCCATTCCAGAGCCCTCTGCTGGCCAGGAGGCCCCGCCAGCTCCGGCCAAACAACTGGCTCCGCCCTGGCCTCCTGCCCTGCCGGACCCGCCCCGGCATCCTGCTCTGGGTGCCCCGCCCTGGCACCCTTGGCTGCCTTTTTCTCGCAGCCCTCTTCCACTACATGGGCCTGGCCCCCATCCCTTCCCCTACTCCGCCCCCGCTCTGTCGTTCCCCTGGTTGGAGGTTTGGGAACGTCTGGAAGCCGTTCCTTTAAGGGGGGGTAGTGTCAGGAGTCCAGGCCCGGCGTCCTCTCTCTCTCCACCAGAGGTCGCCATCTCCTTTCCTCCTGGACTCAATTATCATCACTCCACACACCTGTGCACCCCCTCATCACATTCCCAGCTGGTCCCCATCATCTGTGGACTATTTAGACACCTCACTCCCGTCCTTCTGCCTGGCTAGATTACCTACACTTATTTGTGTATCTATGTATGTTCACTGTGTTTTCCTGTTACCGATTACGTTCGGTTTGTGCGCTCGGGACACCAGCACTACGTTGCCGTCTGGGGTGTCCCGTTTCTGATTATTGTTTTGTTTTTGCCTGTTGGCTTTTGAGTTAATAAAGAAAGAAGCGCTTACCTGCATTTGGACCCAGATCTCCACTTTTTGCACGGGCTCCCTCGCGGTCCCGTGACACATACAAATGGTTTCCACACACACACACACACACACACACACACACACACACACACACACACACACACACACACACACACACACACACACACACAAAAGGACACTTTACCATAAGCTTACAAATCCCACAGTTTATGGGGGTTTATGATGTGTGTAGTTAATGATTAGGCTACAGTGAGCGCGTTTGACTAGAGCGCAGTTAAAGAGCTATATGTTGTAGGTTATACTGTATGTGATTGTCGGTGACCCTCTTGAGCGAGAAAGCTTTGGAAAATGAAAAAAAAAAACAACAACAAAAATATAGCTGCAAGCAGCGATAACCAGGGTTCAAGAATTTTAAGGCCTAAGGTGGTATGCTTTTAGGGTCTAGGCCAACATAGCTGGATGCATAGCTGACAGTGAAACTCATCGAAAATGGACAATAGGCTCACAGAAACACACACACACACAAATAGAAATGAAATGGTTAAACTATCATATTAATAATCATTAAGCTTGCTTACACAGATACACACACAGACACACTCATATACGGACATACATGCACACATATTTTGTTGCAGATATAGATATTTGAAATAAATGACAGGTGACAATACTCTTTGCAAGTCTTCTCTTTTTAAGAGTTTATATCAGGGATCTCCAACGCTGCTCCTGGAGAGCTACCATCCTGCAGATTTCAGTTACAACCCTGCTCCAACACACCTGTCTGAAATTAACAAGCAGCCTTGAAGACTGTGATTAGCTGGTTCAGGTGTGTTTGATTGGGGTTGGAGCTGAAATCTGTAGGACGTTAGCTCTCCAGGAGCAGGGTTGAGACCCTGTAGGCCAATGTGAAATGCAGGGCTGACAATAGAACACATTCACAATGGAGAATTCATTAAAACTGTCTCTCTCTCTACACACACACACACACACACACACAGAAATGAAAGGTTTAAAATGCTTAATAAACAGTAAGCATACAAACACACACACACTCACTTTGTTGCAGATATAAAATAGTGATTTTCAAAGACATCCAAAACGGAGAATAGGTTAACAGACACAATGTAACCTACACAAAAATGAAATGGTTAAACTAATATATTAATACCCAATAAGCATGCTTATTTTGTAAAAAAAATGTGCGCATTAATCTGACAATAAATCTGGCACACCCAGTTTTTCTGATGCACATCCAGAGTCTCCATTGAGGCTACGCTCCTGATTCAAACCACATAATTTTGTGATGCTGATTGCGGATGTTTGTTTGAACTATGGTTTCGGAAAACACAGAATCATTGAACTATGATGGTAACGACGGAACTTGCGACCATAATTGCTAACGATGCTTTTGGGAAACACACCCCTGATTAGTTAGTCAAAATCTGTACTTACAAAGCCAAAGGACGGACTGTGTCTTGGCTCTTAAAAGAGCCTTTTGGGGTATACTGGACTGCTGCTGAGACACAAGCAAAAAAGAGAAAAACAGGAAACAAGTCTGAATATGAGTGTGATTAATCTATACGAATAAAAATATTTAATCAGTAATTACAGAGTAATCAGAACGTAATAAACATGGTCAATCTGATTTTTTAAAGAAATAATTATAATAATTCATTATTTCATTAATTAATTGATGGATGAATAAATAAATAAATAACCCTTTAATACTGTAATTATCTGCAGGGCATATCTCCATTCATATAAACCCGAATATTTCTGATAGTTAGTCAAAATCTGTACTTACAAAGCTAAAGGACGGACTGTGTCTTGGCTCTTAAAAGAGCCTTTGGGGTATACTGGACTGCTGCTGAGACAAAGGCAGAGAAGTATATCAGAATATGACTGAGATAATGCAAATGTCTAACCTATAAAAAATTAAAAATATATCCAGTTTTCATTGATCATTACTGACTAGTCAATATGGAAAATCATAATTGCAGGATAATTACCGGAAAAGACAGTCCGTCAATTTAGGATTATTTATCATGTGTGACAGCGGCCTTGTGAGAAAAACGAACTGTCCTCTCAAACTGTCCTCATTCGATTATTATTATTATTATTATTATTATTATTATTATCATCATCATTATCATTATCATCATCATTATCATTACTTTCTATATAAAATGTAATTTTGTTTTTGTTGTGGGCTTATGTTTTAAAATGAATTTAAATAAAAGCAGACCGTTACCTCAGAAAAACCATCAGAACGTGGGGTCCACTCAGAAGTGAGTCAGCTGATGGTCACAGACCCCAGCTTTTATAGGCTCGCTGCAAGGTTTACGAGGCTTGCACGCAAGCAAGAATTTGTGACAAAAGCAGCTAACTTTCTATATTTTATTTTGACAAATCTAATGTAAATTTATATAATGATACTGCGTTTACTACTGAATGAAATTTGTAAAAAAAAAAAATAATAATTCTGCGATGCCGCTCTGTATCGCAATAATAGTGGTGTTGTATATTATTATAATCAACTTTGTGTATATCAACTTGCGTGTTTATATGTGTGTGTGTGTGTGTGTGTGTGTGTGTGTGTGTGTGTTGTGTTTGTGTCTATATATATATATATATATATAATATATATATATATATATATATATATACAGTCGTGGTCAGAATTATATCGGCACCCTTGGTAAATATGACCATAGAAGGCTGTGAAAATTAATCTGCATTGTTAATCCTTTTGATCTTTTATTTAAAAAAAATCACAAAAATATAACCTTTCATTGGATAATAAGAATTTAAAGTGGGGAAATATCATTATGAAATAAATGTGTTTTCTCTAATACACATTAGCTGCAATTAATAGCACCCTTTTATTCAATACTTTTGAAACCTCCATTTGCCAGTTAAACAGCTCTAAATGTTATATGTATGAAGAGTATATATGATATATGACATACTGTATATATGAAGAGTTCAGATGCAAGCCTCTAAGTGCCATCTGAAATTTTCATCTAAAATGAGCACAATGTGTGTGTGTGTGTGTGTGTGTGTGTGTGTGTGTATATATATATATATATGTGTATATATATATATATAATATTAGTATAAATTAAACCGTATCATTAAATCACCATACTTTGCCTTATATTGGAAGTAAATTACGTTTTTTGTATTCACCGAGTATTATTTAGCTTTTAACACATTAAAAATTGTATAAAAATGTGGAATTGTGAAGGGTCCCAATTATTCAGTTGGTCAGTTGTATAATTGTCTTGTTTTGTTCATCTTACAGATTAGCTTAAATAAACATTTCTCATGAAAAAGTCATTCATTATTTTAAAGGATGAGATTAACTTCTCACCTGTTTCCCCATCTTCTTTTCTATTGAGATGTGCACTGGAGAACATAATTCATCTTTTTCTTTGATGGCATCAAATTTTCCTTGCCGCAGAATGAAGGCATTGTTTGGTTTTGTGTTGTGAACTTTGTGGCATCACACATTGACTTTGTGGAGAATTTGAAATCTCCAATGAACTTTGTCCACTTCATCAAGCAGCTGCTTTCCTGACCGTACAAATTGCATGTTGCTAAAAAGTTTTTTTTTGTTAGTTTGTTTTTAGATCTCAAGTTTTCAATTTCTTAAATGGGAATGCACTGCAAGCATCAATACTGCCAAACTTCCTTGCCTCTACTGGTAGATGTGCCATATGATAGGTGGCCCAGATCTGCTTTGTTACAAACATTCTTGAAAATATCTTATTTTGTGTTCAGCAGAAAAATAAAATAAAAAAATGTACACAGGTTTGGGATACCTTAATTTTTAAATTTTTTAAATAAATAAATAAACAAACATTTAATAATGTATGGTTTTATTTTTATATATATCAGCAAATAACTCGGCACTACTTTGGAGTTAATCAAAGTGCATGCTACATGCATTGTAAAGCTCAGACTCTAAGCTTTCGATTGATATCCATGTTTTTTGTTGTTGATCAAGGTAGTGGTTTGAAAAATATGATTAGTAATATTTTCGTGGAGGGGGCGCGCCTGCGATACACTTTGGTTTAGAGGGACTGCTCAGCGCTTGTTAAGAGTTGATCAAAATATGTTCATTAAAAATTACATTCATTAAAAAGCTGAGATTCTAAGCTTTAAAATGATACCTTGTTTGTGTTATTCCATTTAGGGGTTGCTTATTAATTTGATTTTAATCGCCACAATGCAACCTATAGCAACGATCCAGGCCTGCAACGGTGGAGGTTGATGAATGTGTGTGTGTGTATGTGTGTCCCACATAATATGCTGTTTATTTTTATTTTATATTTAAATTTATGTTATGGTTATTGTTATTGACTAGTAGTCATCTGCAAATGCTGATATATATTGGAAATAATTCACTCAGGGTCAATTTTAAGTGAGCAGTTTCCTTTATAGAAGTGTTGTCATTGATACATTGGATACTGATACTGTATATAATCTATTTTGTTACCCTTTTACACACTATTTATTAATTTATTGACCTATTTCTATTTATTGACATTTATATATTTATTGAGATTTTACTATTTATTTATTTATGTATTTATTTTGATAATAAAAATGTATAGTTTTTATACTTACCTGGTGTATTTACCTGGATTCACCATACATACCTGTAGGCTTAGCTTGTAAATATTAGTAATACCAGAGGTGTTTAATAGTTTATAATACTAGTCGAGAGACATATCACCATAACCCGGTGCTCCACTCTAACAGAACTTAAGAGCCGTAACTCGAGAGGGCAGGGGGTGTTAAACACTAGAGGTGTTTAAAGGGTTAATGAGGCCTCAGTTTAAAGTGTTAATGAGACCTTGCTGGTTAACCAGCATCACCAGCAAAACCAGCAAGACCAGGCTGGTAGACCAGCATCACCAGCAAGACCAGGCTGGTAGACCAGCATCATCAGCAAGACCAGACTGGTAGACCAGCATCACCAGCAAGACCAGGCTGGTAGACCAGCATCACCAGCAAGAACAGGCTGGTAGACCAGCATCACCAGCAAGACCAGGCTGGTAGACCAGCATCATCAGCAAGACCAGGCTGGTAGACCAGCATCACCAGCAAGACCAGGCTGGTAGACCAGCATCACCAGCAAGACCAGGCTGGTAGACCAGCATCATCAGAAAGACCAGACTGGTAGACCAGCATCACCAGCAAGACCAGGCTGGTAGACCTGCATTGTGTTGCTGGTCCACCAGCTAAACCAGCACCAAACCAGCATATACCAGCATAGACCAGCATAAACCAGCATGGGAATTATGCTGGTCTATGCTGGTTTTTCCAGCAGGGAGTTCCAGACAAAACTGTTGAAGCTATAACACAAAGACAAAACAGAGCAGCAGTGCAGTCAGTTTCTTGATGTCTGTTAGGCTTAAATTGAGATCATTGGAAACCCCTGGACGTACAATCAAACTAAGAAAACGGTACTATGCTGCAATGCACATGGTCGCTCTCCATGCAGGATTACAGCTATGTGCAAGCCATGACTGAAAACTGGGCTGCGTTCAGCTCTGAAAAAAACGGTGCAACACGTTTATTAAAGGGAAACAGTGGTGCGTTGAACACCCTGTTCTTATGACGCAAGAGCTGCAATTATGGCAGCTGAGAAGGCCATTCTTTGTGTTCTTTTTGAATAATTTTTGGAGCCTTTTAATATGTTTAATACTGCAAAATACGTTCGATGCTACAGTCACTACCCTTGCCATCCAGAATAAAAGAGAACATCCCAATCGAGTGAAGGGATTTGTGGAAACTGTGGTTCCTAATTATTGACTGTTTATGGCTGTTTATATCCCCCCCCCAAGCCAACACAGACCAGGCACTCAGGGAACTGTACGGGAATATAAGTGAGCAGGAAACCGCAAACCCAGATGCAGCGTTCATTATTATGGGGGACTTTAATAAAGCCAACTTCAGAACAATAGCTCCAAAATACTTTCAACACATCACCATCAACAATCGTGGAGATCGTATACTTGACCATTGTTACTCTCCCTTCCGGGATGCATACAAGTCCCTCCGCAGCCCACCTTTCAGCAAATCGGATCACTCCTCCGTTCTGCTTCTGCCTGCTTATAGGCAGAAACTGAAACGTGAAGCACCCGCCCTCAGGACAATACAATGCTGGTCGGACCAATCGGACGCTACACTACAGGACTGTTTTGATCACGTGGACTGGGACATGTTCGGGCAGCGTCTGATGACGACATAGAGGCGTATTCAGATTCCATAACATGTTTAATCAGGAAGTGTATAGAAGATGTAGTTCTGACCAAAACAATCCGCATCTACCCCAACCCGAAACCGTGGATTAACAGCGATGTTCGATCAGCCTTGTCAGCGCGGACATCTGCCTTTAAATCTGGAAACACTGATGATTGGAAACAAGCCAGTTACGATCTCAGGAGATCCATCAAAGCAGCCAAACGACAATACAAAAACAAAGTTGAAGAACATTTCAACAACAACAACGCAAGAAGCATGTGGCAGGGCATCGACAACATCACAGGCTTTAAAGGGAATAAACCAGCTACTGTGAACATTGCCGCCTCTCTACCGGATGAGCTCAACACTTTTTATGCTCGTTTCGAGGCTGATAACACTGCCCAGACAGCGAGCGCTCCCGCGGCTGCTGCAGAAGAGGTGAGTCCACTCTCGCTTTCTGTCGCGGATGTAACCCGATCCTTCAAACGGGTGAACATCCGTAAAGCCGTGGGCCCGGATGGAATACCAGGCCGTGTGCTCAAAGCATGCGCTTTCCAACTTGCCGGGGTTTTTACAGGCATCTTCAATCTGTCCCTCTCTCTGTCTGTGGTTCCCTCATGCTTCAAAATATCCATCATTGTGCCCATACCTAAGAAAAATAAAATCACATGCTTGAATGACTGGAGGCCCGTTGCTCTGACACCCATCTTCAGCAAGTGTTTTGAGAAGCTCATCAGAGAACACATCTGCTCTGTGCTGCCTGCTTCACTGGACCCACTACAATTTGCATACCGCAGTAACCGTTCCACAGACGATGCTATTGCCTTCACACTGCACACTGCTCTCTCCCACCTGGAAAATAAGAACACCTATGTGAGGATGCTGTTCGTGGATTATAGTTCGGCATTTAAGACCATAGTGCCTGCCACACTGGTTGCGAAGCTCCAGACTCTGGGACTGAACAGATCTCTGTGCAGCTGGATCCTGGACTTCCTGACAGGCAGAAGTCAGGTGGTCAGAATGGGCAACAACACCTCATCTCCCCTGGTCCTCAACACTAGTACTCCGCAGGGTTGCGTCCTCAGCCCACTCCTGTACTCCCTGTACACACATGACTGTACAGCAACACACAGCTCCAACGTCATCGTCAAATTTGCCGACGACACAACAGTGATAGGCCTGATCACCGACAACGATGAGACGGCCTACAGAGAGGAGGTGAGTACCCTGACTAAATGGTGCCAGGAGAACCACCTCTCACTCAACATCGACAAGACTAAGGAGCTGGTGGTGGATTTCAGGAGACAGAGCAGAGAACACACACCCATCACCATCGACAAGACACCTGTGGAGCGGGTGAGTAGCTTTAAGTTCCTCGGCGTTCACATCACCGAGGATCTCACATGGCCTATTCACACAGATGCAGTGCTGAAGAAGACACATCAGCACCTCTTCTTCCTGAGACGGCTGAGGAAGTTTGGAACGAGCCCCAGCATCCTCAGATCCTTCTACACCTGCACTGTGGAGAGCATCCTGACCGGCTGCATCACCGCCTGGTTTGGAAACAGCACCGCTGGCAACCGCATAAGTCTGCAAAGGGTCGAACTGCCCGCCACATTGTTGGAGGTGAGCTTCCCTCCCTCCAGGAAATCTACACCAGGCGGTGTATAAGGAAAGCCGGAGGATTATCAAAGACTCCAGCCACCCGTCCCACAGACTGCTCTCTGCTGCCCTCAGGGAGACATCTCCGCAGCATCCGATCCCGCACTAGCCGACTGAGGGACAGCTTTTTACCTCAGGCTATCAGGTTAATGAACAGTCAGAAATAACTCACCCTACATCCCGCTCACACAACATGCCATGCACTGCACTTTAACACAGTTCTACGGACTACGCACACACCACATCTGCTATCACTGGACACCATACAAAGCACATCTACGACATTGCATATGCATAATCTGTTGCACCTTGCACAACTATCTGTTGCACAACCATCAACTGTAAATTTATAATCTGTTGCACCTTCACATATTACTATGCATAGATGTGTACATAATGCAGACGTGTACATACGGTGTATAATGTGTATTGGTAACTAAGTATGTCTTTGTAGTACACTGTGTGTACTGAGTATATGTATGTGTATTTTGCACATTGTCTTCTGTACAGTCTGTAAATATGTACTGTCCATATGTAAATTGTTGTGTTTTGTTTTTTTGCACTGTCTGGATCACGCTCGTAAGAATTTCACTCACCAAGGTACTTGTGCTGTGGTGATGTGACAATAAAAGTGATTTGATTTGATTTGATTTGATTTGTATTCTGCCGAACCAAATGCATGATGATAACAACAAGACACTTGGCCTTCCATTCCATGGAAGACATGCTCCATGTAATGAAGTTGATACATTTCTCAAAGAGAAAAAGAAAATGCGACTTGGTCAAAACCTCTCACATGAGCAAGTTAGAGCCCAAACACCAAAACCACTGACAAGAAGAGAGTTGTTGAGTCAGGTCTCAGGAGTGTATGATCCAGTAGTTCTAGTGACTGCAGCCAAGCAAAAGGGAGCAATTCTGGTTCACGTAGCTTTTCAAAAGGCAAATAATAGAAGGGTTCCAGTAAATGCAACTTGGGATGCAGCCCTCTCAGATGAATTCCGAGAAGATGCGATCAGACTCTTTGAGGAATATGTCCAACTTGTCCAAATTAGATTCACTAGAGCTATAACACCCCCAAATTCCAATTTTGAGCCTGTGGCGATAACATTTTCGGATGGAAGCGAAAATGCTTATGGTGCTGTATTGTACCTCAGATTGAACTAAAACCAGGGCTCTATCATCAAGCTTGTAGAGTTCAAAGCTAAGCTGACTCCTTTAGACCAAAAAGAAGATGTTATCAAAGCAGAGGTATGCGGAGCAGTGTTCGCCTCACGCCTGCGAAGGTACTTCGAGCAGCATAGCCAAATTCGAGTGTAGAATTTCACTCTCCATGCAGGATTACAGCTACGTGCAAGCCATGACTGAAAACTGGGCTGCGTTCAGCTCTGAAAAAACGGTGCAACATGTTTATTAAAGGGAAACGGTGGTGCGTTGAACACCCTGTTCTTATGACGCAAGAGCTGCAATTATGGCAGCTGAGAAGGCCATTCTTTGTGTTCTTTTTGAATAATTTTCGGAGCCTGATTATTGCCTGAGATATCACAAATAACCTGCCTGATTTATCTCAACTGCTCTGTGTGGCTATAAATACAGAGGAACTAGACAAAAGTATTAGCAACATGGGCACTATCTTCTCTAATACGTTAGAAACTGTTGCCCAATCAAATTAAAAAAGGTTAGAGAAAAACTTACTGCGCCATTGTACAACAGTTATACCCATTCTCTCAAGAAAGAAACTCGTAATCTTGAGCTCAAATTGAGAAAAACTAACTTGGAAGTCTTTAGAATTGCATGGGAAAAAAGTATGTCCAGCTATAGACAGGCTCTAAAAGCTGCCAGGACGAGCATATCTGCAAACTCATAGATAATAACCAAAACAATCCAAGGTTTTTATTTAGCACAGTGGCTAGATTAATAAATAAACAGATGTCACCCCATCTAAATATTCCCTCACAGTTTAACAGTAATGACTTTATGAATTTCTTTACTGATAAAATAGATAGCATCAGAAATACAATAACAAATGTAGATTCTACATCGACTAGTACTTCAGCTTCATTCATTGCAAATAAAAACTGCAGTGCTTTACAACTATAGGACAGGATGAGCTAAATAAACTTATCACTGAATCTAAACCAACATCATGTTCATTAGATCCTGTACCCACTAAATTATTGAAAGAGTTGTTACATGTAGCAGAATAACCACTTCTCAATATTATTAACTCCTCATTATCTTTAGGTAACGTCCCAAAACCATTCAAGCTGGCGGTTATTAAGCCTCTTATTAAGAAACCAAAACTAGATCATTGTGAACTGGCAAGTTACAGGCCCATTTCAAATCTTCCCTTTATGTCAAACATTTTAGAAAAAGTTCTGTCTACTCAATTGTGCTCCTTCTTGCTAAATAATTATATCTATGAAGAATTTCAGTCAGGTTTTATGCCCCGCCATAGCACAGAAACTGCACTTGTTAAAATTACAAATGTCTTGCTTCTTGCGTCAGACGAAGGCTGGATCTCATTGCTAGTTTTACTTGATCTTAGTGCTGTGTTCGACACTATAGATCATGACATACTCATAGATCGATTACAAAACTATACAAGTATTCAAGGGCAGGCTCTAAGATGGTTTAGATCCTACCTGTCCGATCGCTACCACTTTGTTTATTTAAACAGGGAGTCATCTCAATTATCACCAGTAAAGTATGGAGTACCACAAGGATCTGTCCTAGGTCCTTTGCTATTTTCATTATACATGTTGCGCCTTGGTAATATTATTAGAAAATACAGGATTAGTTTCCATTGTTATGCTGATGATACTCAACTATACAGTATATCTCAACAAGACCCGATGAAACTTCTAAACTATCTAAGCTAACGGAGTGTGTTAAAAATGTAAAAGATTGGATGACCAATAATTTTATCCTATTAAATTCAGATAAGACCGATATATTACTTATTGGACCTAAACACAGTACACAGAATCTCTTGGATCACAATTTGCAACTAGACGGATGTACTGTTACTTCCTCTACAGTCAAAAAACTGGGTGTTATATTAGACAGCAACCTATCTTTTGAAAATCATATTTCCCATGTTACAAAAACAGCATTCTTCCAGTTTAGAAACATTGCCAATCTACAGAACGTTAACTGTTTCTGATGCAGAAGAGTTAGTTTTAGTACCTCTAGACTGGACTACTGTAATGCACTGCTAGGTAGTTGTCCTGCATCTTCAATAAACAAGCTAAAGATTGTACAATATGCTGCGGCTAGAGTCCTTACCAGGTAAAGAAAATATGATCATATTACTCCAATTTTACAGTCTCTGCACTGGCTACCTATTAAATTCTGTATCAGTTACAAAATATTATTACTTGCCTATAAGGCCCTAAATGATTTAGCTCCTGCATACCTAACTAATCTTCTATCTTGCTACAATCCAACCCGCTCCCTAAGGTCGCAAAACTCTGGACTCTTGGAAGTACCTAGGATAGCAAAGTCCACTAAAGGAGGTAGAAATGTTCCATTGTTGGCTCCCAAACTCTGGAATAGCCTTCCTGATAACGTTTGGGGTTCAGACACACTCTCTGTATTTAAATCTAGATTAAAGACACATCTCTTTAGCCAAGCATTCATATAATGCACCTCACAATCTTGTACTGCAGGTATATCTGATCAAATGCACATTATTATGCTTTAGCTTGGGTTAAACAGATAATTTCATTCAGGGTTGCGCCATACAAATAATCTTGAATTGAATTGTAATATTAAATTAATGAAAGAATGATGCGTTTCTCTTTGTAGTGTTTTTTTTAAGTTTGATAACTTGAAAAGTAAAGTAAACTTGATAGTAAAGTAGTTAGTAACCTGATTACTTTTTAAACGCAGTAAACAATATTGTAATCAAATTACAATTTTAAAGAAGTAATTGGAAATTTGTAGTGGATTACTTTTTTTGAGTAACTTACCCAAAACTGACTGTAACATTAAAAAAAAATATATATATATATTAATTGGGATAGGAAGGTTATAGATCTATGATGTTATTTAACGTGTTAATTATTATAACAATTTTTTTCCAAGATTTGATTGTTTCATTATTTGCATTTTCATGACTGAGATAAAATAATAACAAAATTTGATAATATAATCTCAAAGCCCCAAATCATCAACAGTACAGCTAAGATGATCAAACATAGAAAATGTGCCATTGCTGCAGTATATTAAATTGTTTATTAAATTATTTTGTTTCAGGACAAATATTTTATATTGAAAATCAAGTTTATACAGTTTATTTCCCCAAGCACATTTTACTAATTCCAAACCACACCAATTTTACAGTAATAAACTACTGGTAATTTATTTATAAGTTATGTATGATTGTTAACAAGGGATGGACAACATATATATATATATACATATATATATACATATATATACATACATACATATACACATACTATTCCGCCCTCATAAAAGAGTTCCCCTTCTTTAACTAGGCAGATAGATAACTCTTTCCACAGAGACATTGAATTGTAGCATGGATTTATTTCCGACCATCACTTCCAATACAAGTGGAACAGAGTACAACTGAAATACAGGGAAAAAGAAAACTAAGAAAATGTGCAATAAAGACATTCACTGTCAACTGTTCATTTATAGGATAAACGCACATGCTCTTCACAATAAAAATGAGGATGAGAAACTGTACTGAAAATAACCTCTCTAAACATAAAATATATCGTGAGCAACATCACCAATACCAAACATAAGATGGACATAAAGAACTTGAAAACATTCTAACACTTACAGACAAAGCTTCTGCGTACGATTGCAAAGATGATGAATAGATGGACAATAGCTGCATTAACCGTCTGGATATCAGCATCAACTGAGTTCAGCAAAATGGCAGCTATTATGGTCAAAAGTCACTCTGACAAAGTCAAAAATAAGGGAATGGCACCACCTAGTGGCCCAAAAAAGGGAAACTACACCAGAAACGGCACACTCCCCGTCTGACATCTGGAAGATGCCATCATTATGCATAATTAAGTTAGTCTATTCAGTACCAGGGGACATCAGTAAAACGACATCCGATATAGGTCGCAGGAACACCTTGGCTGATCCTTCTTTGACCACCTTGACCTCGACTTTCCTTACCCTCCCGTCTTTCCCAGGAATTGTTTCCAGTACGATTCCCATGGGCCAGTCATTCCTTTTGGCTTGAATGCTTTTCAGCAGCACAACATCTCCAGTTTGGAGGTTGGAACTTTCATTCTGCCATTTTCTGCGGTTTTGTAAGGTTGTGAGATATTCCTTTCGCCAGCGATTCCAAAATGTATTGGCCAAGCTTTGGACTTGCCTCCATTGACGAACAAGGAGGTCCTTTTCACTGAACTCTCCTGGTGGAGGAAGAACTGCTGAAAACTTCTGAGTCAGTAGAGTTGCTGGTGTCAGAATTAAAGGAGCTTCTGGATCTGTTGATACAGGTACAAGTGGACGAGCATTGACTATAGCTGTGACTTCACACATGAAGGTGCTCAAAACCTCATGGGATAACCTCGATGGTCCAAATCCTTGTAGCATAGATTCAAGGATCCGTCTTGAGACACCGATCATTCGCTCCCAACTTCCACCCATGTGAGATGAGTGGGGGGGGTTAAACACCCAAAAGCATCCCTTGTCACTCAGATACTCTTGTACCCTTCTGTCATCTGTGATTGACTCGATTTTCAACTCCTTGCATGCTCCAACAAAGTTGGTGCCACAGTCTGATCGCAATTGCTTTGCTGGACCTCGAATGGCGAAGAATCGGCGGAGAGCATTTATAAAGCTGGAGCTATCCATCGACTCTATTACTTCGATATGTATGGCCCTTGTGCTCATACATGTGAACAGAACTGCCCAGCGTTTAGAGCTTGCTTGTCCTCGTCTGGTCCGACGTGAAGTGACCACCCAAGGCCCGAAAACATCTAATCCTACAAAAGAGAATGGAGGATCCATACTGAGCCTCTCAGGAGGTAAATCAGACATTTTCTGAGTTAGAATCCTTCCCCGCAGTTTGCGACACTGAATACACTGAAAGATCACGCTGCTGATGTGCCTTTTACCACCTATGATCCAGAAGCCAGCCGCACTCAGAGCACCCTCAGTGAAGACGCGTCCCTGATGTTCGACTTGTTTGTGATAATGTTGAATGAGAAGAGATGTGATGTGACAGTGACCAGGGAGAATTATAGGACACACTTCATCTCTTCCAAGGCGTGCTTGTGAAAGGCGTCCACCAACCCGGAGTAAACCAGATTCATCAATATAGGGGGAGAGATTAAAGAGAGGGCTTTGATTGGGAATCACTCTGCCTGCTTGAAGGCATATCAATTCCTCAAAGAAGTGTTCTGCTTGTACGCTTTGTATGAGGATGGTCTTGGCCCTTTCAAGATCTTGGACTGAGCAGGGCTTGTCACACATATGCCAGCCGCTGCAAGTGCTTTTGTCACTGTTTTGCTTGAAGGAGTGAGTTATGTGCACAAGTCTTGCTATTGCACGAGTCAGTGATCGCCAGCTTGAGAATCTTTCAAAACGTCCAGGGTCTAACTCTTTTCTTGAAGTATGTGTAGCGCAAGAAGTGACTTGGGGATGTATTTCAATGTCTACATTTGGATCTATCATGCTGAAGGGACCTGTGTGAGTTTTGAACTGTGTTGCGGTAGACAAGAATGCTGGGCCAGTCAACCACATACTGTGAGGAAGGTCAGCTGCTAAAACCGATCTTGTGGCTTGGTCAGCAGGGTTTTGATCAGTAGGTACGTATTTCCACTGCTTGGGGTGTGTAGATTTCCTTATCCTTTGCACTCTGTTGTTAACGTACACATAAACATTTCTGGATTCGTTACAGATGTAGCCTAAGACGACCTTACTATCTGAATAAAATGTCACAGAATCAAGTTTGGTGTCAATTTCGTCTTCAATAGTTTCGGCTATTTCCACAGCCAGAACAGCTGCACACAGCTCCAATCTGGGGACAGAGATCTCGGGTCGCGGAGCTAGTTTAGCCTTGCCAAACATGAAGCCAACTTCTACTTTACCGTTCATACTGGTAATCTTGCTGTATGCAACAGCTGCAATAGCATTTGTGGACGCATCGCAAAAGACACACATTTCTTTCCTTTGTGCTTGAAAGAGAGGGATTGTAGCATTTGTGCGAAGAATTTTGACATTCTCTAGCTCTTTTAATGAGTCTCTCCAGAGTTTCCATTCCTTGAATTTCTCATCTGATAGAGGTGTGTCCCAGTCACAAGACTCTGTGGTAAGCGCTCTAAGCAAGAGTCTACCCTGAATGACAACAGGCGCAGCAAATCCAAGTGGATCGAACAAACTGTTTATTGTTGACAGGACCCCACGTTTGGTGTATGGTCTCACCTGGTCTTCAACCTGGAAAATGAACACGTCTTCATTCATGTCCCAACTCACTCCCAGACTTCTCTGGACAGGTGGATGGCCAGTGTTCAGATCTAGATTCGTTAACTCCTTTGCAAGATCCTCTGAAGGAAATGCTTTCATGACTTCCACTTTATTGGAAGCAATCTTGTGAAGATGAAGATTAGATTGAGCCAGCATTTCCTGAGTGGCCTTGAGTAGCTTGATGGCTTCCTCTTCCGTGGGGAGGGAGGTAAGGCCATCATCCACATAAAAGTTCCTTTCCACAAAGTGCCTTGCCTCAGGTCCATAGTCTTGTTCGCCAGTGAGAGCAGCTCTCCTGAGCCCATATATGGCTACTGCTGGAGATGGGCTGTTACCAAAAACATGCACTCGCATCTGGTACTCCAGCACCTCATTGTTTAAGTCATTATCGTCATACCAAAGGAAGCGTAGATAGTTCCGATGTTCTTTTGCTACCACAAAGGAGTGGAACATTTGCTGGATATCAGCCATCACTGCCACACGTTCCCTCCTGAATCGCAGTAGAACCCCCAAAAGGCTATTGTTTACATTAGGGCCAGTGAGCAGGACATCGTTTAATGAGACACCCTGATGTCGAGCACTGGAGTCGAATACTACTCTTATCTGTCCGGGCTTCTTTGGATGGTACACCCCGAACATTGGCAGATACCAGCACTCTTCATTCTTCTGCAACTGGGGTGCCAATTCTGCATGCTCGTTCTTGAATATCTTACGCATAAAATCCACAAAGTGCTCCTTTATCTCTGGGTGTGTTCTTAGTTTGTGAGTCAGCGACATGAGCCGGTTGTTAGCCTGAACCTTGTTATTCTGGAGGCGGTGCCGTGGGCTACGGAACGGAAGTGGGGCAACCCAGCTATTTGACTCATCTTGATGGAATTCTCTTTCCATAATCTTCAGGAAGGCCAAGTCATCCATGGAGGGAGCTAGTTTTTCGTCATTCCTTGTGTAGCAGAAAACAGATTCACCTATGAGACATTCATTCTGTATCGGCACGCTTATCTGTTCAGGGTTCAGGGTGAAGGGATGTTTTGACTCATAATGAAGATTTAAACAGTCCTTCACATGCATACTGATTGGGCATGGACTCATGTGGCTGGGGCGTCCATTTCCCAAAATGTGAGTCTTGAAAACATCGACCGTTGAAGGTTTGTGAGCCCCGATATCTCCAACTATAACCCACCCCAGGGCTAGCCTCTGAGCAAAGGGAGCATGTTGTGGTCCATTGCATTGCTCCATTACCTTGTGTGCCTGAATAAGATCTCTTCCGAGTAAAAGCAGAATTTTGGCCTTTGGATCTAGACTTGGAACTTTAGAGGCTACCGATCTTAAATGTCTGTGGTATTGTTCAGCCTCTGGAGTTGGAATCTCTGTTCTGTTATTTGGAATGAGATTGCATTCTATGAGAGATGGAAGAGAAAGGCATGTCTTCCCATCAAACGATTCTACTATAAACCCGTCAGCTCTCGCCTTCAGTCTGTGTGACGCCGCACATGTTCTGAGCGCAGGTGCCGTGTTGTCTGGGACCTTAAACATCTCAAAGAAGGCCGATCTTGCCAGAGACCTATTGCTCTGATCATCCATAACTGCATAAACTCTTTGTTTGTTCTGAGGCTCACCTTTAGGGTATACGGTTACCAGGCAGATCTTTGAACAGGACTTTCCGCTATTACGATCCCCACATACTTCCGTGCAGGTGGATGTGGCAACTGGGGAAGGAATCTCCTTTTGCTCCCCGCCATAGTTAGTTGAGGGTTCTGTTGAAAACTCTGTTCTTCTAAAGTGTAGAAAACTCAGAAGAGAAGACCAGGAGACTTCGGATTCGATCGTAGGATTCTTTATTAAAAAAAACCCCAGTGTGATGGTAGGCTGCAGTCATCGAAATCTCATCTTAAGTAATTTTTACAGGGTATCTTATAGACAGAATTGGAGGAGGGACTTTTGGAGGTTGAGACAAAAACATCAAAGAAAGCAAACATCTGAGGGCAGCGTTAGTTGGTTGCGGGAAACTTCCCGTGGTCCAATAAACCTATCGAATCCACGTCTGGCCAGGACAAAACCTATTTGCAGATCAAAGGTTGAATCTCCCAGTAGTCTGACTCATTGACAAAAGGCACAGCTGTCCCAAGCCCAAATGGTCAGGAAACGATCTCAAGCACCTTTGCCTTGCCCGACACCTCTTAGTCAGGACGTGAATTCAAATCAAACATAGAATAACATTTGTGATCCTTCAATTCCCCCTTTGAGAGTTCTAATAACTCTCACAAAATACAAATTTAGACACTTAAAAGTTCATTCTTGTAACTTGTAATCGTTACAGGCACATTGTACATGTTCTGTGTTGCTTATATGTAATTGCATGCTGACACAGAAACAAAACATGCAATTAGGGTCCGTGAAGATTTTACGGGTAATAGTCTCATGCTTGTGTATTTTTATTCTTTTCTTCTTCTTTCTTTTCTCTTTCTTGTGTGATAGTTGGCTCGGTAATGGGTCTAGTTATTTTCTAGAGGTTGTGGCTTCATCCGCAGGTGAGAAGGGTGGTGCATATGGATCTCAGGACAGCCATCAAATGGTATCTGCACAGAGGAAGAAAGAAACACAAACAAGAGAGAAACAACGGCACAGAGCAGTATTTGTAGAGTCTGCAAACATTAGGGTTGTATCCTCTGTTCAAAATATAGTCTGCTATGGTTGTTCCTTCTTTCCCTATTTCTTAATTCCTGCGACACCTAAAGAACAGTGAGGAAGGATGGACTAATGGAGGGAAAGGCCAATGAGGAAATCTTCACCTCAGGGTTGGCCCCGAAGCCTGTTGCTTTCGGTTCTTCCCTGGGCTCCTCACTGGTTCTTGTGTCTGCCCTATCCTATCCCTGCAGGGGAGGAACAACCTTACAATGTGACACATGATTCCAAGTTTTCCTTCCTGACACAATACTGCAGCTGCTGTAATCAACATCACTTGATGTGGTCCGTACCACTTAGGCTCTAATGGCTTGTTTTGAATGCCTTTATCATGACCCATTGACCTGGGATTGTGTGTCCACCTTCTGGTGGAGTCTGCCAACACGACTCAACTCTCTCTTTGGCACTCTGCACTGCCTTTGTGAGGTTTTCACAGTAAGCGATCAGGGCATCTGAAGCAATGTGCACATCAGCATTTCTAAGATCAATCACACCTGGCATCTGCATTGGGCGTCCAGTAATAATCTCATGAGGGCTCAGTCCTACTGATCTGTTAGGTGATGCTCTCATACTACACAGTACTGCGGGCAGTGCTTCAACCCATGGTACTCCTTCCTGATGCATTTTGCTTAGCCTGGTTTTGATTGTTCTGTTTGATCGTTCAACCTGTCCTGATGCTTGTGGCCTATAGGGGCAGTGAAGGTTCCACTTAATCTTCAACATTCTAGACACTTCCTTGACTACCTGTCCTGTGAAGTGGGTACCTTGATCTGAGTCAATGCAATCTGGTAATCCCCATCTGGGAATGAAATCAGTGACAAGACATTTAGCAGTGTGTGCAGCTGTAGCGCCCTGTTGGATAAGCTTCTACCCATCTTGAGAACTTGTCTATTACTACCAAAACGTCAGTTTTTCCTTTACAAGGGGCAACGATATGTAATCAACTTGCAGGTGACGAAATGGCCCTGGTGGAGCTGGGGTATGTGCTGCTGGTGTAATGGCTGCTGGTACATCATTATTTTTCTGACATGTAACACATCTCTTGACTGTTTCAGTGGCTGCTTTCTGAATTTTGGATTCCACCATTGATTTGAGAACCTGTGATTCATCGTTGCTGGACCACTATGACCCAAACTGTGTATTTGTTGAGCCAAATATGGCAACAGTGATTCGGGAGCAACATACTTTCCCCTTTGGTCCAGCAGCCGGATGAATCCACAGTGGCTCCTTTGTCTAACCATGTCCATGCTTCATATAGAGGAACGCCTTTTATACAGATCAACGATTGATTCAGGAGGTAGAATTATCTTCTGTGCTGTACTACCTGAACACACTTGTACAG
This sequence comes from Gymnocypris eckloni scoliostomus, assembly GCA_027564155.1. Taxonomy (NCBI): domain Eukaryota; kingdom Metazoa; phylum Chordata; class Actinopteri; order Cypriniformes; family Cyprinidae; genus Gymnocypris; species Gymnocypris eckloni. The sequence goes on from CM050417.1 coordinate 25,955,271, forward strand.
TTGCATAGAAACAAGCCTGTTTAGCCGCTACATCAGCAAGAGCATTACCTTTAGCTTCCGTAGTATTAGTTGTGAGATGTGCTTTCACTTTGATCACTGCTAATTTCTTTGGGAGTTTCATGGCAAACATTAAATCTTTCACTAATCCAGCATGCTTAATGGGGATCCAGCAGAAGTTAGAAATTTTCTGGTTTGCCAAATGACACCAAAATCATGAATTACCCCAAAAGCATACCTGGAATCTGTGTAGATATTTGCAACCGATCCTGAAGCTAGCGTGCATGCTCTAGTTAAGGCTACTAGTTCTGCAGCTTGAGCTGAAAAATGATCTGAAGACGACCTGAAGCAACTACTTCAGTGGTGGAAGTTACTGCATATCCTGCTCGTCTGTTACCTTCAATAACTTGAGCTGAACCATCAACAAACAACTCCAATTCTGTTCTCTATGGGAGTTTCTGCTATTTCACTTGTCGCTGCATATGTAAGCGTAACACAATCATGAGTCATTTCGCCTTCATCCTCTAACACAAATTCAGTCATTGCAGACATCATACATGAGGATGGGTTCGTGACTGGTGCACGCTGTATAACAATATTCGGGGCTGTGAGAGTTGCTAACCAATTTCCCCAACGGAGGAGGTGACAGAAGTGACTTTTGCTTGATTCATTAGTGCGGACACTGCGTGAGGGCATTTTACGTTTACAGTCTGACCTAACACCATTCCTGATGAAGCCTGAAGCGCTAGATGAACTGCCTGTACTGCTCTGAGGCATGGGCCCATACCTTGAGCTATGTCAAGTTTACCGGAATAGTAATGAATTGGGCGAAGCTGCCCCATGATCTTGCATTAGACATGCAGTCATAAAGCCTAAGTGTTCATGGACATAAAGCACAAAGGGTCTATCAGATTGGGCAATTCCTAATGCTGGTGCTTGACATAGTGCTCTTCAAATCATTAAAAGCTTTGAGATGAAGTTCTTCCATACAAACAGTATCTGAATCTTTACCATGGCCTTTCAACAAATCATAGAGAGGCTGAGCAATCGAGGCATAGTCTTCAATCCAAGGTCTACAATAACCTGTTGTTCCTAAAAATGAGCGGAGTGTTTTAATGGTATTAGGCGGAGGTATGGCTTTGACTGAAGCCGCTCGATCCTGTGTAATGGATCTATTTCCTGTACCAATTGTTTGACCCAGAAATGTGACTTGCTTTTTAGCGATTTGAGCTTTGTGAAAGCTGCATTTGTGTCCTTTTTTATGCAAATAGTCCAACAATGACGCCAATTCAGTTTGATGTACCTCATGATCTGTTGAGGCAATCAAAATATCATCGACATATTGGATCATAGTGGACTGTTTTACCGGACATTCTGGGTCACACAAATCACGCCTGACAGCCTGATGATATATGGTTGGGGAGTTTTGAAATCCCTGTGGCAATCGTGTCCACTGGTATTGTTCATAGTCAACTGTAAAAGCTAACCATGGCTGGCTGTCAGAGTGCAACGGTACAGAAAAGAATCCATTAGACATATCAATTACTGAAAAATCTTACAATCTAATGGTAAGCCATTACAAATTGTAGATGGATCTGCCACTAGGGGGTGATTTTTCAATATGTTTATTGGCTACTCTGTAGTCTATTGTAAGTCTCCATGTCCCATTAGATTTCTTGATGGGCCATATGGGTGAATTACATGGACTGTTGGTTTTAACTAGCACTCCTTGCGTCAGCAAATTTTCTACAATAAGTTTGATTCCTGTATAGCTTCTTTATTAATCGGATATTGTTTGGTGACCGGAGGTGGAGTTCCTGTCAATTTAACTGGTTCTACACCTGTCAACAACCCACAATCATCCTTGTCTTTAGCCCAAATTGGATGATTCTGTAAGAAAGCATACTCGGAGGGGTAGCATTATTGGTAGAAATCTGTGCTGAGGAAATTTTTATGCTAGTAGATTCTGAGGACATGTCTAAAGTTAGATTTATTTGTCTCAGAAGATCCATGCCTAAAATTGCACCTGTATTTAATGGAGCGCATAGCAATTTTGTAGTCAGAATTTTTGGGCCAAATTGTACCTCTATGGGCGGAGTTTCATACAAAACAGAATCTTCACCTATTACACCAGTTAAACAAAGTTTGGTTTTCTTGTATGGGATGTTTAAACCTTGTGCCAATTTTGTAGGAATTACTGTAATTTCTGCACCTGTATCAAGCAAAAATCAATCTCTTTCTTTTATGCTACCTTTCACAAAAATTATTTGGTCATTGTGTTGGATTACAGGGGAAAGGTAGCTACTCACAGCCCCAATAATTAGTTTTTTTCCTGGTCTTGTTGTGCTCTTAGAAGAGCCTGAACTAACTGTCCTATAATTTCAGTGGTCACTGGCGGAACTACTTCAGGGTTGTGTGCAGGCTGAGAAGGAGCAGAATTATGCATAGCATTTCTTTTACTATCTTGTAACTTCTTCCTACACTCTTTCTCCCAGTGTCCTAATTTTTCACAGTATTTGCATTTGCTTTCTCTTTTAGACCATCTATTGTCTTGTTTCGTTGTGTTAAACGTAGCTGCTGCTACTCTTACTTTTGCCTTGACATCAGCATCTCTTTCCCATGTAGTTAACCTGTCTAGGTTACTTCTGAGAGTTCTGTTAGACCAAGTTAGATCTAAGAATGGTAAAGCTTTTCTGTATTCGGCTACAAGGCCATCTGACCAGATACGAACCAAGGGTCCCTTGTCATCCAGAACACCTTCAGGGTCATCAACAATTCCACTGTAGATTACAGCTGACTGACAAAATCTTTCAGTATATTCACTCACAGTTTCTTCTTTCCTTTGCACACAGGTAGTAATTCTAGACCAATCTATTTTGGGTCCTAAGATATTCTTTAGGATTTTCAAAATACCTTCTCTTAAATCACCCTTACTGGCATTTCGCAGTTCAGAAGTGACAGCAGATTCAAAACTGTTGAATTCAGATTCAGTTAGTATTTGTGACATCAGCTGCGTGACTTCTGCCAACGACATGTCATAAAGACGCATTTTACTGATCAATGTTCTTCTAAATTCAGAAAAATGTGTGCGTGCTGACGGTAAACTCTGAGATAGTCTCTCTATATCTTTAGGACATAAAGCTTTGGCAGCAGTTTGTATTTGCACAACAGAAGAATTGAGAGGAACACTATCAGTTTCCTCAATCCCTGAGATCTTCTCCTAGCCACCACACACATTGACGGAATTTACAGGCACATCAGTTACTGATTGGAGAGCTACATCTGTTTCAAAGAACGCTTGTAAATCAGGGTAAATGTTATCAGGCTGACTTACTTTCACATCAGTGTTTGCTGCAACTTTCTTGAGGTTCAATTTCTTAGTCAAAGTGGATACTCTCGCACGGAGTTCATTGTTCTGTTGCTCTAGCTCTGAATTACGCTGAGACTGTTGTGTCGCTAGCGTTACACTGAATTCCCTGTGACAACAGATAATGTCTTTCACATTGTTCTTACGAATGCTTGCTCCTAGTACCTTTTTACACTCATCTACCGACCAAGTCTTGTCTGGATGAATCTCATATTTCTGCGTTAGTTTTTGTCTAACTTTTTCAGTGACTATTAGGTCCATTTGTTCCCCTAACAGCGTTTTGAATTCACTATCTGACCACAAAGGAGTCGCAAGACCACTCTTTTCTGTGGTTGGAATCAGCCTAGCATTCCTTCTGACCATTTTGTAAGTTTCTTCGGTACCACACAAACAAAACAAACACTTCTCTGATCAACAGAGGGTACACTTGTTTTTTAACACGTAATGCCAAAATCTTCCCTGCCTGAAAGAACAGAGGATAAACCAAAAATTAGCACGTAATGCTAACCTTCCCTGCCTGAAAGAACAGAGGATAAACCAAAAATTAGCACGTAATGCTAACCTTCCCTGCCTGAAAGAACAGAGGATAAACCAAAATTAGCACGTAATGCCAACCTTCCTGCCTGAAAGAACAGAGGATAAACCAAAAATTAGCACGTAATGCCAACCTTCCCTGCCTGAAAACAGAGGATAAACTTCCCTGCCTACAAGAACAGAGGATAAACTCTTCCCTGTCTGAAAACAGAGGATAAACTTTAGTTAAACAAACCCTACAGATGTATGTTAACTCTTCTCTGACGGCACAGAGGATACAAAAAATTGTACTGGTCTTAGGTTCTTTTTGGATTAGAGACAGCACTCACCAGAGAGAAAAATTCAGTCTGGGAATCCTTGAATCCTTGAAGTTTCGCTGGATTCCAAAAGATGCAGATCTTTGTTTGAGCTTGAAGTTTTTTCAGGTGAGGAAGCTGGAACTCTATCCGGGTCTCGGCAGCATCTGTTGAAAACTCTGTTCTTCTAAAGTGTAGAAAACTCAGAAGAGAAGACCAGGAGACTTCGGATTCGATCGTAGGATTCTTTATTAAAAAAAAACCCAGTGTGATGGTAGGCTGCAGTCATCGAAATCTCATCTTAAGTAATTTTTACAGGGTATCTTATAGACAGAATTGGAGGAGGGACTTTTGGAGGTTGAGACAAAACATCAAAGAAAGCAAACATCTGAGGGCAGCGTTAGTTGGTTGGGGAAACTTCCGTGGTCCAATAAACCTATCGAATCCACGCTCTGGCCAGGACAAAACCTATTTGCAGATCAAAGGTTGAATCTCCCAGTAGTCTGACTCATTGACAAAAGGCACAGCTGTCCCAAGCCCAAATGGTCAGGAAACGATCTCAAGCACCTTTGCCTTGCCCGACACCTCTTAGTCAGGACGTGAATTCAAATCAAACATAGAATAACATTTGTGATCCTTCAGTTCTGTATCCGCCTTTTTTAACCAGGGGGCTGGACCATAGTGAAGTGCAGCTATATGCCTGTCGCTATTGCATTCAGAGCACTGGATTACGGTCTTACAATCCTTTGCCTGGTGTGTAGTTGAAGAGCAGCATCTGAAGCATATGGAGTTCTCTCTCAGGTAATCTTTCCTTTCCTGCAAGGCTTTTTCCCTGAAACCTCTACACTTTCTGAGGGGATGTGGCTTTTTATGGATAGGACATTGTCTATTGAGGTTGTCATTTGCCTTCTTAGATTCATCCTTTGGTGTGGCATTGTCAATTTCTGTTTTGTGAACGGTAACAGGAGCTCTGACTGCCTTTGAAAATCTCTCACAACTGGATGATGTAGCATTATACGTATTGATATTAAAGCTGTGGTCATTTCTCATGCAGGCCTCACAACAAATGAAATCACAAAAGAATGAAAAGGGGGGAAAACTGACACCACACTCTTGTTTGTAACGAGTTCCTTGCAACATCCATTTCTCTTGTAAACTGTATGGGAGTTTCTCTAGAATGGAGCTGATGCCTCGTGAAGTATCTAGGTAGGTCAAGCCGGGCAGATAACCTTCAGCTTTGGCTGTCTGTAACTCAAGAAGTAGGTCTCCTAACTCTCTGAGACGTCGAGGGTCTTTGTTCGACAGCTTAGGGAAACGTTCAAGTTTGTTAAAGAGAGCTAGCTCCATTGCTTCGGCAGAACCATAGCATTCCTCTAGCCGCTTCCAGACCATGCTGAGGCCAATATCTGGATAATTGATGTGAACTAATCTAATGCGTCTTGCATGTTCAGTCGATTCTGGGCCAAGCCACTGCACAAGTAGGTCTAGTTCTTCACTAGGCTTAAGATCAAGTCCTTCAATAGCATTGCAAAAGCTGGACTTCCACACCCAATAGTTCTCAGGCTTATCATTGAATCTTGAAAGTCCACCTGTGAGAAGATCACGACGGGCCAGGAACTTTGCGAGCTGAAACACATCTGAGCGAGCAGCATGGCGCTCATTGCGATGTGAGGAAGAGTGGCTTGTGAAAGTAATGTTTTGTTTAGGAGGTAGTGCGTCAGGCAATGCAGAATTAAACTGTGATATGTTTCCACCTGCCTGTTTGATGGATTCAGCTTGAGTATGGATAGTATGGGAGCTAAGGGGTGTAGCGGCATTTGTGAGGATTTTAGTAGTTGTCGATCTCACTGGCAAGTCCTTAAAAGGACTATGCTGCTTAATGGCTTGAGGCTGTAGCAGATTAACAGAGTATGGAGCCAATGGCTTGTGTTCAGTGCTCTCTACCAGCATTGGTAAGTCTCCTTCTTTGTATTTGTGCTGATCCTCTACATATTTCTCAGTTCTTTGTAACGATTCATGAGAAGAAAGAAGCCCTCTTCCATCAGATAGCTGTTCTATTTCCCCTGTCTCTGCTGCTGCCTCAAACACTGATGCCTCAGCTGCAGCAGCTTCTGCCTCACTTTCTTGATGAAGTGCATTCAATGTAGCCTCCAGACGAGTCTCCTCCACTTTAAGCTGAGCCTGTACTTGAGCTTGTTTCACTCTCACTTCTATGTCTTTTTGTGCATATGTGGCTCTAGTCAGTGCAGCTTCAGCCTTTGCACGGGCCTCCAGTGCTGCTACACTTGCTGCAGACTTGCTTGAGCGTCTTGATGATCGTGAACACACAGATCTGGTCCTCAGACTATGTTTCTCTGACAAGGACATTTTGACGTGAATGCAATCCTGTTCATCGATGTAGCAATCTGAGTTAGTGTCTTTTTACTATTCCGCCCTCATAAAAGAGTTCCCCTTCTTTAACTAGGCAGATAGATAACTCTTTCCACAGAGACATTGAATTGTAGCATGGATTTATTTCCGACCATCACTTCCAATACAAGTGGAACAGAGTAAAACTGAAATACAGGGAAAAAGAAAACTAAGAAAATGTGCAATAAAGACATTCACTGTCAACTGTTCATTTATAGGATAAACGCACATGCTCTTCACAATAAAAATGAGGATGAGAAACTGTACTGAAAATTACCTCTCTAAACATAAAATATATCGTGAGCAACATCACCAATACCAAACATAAGATGGACATAAAGAACTTGAAAACATTCTAACACTTACAGACAAAGCTTCTGCGTATTTATTGCAAAGATGATGAATAGATGGACAATAGCTGCATTAACCGTCTGGATATCAGCATCAACTGAGTTCAGCAAAATGGCAGCTATTAAGGTCAAAAGTCACTCTGACAAAGTCAAAAATAAGGGAATGGCACCCCCTAGTGGCCCAAAAAGGGAAACTACACCAGAAACGGCACACATACACATACATACACAGGTGCATCTCAAGAAGTTTTAATATCATGAAAAAGTTCTTTTTTTCTTGTAACTTATTTAAAAAGTGAAACTTTTATATATTTTAGATTCATTACATGTAAAGTAAAACATTTTAAAAAAAATTTGTTTTATCATTGATGATTAGAGTTTACAGCTCATGAAAGTCAAAAATCAAGTATCTCAAAATATTAGAATATTTCCTAAGATCAATCAAAAAAAGGATTTACAAAACAGAAAATTAAAGTTCTTTAAAGAATGTTAATTTATGCACTCAACACTTGGTTGGGGCTCCTTTAACACAAATTCCAATATCAGTGAGGTGTGGCATGAAATCGAACAGCCTGTGGCACTGCTGAGACACTATTGAGCCTTCAGCTCGTCTGGGTTGTTGGATTGACTGTTTCTCATCTTTCTCTTGAAAATATCCCATATATTCCATATGGGGTTCAGGTCAGGCATGTTGGCTGGCCAATCAAGCACAGTAATATCATGGTCAGCAAAGCACTTGGAAGTGGTTTTGGCATTGTGATCAGGTGCTAAAGTCCTGCTGGAAAAGGAAATCAGCATCTCTATAAAGCTTGTAAGCAGATGGAAGCATAAAGTGCTCTAAAATATTCTGGTAGACGGCTGCATTGACCTTGGACTCGATAAAACACAATGGACCAACACCAGCAGATGTCACGGCACCCCAAATCATCACTGACTTCGGAAACTTCATTCTGAACTTCAATTAGCTTGGATTCTTTGCCTCTGCAGTCTTCCTCCAGACTCCAGACATTGATTTCCAAATGAAAAGCAAAATTGACTTTTATCTGAAAAGAGGAATTTGGACCACTGAGCAACAGTCCAATTATTTTTCTCCTTAGCCAGGTAAGATGCTTCTGATAATGTTTCTGTTTCAGAAGTGGTTTGGTAGTCCTTTTCCTAAAGATGTCTGAATGTGGTGACTCCAGCTTCAGTTCACTCCTTGTGAAGCTGTCCCAAGTGTTTGAACCGGCTTTGCTTGACAGTATTCTCAAGCTTGCGGTCATCCCTGTTGCTTGTGCACATTTTCCTACCCAATTTCTTCCTTCCAGTCAACTTAGCATTTAATATGCTTTGATACAGCACTCCTTGAACAGCCACCCCTTTCAGTAATGACCCTCTTTGACTTACCCTCTTTGTGGAGGGTGTCAATGATCGTCTTCTGGACCATTGCCAAGTCAGCAGTGTTCCCCATTATTGTGGTTTCAAAGAACAAGAGATACCCAGAATTTATACAGTATGGATGATCATTTATTGAAACTCAAATGTAAATATTCTAATATTATATTCTAATATATCTAAGATACTGATTTTTGACTTTCATTAGCTGTAAGCTGTAAAATTAAAACAAAACACTTTTTAAGTGTTTTACTTTGCATATAATGAATCTAAAATATATGAAAGTTTCACTTTTTGAAATAAGTTACAATAAAAATGTAAAATTAACTTTTTCACCATATTCTAATTTTCTGAGATGCACCTGTATGTATGTATATATGTATATATGTATGTATATATATATATTAGGGCTTCAACTAACGATTATTTTGATAATTTATTCTTTCGATTAATCGGATTAAATAAAATTGTATTTTATTGACAAAAAACACACTATTCCACATTCTGCTCAATGTCTTTCCAACAAAACTGAATGCTATGAACACATACAGTGCTTAATTTATTAGACCACCTGTCATAAAGAGAAAACAAATATTTTAGGAATCTATCAAAATATTGTTTAAATCAAAAAATTGTATTGTCATTTATTGGGCAAATTACAAACAGAAACAACTAATTAGTATTTATAATAACAAAAATGGCCTCGTAACAGCTTGAATTCTTGCTTGCATTGTTTATGTACTTTTTGACTGTAATTGGGTATCTGAAAAAAAAACACTATAAAGTGCTCTGCCTTTCTTTCATAGATAACAGCAATACTTATATTATAGCATTAGAGATAACCTACTACTGTTACTAAAGAGCTTACGCATTTTGGAGGACTAACCAATACAGATGTCACAAATCTGGTTGCCTCTCACCACACTACAACTGCACATCACCCATGGACTACAACTCCCTTCGTTCACTGCACTACAACACACACATTCCCATCCACCATTGACCATCCACCAGTCACTCATTAGCCTTGATTGTCTTGCCACACCTGCACCTCATTCACTCACCCACATATAAGCAGCACACTTCCTTTCACACGTTGCGAAGTCTTGTTCTTGCCCCGGCTGACATTTCTGAGCGTTTACCATTCCCTCTGATTGCTACTTCTGTGTTTGACCCCGGACTGCCTTACCTTGGAACTCTGAACCTGTGCTTGTGACCTCGACCCCCGCCTGGTATTGTTTACGTCTCTGCTCTGCCTCTGATATTCCTGTTATTGCCCGCTGACCATTGCCTGTTTGATTCTGCCTCTGTCCTAATAAATATTACTGCACTTGGATCCACACGCCTTTGACCAGTCTTTACAACAGAAAGCTAAAACATGATTTTGGTAAGTAGGATCGAATGCAAGATTTAGAATACAGAAGTAATGGATATAACTGATACGACACATGCCCTGCTTTTAATATCTGAAAAATAAATGCAACAGGACACAGCTGATCACTTAGAAAGACCTGTGAGGCAACTGTTCCAATACTTATGCTCACATCAGATACGGGGCTGAAACTCTAAAAGTGCTGAACTTCTAAGCTGGTAAAACATCTACACTGAACAAAAATATAAATTCAACACTTTTGTTTTTGCACCCATTTTTTATGAGCTGAACTCAAAGATCTAAGACTTTTTCTATGTACACAAAAGTATCATGGTATGGGCAGGCATATGTTATGGACAACGAACACAGGTGCATTTTATTGATGGCATTTTGAATGCACAGAGATACCGTGATGAGATCCTGACGCCCATTGTTGTGCAATTCATCCACGACCATCACCTCATGTTGCAGCATGATAATGCACGGCCCCATGTTGCAAGGATCTGTACACAATTCCTGGAAGCTGAAAACATCCCAGTTCAGTACTGAGACTGCTCTCATTAGAGTGACAAATGACCTGCTCTTCTCATCTGATCTTGGTTGTATCTCTCTATTAGTGCTCCTGTATCTTAGCGCTGCATTCAACACTATTGATCACAACATTCTTTTGAATAGACTTGAAAACTTTGTTGGCATTAGTGGAAGTGCATTAACATGGCTCAAATCATACTTATCTGACCGCCATCAATTTGTAGCAGTGAATGAAGAGGTCGATCATATCGATCATAAGTGCAGTATGGAGTACCTCAAGGCTCAGTACTAGGACCATTACTTTTCACGCTTTACATGTTACCCTTGGGAAATATCATCAGGAAACATGGGGTTAGCTTTCACTGTTATGCTAATGATACTCAGCTCTATATTTCTTCACAGTCCAGTGAAACACACTAAATTGAGAAACTTATGGAATGCATAGTCGATGTAAAAAAACTGGATGACAAATAATTTCTTACTACTAAATTCTGAAAAAACAGAGGTATTAATTATCGGACCTAAAAACCACACAAGTAATAACATAGAACACTGTCATAAGTAATAACCTAGAACACTTGATGGCTGCTCTCTCAATTCTTCATCATCAGTCAGGAACCTAGGTGCGCTATTTGATAGCAATCTCTCCTTTGACAGCCACGTTTCTAGCATTTGTAAAACTGCATTTTTTCATCTTAAAAATATATCTAAACTGAGACCTATGATCAAAAGCAGAAATGTTAATTCATGTGTTTATGACCTCAAGGTTTGATTATTGTAATGCTTTATTAGGTGGTTGTTTTGCATGCTTAATAAACAAACTACAGATGGTCCAAAATGCAGCAGCTAGAGTTCTTACTAGAACCAGAAAGTATGACCACATTAGCCCAGTTCTGTCAATTTCCTGTAGCTTTCCTATAGCTCAACTGGTAGAGCATGGTGCTAGCAACGCCAAGATCATGGGTTCGATTCCCAGGGAAAGCAAGAGCTGATAAAATGTAGAAACTGTAACTTGAATGCAATGTAAGTCGCTTTGGATAAAAGCGTCTGGTAAATGTACTGCACTGGCTCCCTATTAAACATTGTATAGATTTTAAAATCTTGTCAATTACTTATAAAGCCCTGAATGGCTTAGCTCCTCAGTACTTGAGCCAGCTATCATCGCATTATAGATCTCCACGTCCACTACGATCTCAAAACTCTGGCCATTTGATAATACCTAGAATATCAATATCAACTGCCGGCGGCAGATCCTTTTCCTATTTAGCGCACAAATTCTGGAACAATCTACCTAACACAGTTCGGGAGGCACAGTTTAAATCTAGATTAAAGACCCATCTCTTTAATCTGGCATACACTTAACACACTAATACGCTTCTAATATTCAAATCCGTTAAAGTATTGTTAGGCTGCATTAGGTCAATCGGAACCGGGAACACTTCCCATAAAACACGATGTAATCATTACATCGTAAGAAGAATGACATCGAAGCTAATATTAGTCTTTTGCTTTCTTATTCCGAGGTCACCGTAGCCACCCGATCCGGTCCATATCCAGCCCAGATGATCATTGCAGTCAACAGATCCAGTCCGTATCCAGATCAGATGATGGATCATCACCTAGAGACAACCTCTAACAGCTCTGAATGTCAGTGGAGACCAGGGCACCTAGATGAGCCCCAGAGACAGATCTCCAGTGAGGACCTCGTCACCTAGACATCCATCGGGATAGGACCACTGGAACCAGTGGAGCCCTTACACTCTGACTTTGCTGCAGTTGGAACAAACTACTGGTTCGTCTGGCCAGAGGGGAACTGGCCCCCCGACTGAGCCTGGTTTCTCCCAAGGTTTTTTTCTCCGTTCTGTCACCGATGGAGTTTTGGTTCCTTGCCGTTGTCGCCTCTGGCTTGCTTAGTTGGGGACACTTCATTTCCAGCGATATCACCAACTTGATTGCACAGATACTATTTAAACTGAGCTGAGCTGGACAATGACATCACTGAATTCAATAATAAAATGCCTTTAACTCAAAACTTTTCCTATTTTGATATTGTGCAGTTGCTTTGACACAATTTGTATTGTTATACATATTATAATATATATATAAATAAAGGTGACTTGACTTGACCTACATAACATTAAGCTTATTTAGATGCGTCTTTGATGTCAACAAACTTTCTTCTAAAAAGCATATGGTTAATGGTCATTTAGTTTTAGTTCCACCAGCTGTACCATTTATATGTGCAATTAATTGTTTGTATGTTATTGGTATATGCAAAGTATGCACATTTTGCTTACCCGGACAACCTACATTTCTTAAAATGTGACACAGTTAATGTGTAGAGAACACTGTGTAGTATCCCACAATGCAACATACTTGACTTTGCATTTGCAGTACAGAAACTGCCACCTCTTGCAACAGTTGTGTATGGGTCCCTTGGTTGTCCTAAGTGTGAAAAGCTGGATCTCATCATCATATAGCCAGTGTTAAGAAGATGATGGAATACCAAATAATGTGCAGGACCTCAATTATTTTTCTTAAAAAGGGGTTCATGCACAACTATCACAAACAAGCAAGTTATTGATCATAATATTGCTAAACCACAATAAGAATCAAAGGGATATAAACTTGTGAGCAAGATCATTTGTACCATTTCAGTTATGAGTTCTGTTATGGAAAAATATTATTATTATTATTATTATTAACATCTTTAAAGATGTTCTTTATGTGGTACTGCATGAATAATACTCCTGCATGCATGGATCCATCAAAACAGATGTGAAGGTGATGATAGTCAGGGCAACTATTTTGAGCAATCTTGCAGGGCAGTGTTAACGAGCAATGTTCCTTGGGAACTTTCCCATTGAAAATGGGCAACAAATTTATATCTGGATACTTTAGATCAGCCGTGGGCCCTGTGTCTCACCTGTTTTTTCATTGATGACAACATTACCCAGCAACATTGCTCAGAAAGTTACCCCGTGTATCATCACCTTGAAACTGAGAAAAATGTATAGCTGCGAGGCCTGTGAATCTTTATTTAACTATGCTGGTAACATTGGAACTTGCGATCATATGTAGTTTGCTAAAAAAATGTTTTGGGAAACATAGCCCAGTCTGTCTTCAGACTACACCACAGATATGTCAGTAAAATTAGAAAGGTTGTCATGTTTGAAGTTTTCACACGTGTTTTCAATTTTATCAAATGCATTCATCTTAGTTCCTTGTGGGTCAAGTGTCTTTTCACTTTGGTAGTTCTGGTTAATAGCGGTACATTTAGAATTTTATGTTTGGGGTGTTTTCTGGGACTTCTTCAGATACTTGTGTTATTTTAAGTAAAATAAGAATAAAACCCTGTTCGACACTTTTTTGTCTTCACATTTTTCTCTACCATTCCCATTTCAGTGTCACCTGCTTGGCCTTCTATTTCCAGTGATGCAATTTTATTTATCTAATGCCACAGTGATCAGCCTCATTGGGACTAGGCTTGGCTGTTTGACCAAGGGACTTAATTAAAGGTTTTTATTTTGGGGTCTAATTAACCTGAAGGTCCTTATACATTGGACCACTGGGAGACGTGGTAACAGTATCTTTTCCTGAGATGGTCAAGGGACCATATTAGAAGAAAAAACAACTTAAAGACATGACAATAACATGTTTATCTTTGTTGCATCATTTGGTGCTATATTAAAAAGAAAAAAAGTTCACATTATCTTTGAGTGAACCTGCAGTGACCTTACATTTAGACAGTGATAAATTCACAAACATTATATAAAAACTTACATATTATAATAATTAAAATACTTCTTATAATGCAGTTGTATTTTACAAATCATTGATATTTTTGGAAATAAATTATTGGTTAACACTTTAGTTTAGGGACCAATTCTCCTTATTAACTACTGTAAAAATAAGGTATTTACAGGTATTAAAGAGGATTATTACATATAAAATCCTTATTTTATAAAATATAAAATAAGGATTAGTATTTTACAATATTACTGCAACATCACTGTAATGTACTGCTATTGTTTTACTGTGAATTCCCATTATTAAGCTGACTTTAATTGTGCCACTGTGAGAAATGTAGTTGTTTACTACTGTAATTGTTTTGAAATCACCATAATGGAGATCACTGATTATTCATATTCAAATTCCTGGTCTAGTCAATTTTAACTTTAAATTTAACTTTAATTTAGTCTAACTATTCTAATTCTAAAACTCCACAGCATGATCTAGTCATGTTGCATTGTATGAATCTATTCATAGTACATATGCACTGTTTGTTTACAATACATTTCTGAGAGGGCAGTCAGATACAAGATAAGTCCAACTTTGAAATCACTATGAAAGCAATGCAGTTATTAACCTGGAATATGTTGTTATTTCACAAAAAAAAAATGTTAACAGTGTAGTAGCATATTTGCTGTTCAGTAGTATTTATGAAGCACATATTAATACTGTATTATGCATGACCATGGTTCAGTTGCATAAAAGTTTAGATTAGTCTTACAAGTTAGACATTTTTTTTTAAGACTGGTCATAACTATTATTATTTTTTTAAGATTAGACTTATTTGAATCCAAAAATAAGACTGATTACCATTTGGCTAACTGCTAGTTGGTCAAACTCATATACGACACTATCTTAACATAGAGGTTAAGTTATACAAGTGGCCCCATATATTAGATGTCTAAATCCTACTAATACCTAAACTTAACAACTAACTTACTAATTATCAATAAGCAGCACTTTATTGAAAGTCATACTTAATAGTAAGTTAACATTGAGAATTGTAGAATTGGTTGAGCATGTTAGCATTTGATTAAAACAGGGTCTGGAATGCATATTCTGAATTTGTAAGTTGGGCTTTTGTTTGATGAGGGTGTGTTGAAAATAAAAAGCGCAACGAGCTTCCCCACATATGGGCTCCTATTTTATGTCAAGAAACACATTTCTCTCATTAAAACATGGAAGCTGTCAGTGTTACTTTCTGCAAAAGAGAAGGCTGGTTATCAAAAACAAAATTGACCTTCCTTCAAAAAAGAGGTGTCTTTTTAAGCACCACAAACATAATATTTGCAACACTCCATCTAATTTGTTTGTATATATTATATATGCTTTCTGGTACCCTTCAATGTATTTAATAATAATAAGATGAAGAACCTTACAACTATAATAAAAGTGTCTATATCTTTCAGATTATTTTTCTCTCCACATTAGCTTGCTTTTTCTTGCTTTGTTTTTGGTGTAACTACTAAAGGGATGTTTTTCATGGTGATATAACATATATGGTATAACACAATTTTATGAGAATTAAAATCCTTGAAATTAAAATTCATAAAAATCTTCTTAAGTAACTTCTGAAAGTTAGGATAGCCTCAGACTTGGCTTTGGGGTCCCCAAAGGTAAGGGTTCTGGTCTGTTCCCAGGGCATTGCAGCATCATAATCCAACCCTGTCACAGCCGGGCTGATACAGAGTGATATCACATGGCTACGAGTGTGATATTGCTTTAATACAACAGTAAATACATATGAAATAACCACAGAGTGTTTTTAAACCCTTTGCAGAACTACTTTCTTCCACTACAAATTCAGTCTTAGGTTGACAGCTTAAAAGATGAGCCCAAGCCTTTATTACTAATTCAAAAACTTCACTTTATAACTAGTAATGAAGGAACACTGATGATGCATTCAGTGACGTAAGACATGGCTCTGGGGTGGCTCTCGGCCAGTGGAAAGGCAAACCGGTTCTTAGAAGGCTCGCCAGTCGAACTAACTCTGAACGGGCAATAGCACTGCCTCAGAACTAGCCCCAGTTCATGCTGGTGGAAAAGGGGTAAAATGTCAATGGTTTATCACTGGGAGCTCTTTGAACCCATGAATCGTGAGATCTCTGAGATTGCAATGGGTTTGCAAAGCTGTTTTATGCATGTTTGCTTGAGTTTGTGTTGCACAGTTCTGACCAGCAGGAATCACCAAATTGTAGTATTTTGAAACTCTTTGAAACAGTTCAGTTGATTTGAAGCTTCTCCGATCACTAGAGTAGAGTTTTATGAGAGACAATGGACTGATTACCTGCATATGATACAGCATTCATTCTTCAGCTCAATCTCATATTCACAATAAAACATTAGTTTCAACTGAGGAAAATTATATATTTTGTTGTAGTATCCTTTCAACTGTAAAGGATTTTCAACGACAGTGATTGCCAATGCATTGTTGGTTGCATCATACAAGGTTTTATTGAAAATAAAAATAATTTGTTTACAACCTTCAGTTCCTTTAAATATACAATTATTTGATGCTGACTCACTCATAAAGTCTCTTGTCTATTGGCATCTAATTGTATAGCAATGTAAACAAAATCACCATCACTAACACTCAGACATTTCTCAATACCAAATATTATTATTAAATACCAATAATTTGTATATAAAATAGTGGTGGGCGTTATCGCGTTAACGTGCTGCGTTAACGTGAGACTCTTATCGGCGATAAAAAATATCGCCGTTAATCTATTCTCAAAGTTGGGTTGGGAGCTGCGCGCTCCAGTGCCTGCTATGACTGCGCCCAGTGCCTGCCCGAGACTGCCCAGTGCTACCCTCCCAGAGACTGCGCCCGGTGCCAGTAATCAACAGAAACTACCTCCAGTGCCTAACAGCCAGTGCCCTCCAGTGCCTGCACTCGCCAGTGCCCTCCAGTGCCTGCACCTCGCCAGTGCCCTCCAGTGCCTGCACTGCCAGTGCCCTCCAGTGCCTGCCTCATCACCTAAAATCCATGCAATGTAATATGTACAGTAACCATACATGTTTGATATCTTTCTGAAATGTCTCATCGCGCCTGGTAAAATGGTCTCATTCTCCCAATCATAATGAAAAGCTAAAGGAAGTTCTGAAATATGAGAAGTATAGTGCACCCGAGCGCCAAGGATGTGCCCTCTCCCCTGATCTCCTATTCAAAACACCTCCGAGCTTCCAGAGCATTCCCTGCCACAGGATATCCAGGAGCCCCTGCTGGTCCTGTCCAGCTCATCTGAAGACTATTTATAATAACAAGACCCAGCCATTTGGTGAGCTTATTGAATTACCTGGGTTTATAAACGGACACAAAGTTCTGGGAGTCTGTACGCTGGTTCCTGCCCAGCTCACTGGGCCTCCGCTGTGTCCAGTTTTCATTGCCAGGTAGTATTGTTAACTGATGATTCTATTCTTGTAACATTGGAGTTTTGAATTATTGGTCCGATTACCTGGTTAATAAATTGGGCCTCCGCTGGTCCCTGCCCAGCTCACTCATTGATTGCTGGTCTCCCCATTAGAGTGGATTCGTATATTGGTCCGCCCAGCTCAGTTTGGGCCCACGCTGGTCCCGTCCAGCTCTTTCAAGCTCCGCTGGTCCCGATGCCCAGCTTAATGCTTCTCCGCTGGTCCCGTCCCAGCTTCCTGAGTTCCGCTGGTCCTGTCCAGCTCACCTGACGCTGGTCCCATCCAGCTCAACCAGCTCCGCTGGTCCCGTCCAGCCCAACTGTTGTACATTGACCTGTCCAACATATCTGATAATGGCCCCCTTTACTGGGATGGGGAGTAAACAAGAACTAATTCTGAGGGGCTCCATGGGGTTATCCATGTTCTAGGATCCGCCATGGCCGTGAATTAACCCCGCCCGCAAATCTTAGTTCATAACCCCTCTGGCCGCCTGATCCGCCGTGGCCGCCTGAGTCCCCGGATTGTGTCCGCCTGAGTCCCCGGATCCGCAGGGCCGCCTGAGTCCCCGGATATAGTTTCCCGCATCTGAGCGGGTAAAGATCCGCCATGGGTCCCGGAGCTGAAAAGAATAATCAATCCTGTCGTCTCCAGGTAATGATCCAGAGTGCCCACCCTCCCTCCCCTTTATGGAGTCAGATGAAATAACGAGATAAAATATTGAAGAAGAAGTGTTCCATTTGTTCTTGTTGTGTCGTGAAAAGGCCTGTTCCCCATCATTAGTTGATTAGTCTTCGCCTGTGTCTTGATTGTGTCCCATTGGTGTTTCCAGTTATGTCTCCCTTTATATAGTCTTCTGCCCCATATTTTGCGTGGATTATTGTTAATGTCAGCGTGTCAATGTTCTTACCTGTGTTCCTGGCCTTGCCGTCCGTGATGGACATTAAATACCCTGTTTGTTCTATGTGGTATCCTCGGGCAGGACTCCTCGCTCACCTATCATTCATCAACCGCTTCAAATTGGAAGGCTTTTCATCTGAAAGATGTATGTAGAACTTTATGGCTACTTTCAAAGCACTGTTATGAAGCGTTGAAACCTTTAAGAATATGTTGTTTCAAATCACAGGTTTGCTAGGACAGGACATAACTGCTTTGTTGCAACATAACTATTTTAAAATGTTTCGAAATTTCAATGGTTTATCAAACTGTAAAGACTCTGAACCCATGAATCGTGCAGAATCTCTGAGATTGCAATGGGTTTGCAAAAGGATGCTGTTTTATGCATGTTTGCTTGAGTTTGTGTTGCAATATATCTGACCAGCAGTACATAGAAAAATGGTATATCTTGAAGAAATGTTGAAACATGTTCAGCATGGATGATTTGAAGCTTAAATGTTAATCTCCGATCAGAGTAGACTGTGAGAGAGAGATGGACTGATTACCTGCATATGATACAGCATTCATTCTTCAGGGTTTTATTCAACTATTCACAATAAAACATTAGTTTCAATCTCCTGTAATTGAGGAAAGTGATATATTTTGTTGTAGTATCCTTTCAACTGTAAAGGGAGTCATTCTTCAACAGTGATTGCCAATGGATTTGTTGGTTGCATCGAAGGTTTTATAAAAAAAAAAAGAGAAATGTTGATGCATTTAAACCTTCAGTTCCTTCTAAATATAAAATTATTTGATGCTGACTAACTCAAAAATCTCTTTTAGTCATCTATTGGCATCTACATATTCTGAATGTAAACAAAATCACCATCACTAACACTCAGACATTTCTCAATACCAAATATTATTATTAAATACCAATAATTTGTAATATAAAATAACTTTTATTAAATAAATAATATTTAATAAACAACAAGAGCCATTATAAAAGTTGCATAGCAATTCAGTCAAGATTACAAAGGCAGTGCTGAACCTTGCTTCATTAAAAAAAGTATTCCATCAAATTATTTAATTGGGTTATATTACTGAGTGATATGTTCATATCATATATTTTGTCGAGATATACATATACATAGATGTTCAGTCTGACATACTGTGTAGCTTAAAGTAATCCATTTTCCTCTCTACATACAAAATGTATTGCTCGTTCAAGTTATACATGGTTGTGCTTACCCCAAACCAATGTTATGAAATAAATACCAACAGCCGTCCTGTAAAATATAAAGTTTTAATTTTAGTTGATGAACTTAATGAACAGCAAAAATGAATGTGGCAAATTCTCATGTGTACAGTTTGTAAAGACCCAGATGGTGTCAGCTCTTGTTATATAAACTGCTTACAGCAAATTGAGCAGTTGCCTCAGTTCAGCGGCAACAATCATTTATCTTCACCTTGATTGTTACTTTTAAGATTTGCTGGTTCAAATAAAGACATTTTAGACTGAACAAAGGACATCAACAACTACTTGGATGCTTTAATCTTCAAATAACTGACACAAACGGAATCCAAGTATTTATTTTGAGTGGCACTTTCACTTTTTTTATCACCAAATGGAAAATGGAACCATGCCTTCCTATTTTTATTTCACTTTGTTCAAGGATTTTGTTCACATGAGATATATTATCATAATATTGACACTTACAGTTTATTTAGCAATTATATTTTTAAATGCCATTATTTTTTTTGTGGTCTTTAAAGAGAGATCTCTTCATGAGCCAATGTACATACTGATATCTTGTTTGTCTGTCAATGATCTCTGTGGCTCAGCTGGTTTCTTCCCTAGGCTAATGGTTGATCTCCTTTTGGATACAAATACGATTTCTAGGCCAGCATGTTTTGTTCAGATTTTTATGATTTATACTTATGCAATGTCTGAATATACTATTTTAACTCTGATGGCATATGACAGATATGTTGCCATATGTAATCCTTTAAAATATCATAAAATCATGACCTCAAAAGTGACAACACTGTACATGGCACTAGCATCACTTTATGCAGTGTTTTCTATGGGTCTGGTTATTTTCTTCTCAGCCAGGTTGCCTTTGTGTGGGACTGACATAGCACGACTGTACTGCTCCAACTGGTCTGTGGTTCGACTGTCTTGTGGGACGTCCACTTTAAGTAACAACATAATTGGATTTTTTGTCACAACAACAACAGTTTTTCTACCTGCCTTTTTCATCTTCTATACTTATGTCAGAATTTTGATCATTTGTCAAAAAAGCTCCAAAGAATTTAGGGGAAAAGCATTACAAACATGTTTTCCTCACATTATAAGCTTTGTTAACTACTCTATAGCTTCGTTTTGTGATATTGCTTTAAGTCGGTATGATTCAGACAAATTTAAGATTGTGGCCATATTTTTTTCAGTGGAATTTCTGGTTATCCCTCCCATTCTGAATCCCCTAATTTATGGTTTAAATTTACCAGAAATTCGCAAAAACATTGCATGCTTGTTTCAGCGCTCAAAATTTGGCAATTTTCCAGAATAAATATTTAAAATATAACAAGATTATTTTGATAAGCTACTTACTGGTTGTACAGTGTTGTTTATCATAAACCTTAAAATATCTCCTTGATGTTCTGTAAAAGTTTCACAATTTTACTGACATTTTCTTTCTTTCTTTCTTTCTTTCTTTCTTTCTTTCTTTCTTTTTGCTATAAGTACAGCTGTAACAACATGCACAAATTACCTTGGGTTATATGTCACTAATTTAAATTTGAAAGTTTAATATGTGAACATTTGCTATCCCATCAAAGCAAACAGTGACACTAAGTCCTGGCTATGACCACGTCAGACCTGACTAGCATAACTGCATCATTCAGGGAAGTTATAGTGAGTTGTAGTCTGTACTACACCATAGATTTCTGAAGTCTTCAATAAGGCCATCAACTTTCTTCTTTATTTTATCTACAAATGTTAACCCCTGACCTTGGGACAACACGTTCACACTTTATTTATTTTCTCGAGGATTTACAGAACTATCACTAGACTACAAGCTATCCTGTAAATTAACACCCAACTAGGATTTAACTGGAATATTTGGAAGGCTAACACTTTATTTTACAGTCTCCTTCTTACATTTTACATGTAACAGTAAATTAAGCATAATTACATGCAACTAACTTTAAACCAAACCCTAATCCTAACTCTAAACCTGAGAACATGTTGTATATTAATATTAATTCATATTAATTAATAACTCGTTAATTAATTGTATAGTTACACTGTATGAATGCTTTAAAATAAATTGTAACCAAATATGTACGTGCTCTAAATGTGTGTCTTGGACATGTGAATATAATATGGATATGCAAAAATAAAAATAAAATAGAAAACATAAAACATATGTCATGTTTATTAGAAAACATGACATATTAAAAATGCAGGGTTTACAAATGATTCAAGTGTATGGTTTATAAGGCATTGATCAACATTAAAATTATTTAAGACAAAGACTGAGTTGCATCATTTTGTTTATAGTGGATCTATAGTACAGTGGTCTATACTATTACTTGTCCTCTAAATATATATTTTTAAAGTAATTAAACAATAATTTGTATTTAAAGAAAACTAATAAATACATAAATAAATAACATTACATTACATTACATTACATTATACACAATTATTCCCATGTCTGTGTCAGTGTCATCATCTATATAATAATGCAATATTGTTCATGTAAATCATCAGTCATAAGCCTCACTGGGACTGGTATTTTGACCTTATGACCAGAGGGACTTAGTTGAGGTTATAATGGCCAATTAAACCTGAAGGTCCATTTATCTTAGCCCACCAGGAGATATGATGGTCAATATGCTTTCCTGAAGCGGTCAAGGAGTGAAAAGAACCATATCAGGAGTGAAAAGAGTAAAAACATGTTGATTACATGTTTTGATTTCCATCATTTGGTGGTGCACTAAAACATATTTGCATTTGCTACCATGCCAATTAATGTTGTTTGACCTAAATATTCAAGACACCTGTAGCAAATACTCTAAATAAATGAATAAGTCAATACAAGTAATATAGTTCTTAAGCAGTTTTTATATAAATAAGGAGTAAATTAAGTAATGTATCATCTATGACTATTCTCTTGGAATACATGATGTAAATATACATAATGTGGATTGTTATTAAGGCCAAACCAATTATTAGCCAATTTAGCCAACATTTTAATTTATAATATTATAGTGAAAGGCCAGTTCACTCCACACTGACAGACACAAAACAACACCAACAGCTGACAGAGTAAAGTATGTCACTTCTCAGACATTTCAAAACCCAACAAATGTTGATTCAACATGTTCAGTCCATGAAAACAAGCACTGACTAATGCCAGGGTTTACAAACTGATCAGACAAAACCTGATGAACGTGTCTGATGCTGTTTGTTGGCATCTACTGGTAGAGTGTGAATTGGTAAATAATAAATCTACAGTGGCCGAGAGAGCTCAACCTGCTGCAACTTAAGAAAACACGAAAACAGAAAAAGCACCAGCAAATTACAAAAACCTCTTCATCATCTGACATTACATGTACTGCAAATACTCACAATCTACACTCACAGTCTATGTATTTGCAGCGTGTTTCTGTATTTGGTTGTATTGTGAGTTTTTTCAGTGCGTTTCTCTGTTTGGTTATGTTGTGAGTATTTGCAGCACATTTGTTGCCAAATGGATGAAGATGTTTTCTTAATTTGCTGTTTTTTTTTCTGTTTCCTTGTGTTTTTTCATTCGCAGGGCGTTAAGCTCTCTCGGCCAACGTATAAAATCAAATTCCAATTAGCAAAAAGTTAGAGGATAGTAAATTAATTCAGGGAAATTTGGTTAACTGTTACCCTTTTAAATTAGCTTTATAGGCCTATAATTGCTAGGTAACTTGGTAAATAGCAAAATATGAAATTGTAAATTGACATTAGAACTAGATTAAAGACATTTAAATCTATAAAAGTTAATTTTTGGTTAATTGTATATAAGCCACATTGGCTGAAATGTATATGATAGGAAGTACAAGAACCTTGTCCAGACAATAGAGGTTACTTGTTAAAATGCCACTCTTGAGTCCAGTCTGCAAATTCACCTACCTGTATTACCATTGTATTATATTGTAAAATTCAAAACTTAAAGAGGTTGCTCTAATAACAATTAAAATAGTAAGATGTCAAGGTAATATTGTTTTTAATAAAACACACTGTATAATATGTGCTCAGGGTGTTAAATATCTTTTGAATTTGATTTATGATAATGTAGTTTAGAATAGAGTGTTTGCTTTGTTTTGAATGGTAACCAATTTTCATCATAGATTAAACATTTTTTTCTTTTTAAGAGGTCAATTAAAGCTATGATCAGACATATGGTATATAACAATGGACAGTTTTGTATATACAGGTATATTATGTGCAATTGAAGTGTAGACTAAGTATACATGTTAGATAAATAAGTGTATACATTTATTAATAGTGTGTGTACCATAATTATTGTAAAGTGTTCATGAGATGGATTGCCTGAGGGAAGAAACTGTTTCTGTGTCTGGCTGTTCTGGTGCTCAGAGCTCTGTAGCGTCGACCAGACGGCAACAGTTCAAAGAGGGAGTGTGCTGGATGTGAGGGGTCCAGACTGATTTTGCCAGCCCTTTTACTCACTCTGGAGGAGTACACTGTAAAAAATGATCGTAATTTTAATGGTAAAAGGCTGTAAAAATGCCACAGTAAAAACCTGTTAAATGATTAACAGTAAGTTTCCTTACTATATACAGTGAATAACTGTAATAGATCTAACCTTTGTTTTTGAGAAAGTAGCTTCAGAGTCGACACTCATAGACTGTGTCTGAAACCACACCCTACACCCTCTTTCACTAGTTCCTACATTAGTTCACTATATAGTCTACTAGACAGAGTTATTGAGAACATATGAGTGAATATGTTCAAAATATGAACATATCACTGATGAACACCTGCTGTTAACAAACAAAATCACAGAAGGAAAGAACCAGAAACAAAACTACAACTGACATACAGCCACAGCCTTAAATTAAATCAACTGAAATAAAACAGCAGAGGATGATTAAACAACTCCACAAACAGCAATACCAGCTCCACTTATTACTTACCAGTTTGACTTCATTTCTGTCATATATCTATGAATTAACAGAGGTTTTTATTGTATCTCAAATATTTTGTTTGACCTCACCATTTTGGTGATCGTTGTTTGCTTTTGTTATGTTCTTGACCCTTGACTCTTTAATGTTAGTTTTATTTTGGCTGTTATAATTGTGAACAAAACATTTTCTTGTTTTCTTGAAAATAAGAAAAGCCAAAATAAATTATAATTAATTAGTATTGATTAACTGTTGATGATCATCATCACCTAATGATCTGATCAACTGATTTCAGTTAGTATCAAGCGATATGGATAATCTTTGAATATTTTTTTTTTATGGCAGTAATATTACTGTACAACATAAGTTGACAAACTACTATTAAGGAATTTAAAAGCATTTTATGCACAAAACATTTTTAGCTATAGCTCAGCACATGAACCTCAACAATGGTGATGTAATGACTGGTCAGAGGCGAGTGGATCCACTTGCAGCAATATTTATTAGACTGAATCAATCAGGCAATGGTCAGCGGGCAGAACAGGAATATCAGAGGCAGAGCAGAGACGTAAACAATACCAGGCAGGGGTCGAGGTCACAGGCACAGGTTCAGAGTTCCAAGGTCGGGCAGTCCGGGGTCAAACACAGAGATAGCAGGATGAATAACGCTCAGAAATGTCAGCCGGGCAAGAACAAGACTTCGGTGAGTGCATGAGACTGCTGATTAAATGTGTGTGTGAATGAGGTGCAGGTGTGGTGAGACAATCAAGGCTAATGAGTGAATGGTGACAGCTGTGTGATTGGTGTAATGGTGGATGGGAATGTGTGAGTGCAGTGCATGATGGGAGATGTAGTCCATGGGTGATGTGCAGTTGTAGTGAGTGGCAACCAGATTCATGACAGGTGACAATCAATAATAAAAAAATGAATGCCGCAAAGCATGCTGGGCAACAGTACAAAACTCCCAGCATGCATTGCAGCATGAATAAATTATGCAGCTGAATGTTCTTACTATTTTCTTTATTTGGGTGTTGTTTTGGTTATGACTTTTCAGTAGACTGTTTTGTGATGTTCAGAGTTGAACCAATTTTTTTGTTATAAGTGTTTTTTAATCATTTTTGATTGTCACCAATTTTGAGATTCATGCGCTGATTGTTGATGTCTGTGTGTGTTTAAATTCTGCCATAGTTCAATATGTTTATTTGTACATATTGTGCTTAGAAGTGTTTCACAACATTTTATTGTTGTAGTATCAGTGGTGCAATTTAAGCGTATTAACATATCATATATTTAATAACAGATTAAACATTTGGTAAAATCAGTGAATTAGATTAGATCATGATGGTTTTGACAACACAAACATCAGTCTTATCTGATCATAGATTATTTTGTTTTTTCTTGCTTTAAAAACTATACTTAATAAACTGTTAATTAAAGCAACCCAAATAAAGTATAAAAAGCCAAGATTCAGGAGCCCAACTAAAGCAAGCACTGATCGCAAATATGGTGACTTCAAATGAAAGCACAACACCTATTATCTCAATAAGAGCTTTTGTACACACATGACTGAAATAAAGTCAAAGTGTTTTGTAATAAGAAGTTGGTGATGCTGTTTGTGGAGTTGTTTAATCAGCCTCTGCTGAGATCTTCAGAGATTGAATGTGTTTTATTTAAGTTGATTTAATCTTTGGCTGTAAGTTTTGTTTCTCTGCTCTTGTTTCTCTTTCCTTCTGTGATTCTACTTGTGAACAGCAGGGGCCCGTTTCAGAAAGGAGGTTAAGTGAAAACTCTGAGTATGTTAACCCTGAAATGAGGGAAACTCTGGGTTTTCCGTTTCAAAATGGGAGGTTTGTCAAACCCGAGAAAGCAGGGTAAGTCAAGCCCGTTTCTGAAAGAGAGATAACTTATACTCAGAGTCAATTACCGTGGTAACTTACTCCGTGAACCTAACCTGGTCGGGAGCAGGTTTTCTTCGGTAAACCCGGAGTTCCTTTCGGTCTCCTCTCCCTTTTTATAGTTTTAGCGAGGTTTAAATGCCTAATTCAAACTGCAAAATTGATTTTCTTACTGAGTATTTTTTTGTCTTATTTCAAGTACAAATATCTAAAAATGTAAAATTATATATGAAAAAATAGTCAATATTTAGTCTTGTTTCCTGGGGGATTTTATTTTTTAAGTGCATTTTACATAAAACAAGTAAAATAGTCCGCCATTAGGTAAGAAAAATAATCTTAATGCAAACGGAAACAAGAATATGTTTAATGTCTTACCCCATTGGAAGATAATTAGCAAAATAGGAAAAATGCACTTTAAAACATTGGAGATGCAGAGCACATTATAAGTCCTGTGTGCAGATTTTAAGGAAAGTGTGCATCGCTCTCATACTCATTCTGATAATTCAAAGAGGAGTTTCACAGAGGAGTAGGTCAGTGGTGAAAAATCGGTTTAAATGAGGCTAATCTGATAAATGATGTTCACTTGATAACATCTTTCTGTGAGTAAAATATGTAAGGATTGCCGTGAGATCGGGCTGAAGTAATGTGGTTGGATGCATTGATGACAAGCATATCTCCACCATCATCGCACCTTCTGAAAATGAAACTAATTACTGTATGGAATGGAAGGATGCCAGATGGAGGGGTAGTACAAGCCGTAACCACCTCCACTGCTGTTAAATAAACAAATTATTCACTTTTTTATCATCTTTATTTCCTAATACAAAAGCAAAATTTATTCTTTTTACTTTTGGATTTGAGAATTCTTCCAATACTTGACCACCTCCTCTTCATCTGTCAGTGGTGCTGGTTCTCCCTCTGCCTTCTTGCTGTCGTCAAGTCAGTAGTTGGATTGGAGAATATTTAACGTTTGACTATGTGGAAAAAGCTGCAGCGCATTGAAATAAACATTGAATGATATTTAATGTCAAATGTTTTCAAAGTCATTAAGCCCACACATATGAACCTTTCATGCTTAAAGCTTTACCTTGATTTAATTGTGTTTTTGTACTTCATTTTTAGCTGCTGCACGTTTCTTGTTTAATTTTTCCGATTTTTACTTTTTGTGGCCGTGGATACCATTAAAATGAATATGTTCAATAATTTACAATTTTCACCTCTGATATTATAACAGTTATTAAGTTATTGACAGTTATTAAGAGTTAAAGTTACGCATTGACGGAAGTACGCACACTGACGTCTTTTTGGCGGGAGCTGTTGCCATGGTGAATCGTAACTTCGGTGCTCTGCTGATCATGACTTTTCATAGTCATGGTGCACGCGCTTAACGCAGAGTCAACCTACTTAGAGTTGAGTAAACTAACACAATTCAGCTGTTCTGTAACCGAAAACTCAGAGTTTCCCATCTCAGAGTAACTCAACTCTGAGTTCAAGTTTAAAATCAGAGTTGGTTGAACCTCCTTATTGAAACGGGCCCCAGGTGTTCATCACTAAAGCTCAATCCTCATTTAATTAGTCACTTCATTCGCTCATTAACTTCAGTGTTACTTCAACACTCTGTAGTGTGGACATATAAGTGCTCTTTAAAACCAAGTATTTTGCTGTGGGATTAAAGGGGTTAAATGTGTGAGATAAAAAAAAATACACAAACGTAATTTTAACAGAAATACACCCGTAAATAAAATAAAAACAGTAGATTACTGGCAA
This sequence comes from Gymnocypris eckloni scoliostomus, assembly GCA_027564155.1. Lineage (NCBI taxonomy): Eukaryota > Metazoa > Chordata > Actinopteri > Cypriniformes > Cyprinidae > Gymnocypris > Gymnocypris eckloni. The sequence goes on from CM050417.1 coordinate 25,983,425, forward strand.
CCAGAGGTGCCGGTATTTCACTGTAAAATCAAGAAAAAAACAGCAAATTACTGTAAAACCTAACAGCCAACTTCCGGTTGTGTTTTGTGGGTCACCATTGTGCTGGAGAGTAGAGCCTGTGTTTAAGTCAAGCACGGATAGAGAAACACTGATGTTATGCTGTATGTTGCTTTATTGAAAGATAGTAACTGTAATTACTGATGCGGTGAGACTAATTTTCACTAATTTTAATCACATGTGTGTGCTGCTGTTTTCTACAAGAGATTTGAGTTGAATTGATGCTTTTAATGACTTTGCATAAATCAGTAGGTTTTTCTTCATGTACTTCAGACAAATAGTTTTCAATTCTCTTATGCTCACTTTACTTAAACATTATAAATATTAGTTTATAAACAAATGGCAGATGAACACTTTAAGTGCAGTCGATTTCTGCAAGTAAAATTAGTTAACTGAAAAGTTTGTATATTAACATTTTATCAGTTAAAGAAATATGTTTTTTCACTGTAAATTTAAACAGTTCTGTAAATCCTAAAATGTTGCTACCGTATTTTTCACGGTAACATTCTGGCAACCACAGCTGCCGGTATTTTACTGTAAATTTAACTGATTTTTTTTTACAGTGTACAGTTCTTGGAGAGTGGGGAGGGTTGTACCAATGATTCGCTCAGCAGTCCGGACTACCCTCTGAAGTCTTCTGAGGTCAGATTTGGTAGCTGAACCAGATAGTTATTGATGTGCAGAGGACAGATTCAATTATGACAGAGTATAACTTTTTCAGCATCTCCTGTGGCTGGTTGAACTTCCTCGGCTGGCAAAGGAAGTACAGCCTCAGCTGGGCCTTAATTTACAATAGAGTCTATGTGATTGTCCCACTTCAGATCCTGGGAGATGGTGCTGCCCAGGAATCTGAATGACTCCACTGCAGTCACAGTGCTGATCATGATGGTGAGTTGGGGGAGAGCATGGGGGTTTCTCCTGAAGTACACGATCATCTCCACAGTTTTGAGCATGTTAAGCTCCAGGTTGTTAAGACTGCACCAGACAGACAGCTCCTTAACCTCCTGTCTGTAAACAGACTCGTCAGCATCTGTCTGCTTCTGAAGCCGAACCCTAAGCCCGTGGCCTTGCCTACTGATGCTACCCGCACAAAGCAGTGACGCCGGCGGTGTGAGAGGGGACAGGTGGAGCATGGAGGTATAGCATGGAGGTATACGAGCTAGGCTAAGGGCTAACCCCACTAGACCAGCTATCCCATCACTCATGCGCTCAAACGTTCACTCTCTGTAAAACAAACTGGAGTTAATTCAACTCAGTCGGTCTACACAGCATGAGACAAGGGATTGTTGCGTGTTTATTTTCACTGAAACATGGCTAAACGACAACATCTCGGACTCCGCAATTCAGCTTCACGGACTTTCCTGCTGTTGAGCGGACAGAGATCCATCACTGCCTCGTAAGACTCGCGGGGGAAGCTTGTGTTTGTATATCAACAAAGAATGGTGTAACAATGCTGTGGCAGTGACAAAACACGGTTCATCACTGGTGGAGTTTATGGTTGTGAAGTGTCGACCGTTCTATCTGCCGTGGGAGTTCACGGCCATTGTCATTGTTGCGGTGTACATTCCCCATGTGCAAATGCTAAGGATGCGCTTCGTGAACTGTACAGCGCCATCAGTGAACAACAAACCAATAACCCCGACAGCTTTTTCATCATAGCCGGTGACTTCAACCACGCTAACTTAAGGACAGTTTTGCCAAAGTTCTACCAACATGTGGAAATTGCAACAAGGGGAAACAACACACTGGACTTTCTTTATAGGCCTCTTATAAATTTGTAAACATCCGGGATGCGCGCGCATCATGGTTGCAGAAAACCCGGAAATTACACGGATAAGGTACAAAATAGTTAGATTTAAAAAGATTATAGATTATTTTGATTAGGTATTATTTTCGAAATGTTCTCTACATATTACAATAACTTATCACCCAGCGATAAGCACTGCTATTCAACAAAATTGACGTTAGTGAGTGGGATATGTCTTACAGATCCATTTGGCATGCCACCTTGTCAATGGGTAAACGATGAAACGAAATGGCCAAGCATCCAGTGGCCAGAGATATATAATTACCTGATCGACACTCCAAGTGTATATACCCGGAATAAGTTAAAAGCGTACAAGTCTCTTGATGCGTACAACTTTGTTCTGTGTGGTCATATCCAAGACATACAGTTTCATGATTTCCAAGTTCAAGACTTCGTAGTGCTGAAGACCGAGGTTCTGCCTAGCCAAAGACAGTGTAAAAAGACGGAATTGTACAAGGCGTGGGTTATCGTCAACAAGACAAACAATTGTATTCTTACAGCAAACTGCACCTGTATGGCTGGGTATGTAACCAAAAATCACTGTCTTAAAATGTAATTATTTTTATTCAGCATCAGCAATTTATTTAAACTGAAGTTATTTGCTGAAATCATACAACTGTTTTTATATGTATAGCCTAAAGCACAATTTAAACTAATGTGTTTCATACATTATAACATTTTGTGCAGGTTAGGGTCATGCTGCAGTCATGCAGCTGCACTCATGTTTAAAGTTGAGCTATGGGTCAGGATAGGAAAGACTGAGAAATGTTGTACTTCAGGGACAAATATGTGGATCCAGCCTTCTAAGAGAGAGGTGAAACCAGCCCGACTGAGTGTGATCAGCTTCAGAAGGGCTAAGAGAACAGACACCCAGCTGCAGCCAGTCAGAGTAAAGCATAGAAAGATCAATGTAAAAGGTAGACAATCTAAATGTAGACAAGATCAGGTCATGTAGCAAGCAGGTATTGATTATATTTTTATAACTTTTATTGACTTTAGTTGCAATAATGTACAAATAAAGCTTCTGAGGGTGTATTAACATGTGCTATTCCACACTGTTAAAGGCCTGACTTTGGGATGATGATTGACTGTGCAAAGTGCAAGAACCATTTCCACTACATATGTGCCAGAGTAAGACGAAAGGTTGTTAACTGGTATTGTGAACAATGCAAAAAAAAAGAAGTCAGAATAAAATTTATTTTGAAGCAAATTATTTAATACAGTTCTAGTATTTACATAAACAAAATTGATTGCACTTTCAAGTGTGTAAATTAGAATAAAAAATTAATCTAATTCAAGCTATCTCCTTGGAACTATACATTTGCAAAGGTTTGTTAATGCTCCACACACACACACAATCACTATATCATCTAAGAGGTCAACCTGTGTGAGTGGAATAACAGTTGTCAGAATTTGGACATTTTTCCATCTACCTATTACTCTTTCAATGTGTATTCTCACATTAGACAAACGCCTCGATCTGTCCACTTCTTGAGCAGTGAGCTGCTTTCTACCTTTGGTAAAGTGAGGGATCCTAAGGGTGGCACCACGTGTAGCAAGCTCATCTCTGATGGTAAAACCACGATCTGCTAGTATCTCATCATTATGCTCTAGCAGGTCATAAAATCCAGACTCAGCTGTAATTTGTTTATCTGAAACGCGCCCACCCCAACCTGCCGACAGAAATGTAATAGCCCCTGCAGGTGACATGCCAACCAAATACTTAACAGTGTTGTGGCTTTTATAAGTAGAGTACGTCTGGACTCTGGAGGTTAAATTTGTGGGTCTGTCAATACAAAATTCTGAACAGTCAATAATGCACCTGCAACGTTTATATTTAGTTTTAAAACATGTTGGCATATTCTTTAATATTGCATGCTTGCTTGGCCACTTGATGAGAGGCTTTAAAGTTGCAGACATAACAGGAAGCCAACTTCTCAAAATTTTAGAGATGTCACATTCTGTAACATTAAATCTGAAAGCAATATCCTTGTTGTTGCTGAGCCCTAATCTTAGTTTCATTAGGATGGCTAGTAGATGATCCTCCAAGTTCATAGACACACGCACAACCTCTACACTGTCTTTTAGCTTGCAAATTAACCACTCAAAAATGACACTGGTCAAACCTGTGAAAAACAGAACATGCACTGCTTTGCTCTTGATAGAGCTAAAGGACAATTGTGTTTTTCTAAGTGTTGATTTTAATTCCTCATTCTCAGATTTCAGTTTGTTGATCTCCAAACGCAAGTTGACACACTCTGCAGAAAGCTGGCTGTACTTGTGTTTCAGATCATCATGGAGAACCTTTGGCACTGTGGATTCTAAAATAGAGATCAGATTGTAATTTACTTATAAAAGATGCACTGTCACTTGTTTCAGTTTAGCTACTCTCTATTATTTGATTGATGTTTTCAAACATCATGTGCTAAACAGAATAATGTATAACTTCACAACAGTTCTGCTATATTGAACAATAAATAAACAGGATGACCAGATTCATTCCAATAACGACTGCCCTACATATTAGGTAAGATATCACAAGTTCTCACCAGTGCAAGCACCAGCACCATGTTCCATTCTGCAGTCATCTGAGGACAGGCCTGGGGATTCTGATGCAACCTCATCAGTAACTTCTTTTGACTGCTTTACATCATCTGGTGGTCTGTGGGCGGTATCATCCCTTTTCCTTTTCCTCTTAAATCTGATATTCAGAGATGAGTGCAAACAGTCAGTCCAAACAGTTTAGTTGCTTGAATGTCATAGAGGTTATCAGGTACCCAAATAAAGTCAAATGCAAATTCCATAGGATGCCTCAATCGGCATCACAAAAATGATCATGGTCTAGAAAATTATCTTTACCAAATCGAAGTGCCATTACTTGCCATAAATTCTCTGCATGTTAATGCATGCAATGTGATACCATTTAGCAACTAAATGAGGTTAAATATTTACCTCTCAAGTTTAGCATCGCCTTTGTTTATTTCACAGCTGGTTGAGTAGGAAAAGACAAAGTCGAGACTATTGAAGTCCATGGATACCTCTCCTGTACAAAAATAAAATAAAAATGTATTCTGGTGATTGACAGTATGATAGAAATTAACTGCCAAGTTTTCTGTAACGTATTAGCCAAGTACTAACGTTACTAACCAAGCATAAGAGACAAGCCATCAGGCAAACTACTAGCAAGACAACGTAACAAATTAAAAGTTAGCTAGTAAACTAGTTCAACACAAATGTTTACATTACTCTGTGCTAGATAAGCGTGCATCTCATTATTTACCGATATTTTGTTGCTTTGAGTCAAACCAAATGATGTGTCTGATTTACATTTAGCATAATGCTAACTCACTTGATATGAAGTGTGAACTGCAGAGTCTGGCATTTTTAATTTGGTCCTCTTTCCAATCGGCTCTTCTGAGGGCTTGTAACCAAAGAAGTCTGCGGTTGGCATTAAAAGGAGTGTGAGTTGAAGGTATTCTGTAAAATTTAAGACTACTGTTTACAGATTTCCGATTCTGGCATCCCACTGCACAACACAACATTTTCCCGGTCGTCTTTGCAACCGACATGCGCAGTTGAAACAGCATGACGTCTGTGTGACGTAGGGTGATAATTGGCCTATACAAGAGTGAAAAACGCATACAAAGCTGAACCCCGCCCCCACCTTGGGTACTCGGACCACATCTCTGTTATGCTAATCCCAGTATACAGACCACTTCTCAAATTTGCCAAACTGGTTCAAAACCAGATCACGGTATGGCCAGATAATGCTACCTCAGCAATGCAGGACTGCTTCCAGGACACAGACTGAAACATGTTTAAAGAGGCAGCCACCTACAACAACCACACAGACCTGCAGGAGTACAATGAAACTGCGACTGCTTACATCAAAAACTGCATTGATGATGTGACAGTCACCAAGACCATCACCACACTTGCAAACAAGCCATGGATGACAGCAGAGATTTGTGGGCTGCTAAAGACCAGAGATGAAGCATTCAGATCAGGAGATAAAGCAGCCCTCAAAACAGCAAGAGCCAATCTGTCCTGTGGCATCAAAAGTGCAAAACGTCATATGCTCTAAAAATCAATAATCATTTCAAAGACAGCAGAGACAAACGTAGCCTGTGGAAAGCCATTCAGACCATCACTGACTACAAGCCCCCGCCACAGGCGGGCTACCAAAGAATACCTGTGTCCTGTCTAAACTACTAATGTCCCATAGCACTGACTCCAATCATAATGAAGTGCTTTGAGATGCTAGTCATGCACAACATAAAAAACAACCTCCCCAACACACTCAATCCGCTCCAGTTTGCATACTGCCCAAACCGTTCTACGGATGATGCAATTTCCTCCACCCTCCACCTGGCTCTTACCCACCTAGAAAATAAAGACCTCTATGTTAGAATGCTTTTCATCGACTTCAGCTCAGCATTCAACACAATAATCCCACAACAGCTCATCAATAAATTAAACCTGCTGGGCCTCAACCATTCCCTCTGTAATTGGATCCTGGTCTTCCTAACCAGAAGACCTCAGTCAGTCCGTGTCGGCCACAACACCTGGAGCACTACCACACTGAGCACAGGTGCCCCACAGGGCTGTGTGCTCAGCCCGCTGCTCTTCACGCTGCTGACCCACGACTGCACTTCCAAGTTCAACTCCAACCACATCATCAAGTTTGCCGATGACACATCAGTGGTAGGTCTCATCAGCAACAACGATGAAACGCACTACAGAGAGAAAGTGGCACAGCTGGCTGAATGGTGTGGTGTTAACAACCTGTCCCTCAATGTGGGGAAGCCAAAGGATGTTGTGATGGACTTCAGGAGGAACTCTGTTGACCACCCCACACTGACCATCGACAGCTCGACTGTGGAGAGAGTCAGCAGCACTAAATTCCTGGAGGTGTGCATCACAGAGTACCTCACCTGGACCACCAACATCATGTCAATATCCAAGAAGGCACAACAGCGCCTACACTAGTGTTGCTTTTGTCAACAAAAACTATGAACCTTTATCACGTGACGAAAAACGAGACGAGACGCAACGTAAATTCTGGTCATGTGATGACTATAATTAAATGTATAATGCAATATTGTTGACGAATAAAAACAAATAGTTGACGAAACGAAACGTTATAATGTTATTTCGTCTCATTTAGCCGCATTATTATTATTATTATTATTTTGCAGTATTTCTGTTTCATGTGTTTCACTTCAGGGGCTGCTTCAGGTCGCACTGCGCAGACGCAGGCGACATCACTTCCTCAAGCCCCACTCACGGCATTATTTAGAAGACGACAACAAAGTTTAGTCTGACAAAGAAAGGGACCGATGGCCGGCCAGCCAGGGGTTCGTCTTTGGGAGAAAAAGAAGAAATTACATTTTGAAAAACTTTCATTACATAGAAGTGGAAAAGAAATGAAATGTGTTGATGAAAACCCGATACTTCGGTACAAATTGGGTACTAAAAAAAATGTCACGGTACCAGATCTTTTAAAGATCCAAGGACCCGGCTCTTGATGTGTATGGCCGTATGATTTATGCGATGCAGAAAACATGGACAGAAACGCGGAACCTGCAGCAGAACCTGATTTTACCAAGTGTGACATGTTCCTAAGTCAACATCTTTGTTGACCCTGTAACAACATTGTTATTATCCAGCCAGATTTGAAGAACAAGTTTATAATTTTTGTGAAGTTTAGGCTTATAATCAGGGTTTGTTGCTTGTACATCAGTGTTATTCATCTATCATTTCCTCTGATTTTAGGGATTACTCATGGGTAAGGTTAGGTTTACGTGTAGGGAAATGATCAAGATTAAATTTTTTGATTAAAATGTTGTTCTTAGGTCAACAATATATGTTGACCCACGAACACATCTAACTCAGCAAAATCAGGACATGCATACAGTTTAACACTGAATGTCATGATATTTGTCAAGGTTTGGATGAATTAATCAAAAGTAGATCATTACTGTCATGAGTCCAGGCCGGTGTTCCTCCCTCTCACCACCAGAGGTCACCATCTCCCTTCCGTCTGGACTAATTTTCCTAATACTCATTGCACCTGTCACTCATCACATTCCCAGCTGTTCCCCATCACCACGGACTACTTATACAACTCACTCCCGCCACTCTGCTGTTCGTATCAGTTGTGTATGTATGTATGCGTTTTCTCACTGTGTTTTCTCACGCTGGGGACACATGCACTGTGTGCCGTTTTCTGTGTCCCAGTCGTTTACCTGTTTTGTTTTTTGCCGTGTTGGCTTTTTGTTCTTTATTAAAGGTCTAACTTGCAATTGGACACACACCTCATTTATTCCACGGGCTTCCTCACCATGCCGTGACAATTACACTTAAATCAAATCAAGGTATGGACTAGTATCTGTAAATATTAAGCCGCAAATGTCGATTCAAATATGAATCCCGCATGTTCTACGAGTCGTTATTTTCTAGTAAATAGTCACACAATATTTCTTCCACGTTTTAATTTGAATAGTAAATCCCCTTAATTTACCAAAAAAATAAAACATTTAAATTTCATTCATTAAAGACAAATTAAATTTGGGTGAAACTTGTTTACGGTTTTCCACACTTTTATTACTTGTGGAAAAACTTGAAAACAATAATAAATAAGCCTAAAGAATGATATTAATTTTTGTACATTTTATTTTATTTTGACTTTATTAATAAAAATAGTGTTTTTTTATTAACATGTTTTTGTGTTTTGCTTTGGTACCAAAATTGGTACTTAGAACCATAGATTTTCACTGGTATCGGTACCGAATACTGACATTTTGGTACCGTGACAACACCACAGGAAAAAACACCACGAACCATAAGAGACATCTCAAGGCATTTAATTATTGAAATTGAATTAAGTCAAGACATTAACGTAACGTTGCTTTCTATTTTATAAAGCTCATGCCAACTCATGAGGCTGTGGTTAATGCAGCAGTTCTCAATTCCAGTCCTCGCGCCCCCCCCGGCTCTGCATATTTCGTATGTTACTCTTATCGTTTTAGATGTTTGTTCTATTCGAACGCAAGTGCCCTGCGAAGTGGACATCACAGGATATTCCGCCATGATTCCAGTTCGAAGCAAACGTATATATTCCATTCAAAGTGCATTGAAATGTGCAAGACGTGAATTAAAATTGTATATATTTACAGAGGTATATGATGTCACACTCGTCCGTGCGTGAAGACGTTGTGCTGCGCAAATCCATGAATGAATGTTCCGAAATGAAGTAAACTTCAGCAGATTTCCCCTGCTCAGGGAGTAGGGAGCAATGGACCCTGTGTAGGGAGCATGTCAATCGGAACACAGTTCATGCATGGAGCGCACATCTAACAAGCTGATTATCTGAATCAGGGGTGTTAACAAAGAGAGACATGCAAAATATGCAGGGGGGCACGAGGACTGGAATTGAGAACCTCTGGGTTAATGTGTCTTATTTTAACGTTAGCTTTAAACATTAGCCATTGGAGCTGAATACTACTAAGAAAAACGCGTGACTAGCATGTGTGTATATTTGTTCGTGAGAGAGTGTAAAGTGGGTTAACGTGTGTGTGTGTGTGTCTATACTACTAGGTACTTATAATATATTAAATGGGTTAAATATAATTGCATTACTAAAAAGAGACTAAAATACAATTTCCATTGACTAAAACTAGACGAAAATAGTCATGGATAATTATGACTAAAATAAGACTAAAATGCTCAGACTTGTAGTTGACTAAAACTTGACTAGGCTAAAAATAGTATACATTTGACTAAAACTAATAAAAACTAAAATTACAGCTTCACACAAAGACTGGACTAAAACTAAAATTAAAACAGGCCGCCAAAAACAACACTAGCCTACACTTTCTCCGCCGGCTGAAAAGAGCAAGTAAAAAATAATCACACTGAATATGAATCAAATTGAGATGTCACTTGATGGGCAGGGTAGTAACACAATCTTTGAACTTGAATCGGCAGAAAAGTTATCTGCATTAACTGCATTATACAGCGATCTCGGTCTCACGTGCTCTGACATGTGCGGGAAACTCAGTTACACGTGAAACCGTCCTGTTGACGAAAAGCTCTAGGCGATGCTTTTCGACCAAAACTCGGAAAGTGCAAAATACAGCAAAAATACAAGTCTCTTGATGACAAAAATCAAGTGGGTTTTGCACTTTAAATATACTCACAGCATCCGTGGCCTTCACGATATGTTACTGCGTCATTCTAACAACCAACACATACCACGAGAACAAAACTGGAAAAACTCTTCTTCACTATGAAACATGGGTCACTGTCCACACTCTCACTTGGTGCTGTAGTAGTCCTTTATTCCACTCAAGCCTCGATAATCTTCCGTTGAAGCAACTTTATCGAACGAGCTTCGCGATCAGGACACTGCACTCACTTCTGTGCATGACACACTCATACCACGCGCTCTTCTTCGTCTCTCTCTGCTGCACTCACAGCACACGCAAAAAACGGACCACTCGCCAAAATAAGAGTATCCCAAAAAGAATTACTGTTCAAAATAATATACCCATTACACTTAGAAATGGCTTTATAACGCTTTCCAGAATGATACGTCAACTATTTTGTTTCTCATCTGTTCTTGAATTTCTTTAGATCGCGGCATGATGTATTGCTCTTTAAGCATGCTTCACTTTGTCAGACAGGTTCCATTTAAGTTATTTCTTGATTCAACAGGTCTGGCAGTAATCAGGCCTGGGTGTGGCTAGTGAAATTTAACTCAGCTTTCTAAAATAATGTGGTCAATCACAGTTTTTTCCATGATTTAACAGGAGGGGGCAATTATTTTTTCACGTAGGGCCAGGTAGGTTTGGACAGCTTTTTTCCCTTATTAAATGTAATCAAAATTTAAAATGTGTATTTACTTACATTATCAACAGTATGTGTAATATTCAAATTTGTGGGATGATCTGAATATTGTAAATGTAAAAAATAAGCAAAAAAAAAAAAAAAACAGGAAGGGGCAAAAACATTTTCACGGCACTGTACATTTAGTCATAGTTTATCATTTAGTTTATCAAAAGCAACTTACAAATGAGGACAATAGAAGCAATCAAAATTAACTAATTAACAAAATTAATAAGTGCTATGACAAGTCTCAGTTAACCTAACACAGTACTTGTAGCATTTTTGTTTATTTAAATATATAATAAATAAAAAGAAAACAAGTAGATAGAATAGAAAAATAATAGAGAAAGCTGGTGTTAGAGGCCTTTTTTAAGAAAACAAGCAGTTAGAAAATGAATAGGGTGCAAGGTAAAGTGTTTTTTTTATAAAAAAGAAAACAAATAGATAACATAGAATCAGAATTGAAAGTACTAGAGTTAGAGGGTCAAATAAAGATAGAAGAGATCTGTTTTAGCCCTTTTTTGAAGATGGCCAATGACTTTGTGCCTCTTTGAGATGGAGGGCGCATAAGTCTGAAGTAGTGAATTTAGGTAAAAGTGGTACAGAGCCATTAGTGGTTTTGTATGCAAACATTAATGCTTTGAAATGTTATATAGGCAGCTATTGGTAGCCAGTGCAAATTGATGAACAGAGGTGTGATATGCATTCTTTTCAGCTCATTGAATATTAATCTTGGAGCCGCATTCTGGATTAATTGTAGATTTTTAATGGAACTGACTGGGAGACCTGCCAAAGAGCACTGAAATAGTCCAGTCTGGACAGAACAAGTGCTTGAACAAGGAGTTGTGTAGCATGTTACGAAAGAAAGGGCCTGATCTTCCTGGTATTGTATGATCATGAGGTCTAAGAAAATTCAGCTGACCATCGTTCACAACTCCAAGTTTTCTGGCTGTTTTTGAAGGAGTTATGGTTGATAAACTGGATGGTGAAATTATGACGAAATCACTATCATGATATCGTGATAGTTGTAATCAATATAGCAGCTATCGTCTGAGATGCCCTTTGCCAATAGAGTTGGCAGGAGGATCTGGTGGTTAACATGTAAAAAGCAGCAGACAGATCCAGCAAGATAAGTATTGAAGATTTGGAAGCTGCTCTTGCCAGTTTTAGGGCTTCAGCAACAGAGGGCAAGGCAGTCTTGGTTAAATGTCCACTTCTGAAGCCAAACTTATTGCTGTCAAAGAGGTTTTTCTGTGTGAGAAAGGCAGAAACATGGTTAAAGACAACTCGTTCAAGTGTTTTTGCAATGAAAGGAAGGAAAACAGTTTTTAGTTATCTAAAAGAGTTGGATTAAGGGTGGGTTTCATACGTAGTGGGGTTATATGAGGGTGTATATATATTCATATATCATGTTAGATATCCTCATTCTGAACAACTTTGCCTCTAGAACCACTGCTGTCAATCAAACGTTTTTTTTCACAATCAGCAGCTGGAGTTTCTTGAGAACCACCAGGGGGCACTCCACCCCAGACTGTTGTCACACTCTCACAGACTACATTCCCCATAATCCTTTGTCCGGACTCATCACTGATTGCATTCACCTGTGTCTCGTTACCTCACGAGTCTCACTCTAATGTTACACTGCTCTGAGCCCCTGTGTCTTTGTTTTAATCTGTTGCATGTAGTCCTGAATTTCTCTGTTTTCCTGTTGTTTTTGTCCTGATGTGTACTGTCTGGATTGAGGCTATATTTCTATAATTCTTTATATTCAGACCAAACTTGGAGTTGTCAGTCCTAGTTAACCACACCACATTAATTTGGGACCAGTGCCACCTATTGGTCAAAATTGATAAATCATTAAATAATATTTCAATAATATTTATAATTTTTTGCCTTTTTAAAATCATCTTAAAATATCTATAATTGCAAAGTTTTTAAAACATTTGAACCCCGGCAATTGCTGGGGTGAGAAAAACGTCAGCCAATCAGATTCAAGCATTCAACGGCCCCGTAGTATGAATGTATATATATATATATATATATATTGCTATATATATTGATATATATATATATATATATATATTGTGGTGCCAGGAAGAGGTATGGTCCCCAACAAAGCAACCTGGACACCTTCAGCACCACAGAGAGCCCCATCAGAGGAAGTAACCAGGGCTGGGCCACCCAGTAAGCGGGTTCAGGACCAGGGATAGCTTCAACACAGGTGTTCACCCTTTCTCCTCTAACAGGGAGCCTCAGATGCAGGCTGTTAGGGACAATTAACAACTACCACATACAAGGGAATAGAGAGGCCTCAGTACGCTGGGAGCCAGAGAGATGATCCGATGCTGAATGCTTGACCCCCTGAACCGAGACAGAGCAAGTTTGGGAGGACAGAGGCTCAGTGGGATTGCCTTACATATGGTGGAGAATGCGGGCATAGAGAAGCCTTGCTCGTGATTCAAAACCTGCACTAGGTGGACAAGAAAATGGAGGAGGCCCTGACTGCCATTCTACAGGCCCAGACCACCCTGAATGCAGCAGCCACCGAACTCTGTCGAAGGACAGAGGCCCAGGGAAGGAGGTCTCAAGATTATCTGACCAAGATGAATAAAGATGATGATGTTGAAACCTACTTTGACCTCTTTGAGAGGGCGGCTCAGCGAGATAGATGGCCAAGTGCTGATTGGGCAAATTTGATACTCCTTTTCCTGACCGGTGAGGCACAGAAGGCCTGCTGGGATCTCACCGTCCATGAGGCAGCCAATTATGAGGTGGTCAAGAGAGCGGTTCTCGCCCAATATGGGCTTAGCCTGCCCGCTAAGGCACAGCGAGTTCATAGCTGGGGATACCAGGTGACCCTTCCAGCACGGGCTCAGGTAACCACATTGACTCGGATGGTGAGGAGTTGGCTAGAAGAAGGAGATGGGCCAACTTCAGTAGAGAGGGTGGTGATCGACCGTTGCATACGAGGCCTTCCGGCAGATACTAAGAAATATGTGGCTCAACAGGGACCGCAGAACATAGAGGCACTAATTGCTCTCCTGGAAAGTCACCAGGTGACCGTAAGCTTGCTCAAACCGGATGAAAATAAAGCCACCTCCTGGAAACCAAAACAAGACAGAGAGACCCCCAAGAGACACCTCGAGGTGACTCAAGACAGAGCCCTGAAAGCTCAAGGAAATTGGAGGGATGAGAGGCCTCTGCGGAATCTTGCTGCATTCCGCTGTTTTACATGTGGAAGAGAGGGACACCTGGCCCGGGATTGCCCAGGTAAAGAGGAGCTCATGCCCACGGCAAGCACCACAGACTCTTCAAGACTCCAGTGTAATTTTCTCACCACCTGCTGGGACCATGAGGGGGAAGCTGCCCCTAGGTTCCCTGTCAAGATTGGGGGTAGACACCGAGGCCCTTGTTGACTCTGGAAGCATGGTGACCTTAGTACGGCCAGAGTTTGCAGGGCCGCTCATGGGAAGAGAGATTTCTGTGTCCTGTATTCATGGGGTCACTAGGAACTACCCTACAGCTGAAATAAGCATGGTTACCCCTCGGGGCCAGTTCCGAGTACGCACAGGTGTTGTGGAGTGCTTGCCCATCCCGGTGCTGGTTGGCAGAGACTGCCAGGCCTTTGCAACCTACTGGAGAGACCGAGCTGCAGAAGGGAAGATACCTCCATGACACCGGAGGTGCCGTTCGTTCAGACACCAACCTACTCCAACCCCTGAAGTGTCTACTGATGCAGAACCAATGAGCCCAGAGGAGGATAGAGGGGACGAAGTACATTCCGACTCCACCGCCACTGCCTCCGAAGACATCGGAGGAGCACAGGTGCACAAAGACCTAAAATCACACAAAGTATTCTCTGAATTTCCCCCAGCAGAGACCCTCCAGGGAGAAAGGTTGGGACAGTTCAGCACTGCCCAGCTGCAAGATCCTGTTTTGACCCAGGTGTGGAGGAGTGCACAAATGATTGAGGGCCAACTACAAGAGGGGGTGAGTAGAGCGACGTATCCACATATCATGATAAAAAAGAAGTTGTTATATAGAGTGGATCAGCGAAGAGGGGACATTTGTGAACAGTTGTTGGTCCCCAAAGCATATACTTCTAAAGTGTTGTACTTGGCACACACTCACTTGTTGGGAGGCCACCTGGGGTCAGAGAAGACCTACGAGCGCATCCTCACACGGTTCTATTGGCCTGGCATCAAGAAGGCAGTTGAAGACTATTGTCAACACTGTTCTGTGTGTCAGCATCATAGCCCCTAGGCAACATATCGAAATCCACTTCTGCCTATAATTGAAACCCCTTTCAGCAGGATTGCACTTGATATTGTGGGGCCCCTGCCAAAGTCTAGCCGGGGACACAGATATCTTCTGGTCATCCTCGACTATGCCACCCGCTTTCCAGAGGCGATACCACTCCGGTCGGCCACTTCAAAGGCCGTGGCAAAGGAACTGGTACAGCTCTTTAGCTTGGTGGGGATAGCCGATGAGATCCTTACGGACCAAGGCTCATGCTTCATGTCTACGGTGATGAAAGAGACCTGCCTATAACTGAAGGTGAAACAACTCAAAACCTCCATATTCCATCCCGAAACTGATGGGCTTGTCGAGAGATTTAACAAAACTCTTAAACAAATGCTGAGGAAAGTCATCGACGTTCATGGGAGAAATTGGGATCAGTTGTTACCGTATGTCTTGTTTTCTGTTCAAGAAGTCCCACACAGCTCCACTGGGTTCTCACCTTTCAAGCTCCTCTATGGGCGATGACCTCGCGTGATGTTGGACCTCGCCAAGGAAAGCTGGGAGGATCAGCCATCACAGTATCACAACATCATCGAGTATGTAGAACAAATGCATGATCGAATGACAAATATCTGGCCAGTTGTACGAGAACACATGCAGCAGGCCCAACAACCGCAGGCCCTGGTATACAACCGAGGGCCATAGGTTCAAGAATTTCACCCGGGAGAAAGGGTACTGGTTTTAATCCCATCCAGTGAGTCCAAATTCCTTGCCAGATGGCTAGGACCCTATGAAGTTGTAGAACGGACGGGCCCAGTCAACTACAGAGTGCGCCAACCCGGCGGAAGAAAGGTCCAGCAAATTTATCATGTAAACCTCTTGAAGCTGTGGCACGAACCAATTCCCTCAGCGACGTCTTTGCAGCTGGGGTCAAGAGCCCGTAACTCCAGAGGTAAGGATGGGTAGTCAACTCTCCCCCAGGCAGAGGCAAGAGTTGCGAGAACTGGTATGGCGGCACCGTGATGTATTCGCTGAGCTCCCGGGGCAGACTTCTATGATAACCCATGATATTGTAACAGAACCTGGGAAGATTGTTCGACTTTGACCATACCGGATTCCAGAAGCAAAAAGGAAACTATCCGGGAGGAGGTAAAGAAAATGCTGGACTTAGGAGTTATCGAGGAGTCCCAAAGTGTGTGGTCAAGCCCCATTGTCTTGGTGCCGAAACCAGATGGAAGCACACGATTCTGCAATGACTACAGAAAACTGAATGAGATTTCCAAGTTTGACACATATCCCATGACAAGAATAGATGAGCTTATCGAACGGCTGGGTCCTGCACGCTTCATCACAACCCTTGATCTGATCAAAGGCTATTGGCAAGTGCCACTAACCCCTCAAGCCAAACCAAAGACAGCCTTTTCCACCCCAGATGGGACCTTTCAATACCGGGTTCTTTCCTTTGGGGTCCACGGGGCTCTCGCAACATTTCAAAGGCTCATGGATAGAGTCCTACGACCCTAACAAAAATATGCTGCAGCATACCTAGAAGACATTGTCATCTACAGCAGGAGTTGGGAGGAACATCTTCACCATCTAGAGGCGGTCTTACAGGCATTACGGGCAGCAGCTCTAACGGCAAACCGAAACAAGTGTTCACTAGCCCAAGAGGAAGCCAACTACCTGGGGTACACTGTCGGAAGAGGGAATGTGAAACCCCAATCTAATAAGATTGACTCTATCCTCACCTGGCCCCAGCCCCAAAACAAGAAACAAGTGAGAACCTTCCTTGTGCTTGTCGGTTACTACCGACCCTTCATTCCTAGATTTGCCACAAAAGCAGCCCCTTCACTGAACTGACCCGCAAATGCCACCCAAATCAGGTGAGATGGACTAAGGAAGCAGAGCAGGCTTTCACTGACCTAAAGCAAGCCCTCTGTTGTGAACCTATCCTGCAAGCCCCAAACTTCAATGAACCCTTTGTTTTACAAACAGACCTCGGAGGTAGGAGTTGGGACCGTGCTATCCCAGATAAAAAAATGGTATGGAACACCCAGTCATGTTTATTAGCCGTAAGTTACTTCCTCATGAGAAAAACTATGTAAAAGTAGAAAAAGAATGCCTTGATATCAAATGGGCTGTTGAGAAATTGAAATATTACTTGTTAATGTATCTTCGCTTTTTATCTTATTTAGCTCAAATGGATGTCTCAAAACAAAGGAAAAAATGCACGGATCACTCGGTGGTTTCTTCACTTGCAGGACTTCCAATTTACAGTGGGACACTGGGGTGGAAATTATCATGCTAATCCAGATGCAATATCCAGAAAAGCAGGAGCCTGGAGCTGGAAAGGGGGGTATGTGGTGGCCAGGAAGAGGTATGGTCCCCCACAAAGCAACCTCAACACCTTCAGCACCATGGAGAGCCCCATCAGAAGTAGTAACCAGGGCTGGGCCACGCAGTAAGCGGGTTCAGGACCAGGGATAGCTCCAACACAGGTGTCCACCCTTTCTCCTCTAACAGGGAGCCTCAGCTGCAGGCTGTTAGGGACAATTAACAACTACCACATAAAAGGGAATGGAGAGGCCTCAGTACGCTGGGAGCCGGAGAGATGAACCGATGCTGAATGCTTGACCCCCTGAACCGAGACAGAGCAAGTTTGGGAGGACAGAGGCTCAGTGGGATTGTCTTACAATATATATATATATATATATATATTGTTTATTCCTTATGATTCATTTCTTGCATGTGTTTTTAACAAAGATAATTTTATCAAAAATCATTTTAAAATATGAAACACATTGCAGAGAAAGAACATACAAATATAAATACAATGTGAAATATATAATAATGTTATTACAATGACGCTAGACATTTACATACTGCAAAAGTAATTAACAACTGCACTGAAAGAACAGGGTTTGCAAAAAATTTACAATATGACTATGACATTTATATGTAAGGGCTTATGTGAACATTGCTTTCATGAGTTTTGATATAGTTTCACATATTTCTTTAAAGATTCTCAAGAGAGCTTTTTTGTTCATAAACAAGGGAATTGGCACGAGACCAGTGTCCATATATATCTGACCAAAACAACCTTCTACACAACACTCTGTCAAACATACAAACAGAGACTGTGGTAAGATTTTAACATTCATTTTTTGCTTAAAACTTTGAAAATCTACTTTTATGCTACCTTAGAGTATTTCATATTTATATTAGCTAACAGGGCTAAAAAAGCTATATAGCTATAAATTAACGTACAAATAACTTTATAACATTATAATAAGACTTAGCATATTATTGCAGATGCAGCCATCACTGGAGAATGAGTCAATTGTCTTAGTATTTACACTTTCTGGACTAAATGAAACAATGGGAAACAGATTTTTATTTTTTTCTTTGACTGCATTGTATTATCCATTAATCGTGTTGTGTAATGTGACCATAATTTACACTGTAATCTCACATAAGAAGCTTCATGAGCCAATGTATGTTTTTATATGTAATTTGTGCATGAATGCACTTTATGGCACAGCTGGATTCTACCCTAAATTCTTGTATGATTTATTATACCAGTATCACATTATTTCTTATGCTGGATGTTTGGTTCAGATATTTGTCATTTATTCATCTGTACTATGTGACCTTTCAACATTAACAGTGATGGCATATGACAGGTATGTGGCAATATGTAGACCATTGGAGTATCATTCAGTAATGACTAGTCAGAGGATTCTTGAATGCATAATTTTCTGTTGGCTTTCTCCATTTGTTTGCATGTGTGTTATAATTGTATTAACATCAAAGCTAACCTTATGTGGCTCTAGTATTGAAAAGATATATTGTGAAAACTGGTCAGTTGTTAAACTCTCTTGTTTTTCTACAACTGTAAATAATGTGATTGGGTATGTAATTATTATTATATATTTTGGACATGCAGTATTTATATTTTACTCATACATTCACTTGATTGGAAAATGCAAAAAGTCAACAGAGGGCAGAAACAAATTTGTACAAACATGTGTACCACATCTTCTTGCATTGCTCAATGTGACTGCTGCATTGCTGTTTGATGTGCTGTACACTCGGTATGGTTCTAAAAGCTTGCCACAAGATTTGCGCAATTTCATGGCACTAGAATTTCTGCTTGTTCCTCCCATGTTAAACCCCCTTATTTATGGACTAAATCTGACAAAACTACGGAAGGAAGTAATGAGACTGTTTTTTTTAAGTAGAAATATGTGATTCAATTTTCGTTATTAAAATATAGATTTATATTATCTTAAACATTCTAAAGCTAGATTCTTAGTGAGATATTTTGAAACAACTTGTATTATATTTGTTTCTCCCTCTGTTTTGTTGAAAACAATGTACAAATTGTGATGCTAGTAGGTTTTTCTTTTCAGCCATATTACAAGATTATGTCATATGTATTAAAATATATAGATTTAGGTAATCTGTCATGTTGATGATGATGACTTTGAAAATTACTGTATTAATTATATATTTGTTGTGAGGCAACAATGCTAGACATTGAGACACATAAGCTGTTACTAATAATATTTGTAAATTAGTGCTGTTCAATTATTAATTTTATCCCAAAAATAAATAAAATGTTTACATAATATATGTGTGTATTGTGTATATTTATTATGTACATAGTACACACACATATATTTTGTAAACAACGTTTTTTTGAATGCGATTCATCGCAATTAATAATTTGACAGCACTAGTGTAAATTCAATTATAAAATGTCTAAAGTGTGTGGCAATATTTTAACAAATGACATTAAAACAGAAAAAAAACTTTTGAAAAACGTAATTATTTCACCTTTTTAGAAAGTGTTAATGGGAAAATCACCTCCCTTATTTTAAAGTTAATTAATTATTAAATGTTAATTAATTATAAATGTTTCTAAACAAATGTTTAGGGGAAAAAAATAAAAATGCCCTCACAATCTGCTCTCTATGCAGTGACTGAATAATTAATTTTCCTAAACGTTTATCTTTATGTAATATAAAATATTATTTCATAATATAATATAATAATGTTTTCCAACATCCTGAAGTTTATGAGCTATTTATATTAGGACCGCCTCAGTTTACATATGTAACCTGATTCCCTTAGAAGGGAACGAGATATTGATATTGATCTATTTGATATTGTGCCGTTGCTTTGACACAATTTGTATTGTTAAAAGCGCTATATAAATTAAGGTAACTTGACTTGAGATGCTGTGTCATGGCGTGGATGCTATGAAAACACTTCTGCATTAACCAGGGTCTGAAGCTCATGTGCAAACACATCAAACTTGATTGGCTGAGCGTGAGCTCAGGTGACATAGTGTAAGATGTCAGCAAGACCATAAAAGTGCACCTAAGTCACAGAATCCCCAGATTCTAAGGAAGATGCACAGGGATGCCTGAAGCATGGCATAGTGATTCAGTATCTCATTCACTTCTCAGGGAACAGGGTTATTTATGAAACCCGAGACATTACAATATGATCACAATATAATAAAAAAACAACAAATAACATTATCACTGACTTCAGTCTCAAGCACTCTCAAAACAAAAAAAACTTCCACTATAATATATATATCTATAAACAAGCCACCATAATCCAATGCTTACCAGGAGCTGGCTAATGCTAAATGTAAATTCAGTAAGATTGTCGGCACTAATGATGTTCGACTTCGCCAGTCGGAGATTTTAACATTATTCAAAATAATGTTAAAGAGGTGTGTGAACTTGCGAGTACGATCTCAGACACTGTAATATGTTCTGGTCCCCTCCCTGATTACCGGGGGGATGAGATTCATAGCAGACTGTCGTCACTCAATGGCTGGATGTCCCGCAGAATGTGGGGAAAGTGGTCACTCAATGGCTGGATGTCCCGCCGAATGTGGGGAAAGTGGTGCCCGCAGAATAACATAGGTTTTATAGACAATTGGATGAGTTTTTGGGGAAAAAAGTGTTTTTTCAAAAAAGCACTTTCGTAGAAAGGGACCTACAAATATAAAAAACTTTTGAGAATTTACGATGCTGATGACCGTTAAACACAGTCACAGTCTTGTGAAAAGGGTCCATCCAGTCATTATATATAGATCAGTGATTCAGATGTAACTTTCACTAACGCTATTTGCAGCAAATGCACTGAGCAGGCGTGGCACACTTGATGTTCACTGCATTATATCAGTTGCTATGGAATATAAATAACATCATGTTACAGATGATAAAAATGTGAGTTACAGTGGTGGCCAAAATTATTAAAACACTAGTATATCCAGCAGCTAAAAGAGGTTTTAAGTCGGTTATTTCTATCTTTTGCTGTAGTGTGGAAGTAGGAAATATCTACAAACATTCATTTAGCCATTAATTGTAATAATCCAGTGATATTTTTAATCTGATCTGATCATCAGCAGTCCGTCTAGAATCACATGAAGAAACAGAACAAACTGAGACAGACTCAATCCAGAAGAACTGTGTCTCAAGACGCTTCAAGAAAGCTCCTGAGAAACTCTGCTCTAGTGCACCGAGGACAAAACCTGCTTTAAACGCAAAGACGCTCACAGCACATTTTGATTTAGTTTAGGTAATAGAAGTTAATTGATTTAGAAAATCTATTTATGACATAATTTGTTACTGCATTTTTACACAAGTGCCTAAAACTTTTAACAGTAGTGTAGCTTTGCAGGAGGTATCTTGAAGCATCTTGAGACGTAGCATTTTTAATCCAGTTTTGTGTGAAGGTAAAGATGGCAATTAATCACATGCGATTCTCATGCGCAACTTGTCAGTAAAGCCGGCTCCATGATTGGTGGTAAATCTCCATCATCTGTTTTCAAATGGAGCGGCAGTTAATACACAGAGCCATAGTTGCGATCAATTGCACAGCCCTATCACTCACACACACTCAATCACACACACTCGCTCACTCACTCACCATTAATTTAAATGTGTAAATTATTCAAACGTCTACCCCCCAAAATTACTGTTATAAAAATGAACCACATCCAAAAGGCAAAGGGAGAGGTGTTGCTACAATTTATAGCAATATTCTCAGTATTTCTCAGATGGCAGGCTTTAAGTATAACTCTTTTAAAGTAATATATACTTCATATAACATTATCTAGAGAAACAAGTGTTAATGATAAATCTCCTGTGATGTTTGTACTGGCTACTTTATACAGGCCACCAGGTTACCATACAGACTTTATTAAAGAATTTGCTAATTTTCTATCATAGTTAGTGCTGGCTTCAGATAAACCCTTAATCGTTGGTGATTTTAATATCCACGTTGATAATGAAAAAGATGCATTAGGATCAGCATGCATAGACATTATGAATTCTATTGGGGTTAGAAAAACACGTGTCAGGACATACTTATTGTCGAAATCATACCCTAGATTTAATATTATCACATGGAACTGATGTTAATGATATTGAAATTCTGCAGCAAAGTGATGATATCTCAGATCATTATCTAGTGTTCTGTAAACTCCATATAGCTAAAACTGTAAATTCTACTCCTTGCTACAAGTATGGTAGAACCATCACTTCTACCACACAAGACTGCTTTGTAAATAATCTTCCTGATTTATCTCAATTCCTCAGCATACCCAACATCACAAAAAAAACTTGATGATGTAAAAAATGAGAAACTATGGAGTCTCTCTTTTCTAGCACTTTAGATACTGTTTCTCCTTTACGCTTAAGGAAGATTAAGGCAAAGAGTCCGAAACCGTGGTATAATGAGCACACTCGTGCCCTAAAGAGAGCAGCCCGGAAAATGGAGTGCAGCTGGAGGAAAACTAAACTAGAGGTATTTTGTATTGCTTGGCGGAAAAGTACCCTATCCTACAGAAAAACATAAAAAACTGCTAGATCGAATTACTTTTCGTCTCTTTTAGAAGAAAACAAACATAACCCCAGGTATTTATTCAATACAGCAGCTAAATAAAAAAAAAATAAAGTATCAGGAGGTGTTGACATTTCCCAACAGCACAGCAGTAATGACTTTATGAACTATTTTACTTCCAAGATCGATACTATCAGAGATAAAATTGCAACCATACAGCCGTCATCTGCAGTATCGCATCAAAAAGTGCACTATAGATCCCCTGAGGAACAATTACACTCGTTGTCTACTATAGGAGAGGAAGAATGGTATAAACGTGTTAAGTCATCTAAACCAACGTATGTTAGACCCTATTTCATTTAAACTACTAAAAGAGGTACTTCCGGAAGTCAAATATCTTATTTTGGCTATTATTAATTCGTCATTGTAATTAGGATATGTTCCCAAAACCTTCAAATTGGCTGTTATTAAGCCTCTCATTAAAAAACTACAATATGACCCCAAAGATCTAGTTAATTATAGACTGATCTCGAATCTCCCTTTTCTGTAAAATATACTAGAAAATTTAGTATCCTCACAATTATATTCCTAAAGACAAAAATGGTATCTGTGAGGATTTCCAGTCAGGATTTAGACCATTTCATAGTACTGAGACTGCTCTCATTAGAGTTGCAAATGACCTTCTCTAGGCATTGGCCGGTATGAGATTTTCACGGTATGATACCTTTAGATAAAAATATCTCGGTTTCACGGTATCACGGTATTGACATTGCCATTACAGGTGTAAAATATGTTATGTTTAAATGTCTGGGTAGAAAACAACTACCTTCTCCCCACTGAACACAATATATTTTATTTTTAAGAAACAGCCCTCTCCTGCGTTCTACAGGTGCACAGAGAGATCATATATTTTATGATTATATTGCTATATTGGGAGTTTGGACATGCGGATGGATTTATTTCTGGGAGATTTTGGATGAATTATGGTATGCGGCCTACTCTTCTACAGCTGGGTGCATGATATGAAACTATTGAGGAAACCATCTTCAAGTAATTGTTTCCCTCTTATCCTTACAATGGCACAACCTGGAAATTTAAGTGATTTCCATTTCTTAAGAAGTCTGAGAAGATGTGCATCTCCTTTGGCTCCTGAAGTTAAGAACATACTGCAGTTAAATGGGATTCTCCAACTCAGATCTCGCCCATGGGGGAAGAAAGCTGAAATAAATGATATTCGTTCAATATGTACAATTGTTGGAAATCGCCCTACTTCTTGTGGAACTGCTGTGGATATTAAAAGACTGCCAACTGGGCAAATAATGTTTTTTATCTGACTGTTGCTACCAATCTAAGAACTTAATTCATATTAAGATAAACCAACACAAGTCAATACCATCTATGCCTGTTTTTCTCCTTTCTAATGTGCGTTCTTTACGCCACAAATGTGATGAGCTGCAGAGTGTAGCACTAAATAAATAACTCAGCAGTTGTCGCCGTTTCAGAGACTTAGCTAAATGATGGTATCCCAGATTCAATTGTAACTTTTCCTGGATATACAATACATCAGCAGGATCGCAAAGGATGTGGGGGAGGAAGAGTTGCCTTGTATGTTTGTAACGCCATCAAACAAATTGAACTGACTCATCTAGAAGAGGAAGAGCATGACGCTTTGTGGGTCTGGTTACGTCCCGGTCATCTTCATTGAGGGTTAAGTTATATTATTGCTGCTGTGCTATATTTTCCACCATGCTCTTCTGCAACGGCCCAACCTGATTTACTAATCTCAAAGTATTTGGATAGTTGTCTCCGATATATTGAATGTAACTACCAGCAGGCTGCAATTGTCATACTTGGTGATACAAATAAGTACAAGTCTGAAACCATCTGCAGCAGACATGGTCTGAAGCAAATTGTGGCTTGAGCAACAAGAAAGGCTAGTCAACTAGACTCTATATTTTCCAATATTTCCTCCATGTATCAGACATCAGAGCATTTGCCTCATGTTGGCTCTTCTGACCATCAGACTATTTAGCTAAATGCAGGAAACTGGCCCACCAAGCCCATTAAACATATTTTTTTTGCAGAAAACTTACCCCTGAGACAATCAGGGAACTGGGCCTCCTTATGAACTATACAGATTTTCTCACATTCATGAAGCTATGGGATCCTGAGGCTGGTGCCTTTACTTCCACTATCATTTCTATCTTGGATAGAACAGTTCCATCAAAGAAAGTCTCTATCACAAACACAGATGAGCCTTAAATGACTGTTCAAATTAAAGATCTGATGCTTTTTTTCTGGTGACAAAACCTCTTATAGGAAAATAAAATGAATCATTGCCAAAAAAAAATCAAGAATGCAAAGAAACAATTTTACCAGCATGAGGCAAAGGAACTGCGATGTCCCAAGCCAAAACAATGGTTTAAGTCAGTGAAGAATTTAATGGGGATGGAAGGAGATAAGAGTGTCATGGTTTCTCAGGATCAAAACATCATGCAACATGAGTGTGACACTCTGGCTAGGCACTTTGCTTCTGTGTGGAATTATGCGAGCCACATTTCTTTGTCTGAGGAAGAAGTCACCTGCAAGTTGTCAAATTGTAGTGTACCTCCTCTGAGTATTGGACAAGTTAAGACTAGACTCTGTAAAGTGAAAACAGCCAAGGCTGCTGGTCCCAACTGCATTCCTCCTTGGGTGCTAAAGACTTTTCATGAAGAGTTGGCAACAGTGTTATGTGACATCTTCAATACATGTATCCAGCATAATATCTTTCCAAAACAATGGAAGGAGGCTATAGTCAAATCCGTTCTTAAAAAAGCAAAGCCTAGTTTTCCAGCAGATTATCGCTAGATCTTGCAATTCAGCTGTGTTGGAAAAGTGTTTGAAGGAATCCTCAGAGATAACATTCTGGAGGATACAGTTAATAAGATCGAACCATCATAACAAGGCTTTATGAGGAACAGATCAACTGACACTGCCTTGATTCAAATTCTGCAGCAATGGCATTAAGCACTTAATAGCTCTCCCAAAATGGATATACGTGCCGTTTTTGTTGACTTCACTCAAGCTTTTGACACAATTGAACATAGTTGACTGCTATGTTCCTTGGCTGACTTGCATGGCACTTATAGCGGTTTGGAAAGGAACTGCATCTTGCAGTACATTTTAAACAAGGAAATATAGTGATTTGGCATGAAACATTGATGGAGCAGTGAATAGGTTCAGTACACAGCAAAATGGCATGACAAACTCTTTTTTTTTTTTTTTTTGGCGTTTATCGCGTTTTGGAAAAGAGCTCATATATATATATATATATATATATACATATGTGTGTATGTGTATATATATATATATATATATATATATATATGTATATATAACAAGAAAGGCTAGTCAACTAGACTCTATATTTTCCAATATTTCCTCCATGTATCAGACATCAGAGCATTTGCCTCATGTTGGCTCTTCTGACCATCAGACTATTTAGCTAAATGCAGGAAACTGGCCCACCAAGCCCATTAAACATATTTTTTTTGCAGAAAACTTACCCCTGAGACAATCAGGGAACTGGGCCTCCTTATGAACTATACAGATTTTTCTCACATTCATGAAGCTATGGGATCCTGAGGCTAAGGCTGGTGCCTTTACTTCCACTATCATTTCTATCTTGGATAGAACAGTTCCATCAAAGAAAGTCTCTATCACAAACACAGATGAGCCTTAAATGACTGTTCAAATTAAAGATCTGATGCTTTTTTTCTGGTGACAAAACCTCTTATAGGAAAATAAAATGAATCATTGCCAAAAAAAAATCAAGAATGCAAAGAAACAATTTTACCAGCATGAGGCAAAGGAACTGCGATGTCCCAAGCCAAAACAATGGTTTAAGTCAGTGAAGAATTTAATGGGGATGGAAGGAGATAAGAGTGTCATGGTTTCTCAGGATCAAAACATCATGCAACATGAGTGTGACACTCTGGCTAGGCACTTTGCTTCTGTGTGGAATTATGCGAGCCACATTTCTTTGTCTGAGGAAGAAGTCACCTGCAAGTTGTCAAATTGTAGTGTACCTCCTCTGAGTATTGGACAAGTTAAGACTAGACTCTGTAAAGTGAAAACAGCCAAGGCTGCTGGTCCCAACTGCATTCCTCCTTGGGGTGCTAAAGACTTTTCATGAAGAGTTGGCAACAGTGTTATGTGACATCTTCAATACATGTATCCAGCATAATATCTTTCCAAAACAATGGAAGGAGGCTATAGTCAAATCCGTTCTTAAAAAAGCAAAGCCTAGTTTTCCAGCAGATTATCGCTAGATCTTGCAATTCAGCTGTGTTGGAAAAGTGTTTGAAGGAATCCTCAGAGATAACATTCTGGAGGATACAGTTAATAAGATCGAACCATCATAACAAGGCTTTATGAGGAACAGATCAACTGACACTGCCTTGATTCAAATTCTGCAGCAATGGCATTAAGCACTTAACAGCTCTCCCAAAATGGATATACGTGCCGTTTTTGTTGACTTCACTCAAGCTTTTGACACAATTGAACATAGTTGACTGCTATATTCCTTGGCTGACTTGCATGGCACTTATAGCGGTTTGGAAAGGAACTGCATCTTGCAGTACATTTTAAACAAGGAAATATAGTGATTTGGCATGAAACATTGATGGAGCAGTGAATAGGTTCAGTACACAGCAAAATGGCATGACAAACTCATTATTTTATTTTTGGCGTTTATCGCGTTTTGGAAAAGAGCTCATATATATATATATATATATATATATATATATATATATATATATATATATATATATATATATATATATATATATATGTATTAAAGTATTTGTATAATTTTTTTTATTAATGATTGTCTTGAGTATGTGTATGTTTGACACATTGCCGGGTTTTGTGCTACAATATCCTGTCATGTCAAACTTTAAATAAAACTAAACTAAACATATAGAACATTTTGGAACAGTAAATAATACTTAAAATACAAAATGTAATTATTCTTAATTAAATCAAGTGCAGTCACTTAAGTGAGCCTAAACCTACAGCTTCACAATAATTTGAAAATACATTTATATAAAATATAAAATTATAAATTAAAACATGTAGTCACTTAAAGTAAGCCTAAACCTGCAGCTCAATCAAAAACATAATCAAAACAATGTCTGTAAAAAAAAAAATTATATATATATATTTAAATTATAATAATAAATATTTAAAAAAACAGTCATTAAACCTGCAGCTCAACAAGGTTTTCGGACACATGCTCACTTTCTACACATTCATCTTTCAGTACAAGTTATGATGCAGGAATGTTCACCTTTCCCGGATTAAGTTTGGAGTGGTTAGGTACGAGGATGTGTGCACATAAGGAGAGAGCGTGAGTGTGTTACACACACACACTCACACACACACACACACACACACACACACACACACACACACACACACACACACACACACGGTCTCTCTCCGTACAACAGTCTGGCAAAGTCTGTTTTTTAAATGTCATGATTCTGAACAGAAGTAAACAATGGCAGGAGGCTTAAAAGTATAGACGTGATATGTGATAAGCTAAATATAATGATTGTATCTTGTGATGGAATTTTTCCTTATGGGTATTAATCTTTAGTGAAACTTAGATTCAAGATGTATGCATTATATGTTTTCTCACTTGTAGTTAGATAAGCATTCCTTGTGTGATGATTTACTATGATTGGGAAGTGAGAGAGGTAAGGAAACGCAGATGGTCAGGAGGTCAAGGGGGCATTTGCCTCCCTTTTCTGTATAACCATTAATCGGTAAACAGACTGGTATCTCTTCCTGTAGGGGAGGGAAGAAATAGGGCCTTGAGGGAAAAGGACTATAAAAACAGATTGGCACTGCTTTTCCTTATCTCTCGCTCCTGACTGACTCACAGCTATGTGTGTTAGTGATGAGGGATCTTCTCTTGCAAGGGAATAAATACTTTATTACTATAATTTGGACTCAGAGTTGTCTCTTACTCAGTGATGATGTTTGTTAGAAAGAAATTGCCACAACAATTTGGTGTCAGACAGTGGGATTCCTTGGACGTGACTTCTGGACCTGACAGCGGACGGAGGCTGATCACCTTGGAGCTGAAAGTTCCAACCCTACCTCAAAAAGATTCAGAGACGAGGACCGTTCCGCTGTTGGGACCGGAGGGATCGACCACTGGAATCAAAAAGAACCCAGGTGGCACAAAACGACATCTCTGGTAAGAGTCAATTAAATTCAGTTTAATTAGGGGGGAAAGAGTGAAATTGAACCATATTGGCTGAAAACTGTTTCTGTGGTAGAGTAATCTGGGCACCAACGTCCAGATAGGTAACCTGAGATTAATTTGAGATCTGTACGGATCAAGAGGGTTTCAAACAGGTACCGAGGTTAATTGGGGTTAGCTAAAAATCGAAAGATTTTGGTAAATCACAATTAAGAGGGCACTGATTGTGCAACCCGATCCGATTGCGGGATAAGAGAAAATCGGATCTGCTGGAGACGTCTAGCAGATTAAAGAAGCGCGCGCGAGCAAATCCACAGAAAGCAGAAAACAGCCAGTATGGGGATGTCTCAGAGCAAGCTTGTGAAATATGATACACCGGTGTACTACCAAATAAAATGAAAAAAATATTATGGTCAGAAATGTATGCAAGATATTGAAAAATTAATCAAGCATCATGATTTTCCCAAAGAGGGAACATTGAGCCTCACAAGACTGAAAGTGGTGAGGGACTCAGTTGAACAAAGTAGCGACAAACAACCAGGTTGTTGTTGCAAATGTGTTAAAAATGTATGTTAAAAATGTGAACAAACAGTAGATTGTTGGCTCAAGGAAGTAGATAAAAGAGAAAGAAAGCAAGTGCAGAAAGAGTTAGCAGGAAGGAAAAATGAAAAGTGCAGAAAGAGTTAGCAGGAAGGAAAAAATGAAAAGTGCAGAAAGAGTTAGCAGGAAGGAAAAATGAAAAGTGTGAAAGTGGATCTGTATGCGTGTCTGCACCACCAGAACCGATTAACTCACAGTATGTTTGTGTTTCCCACATGAAAATGCGGTGAGTCCGGCACCGCCAGAATACAAAACACACATATACCCAATGGCTCAGCTGAGTGCATTGAAATTCGACCCCGACCTCGACTGTTCTCCGGCAAGACAACCGCAGCAGGACGCACAAGCGAGCAGCGCAGACAGCACAGACAGCACAGACAGCACAAATGTGGACTGTGTGCGAGTGGTGAACATGACTTTTTTAGCTGCACGAAGTGCAGGTTGTGCAAGAACGATGGACACTGGGCACAGGATTGTCCAGAGGCACGTAAGGCGGATTGAAACGAGAGGAACGGAGAACAGGAGAGGAGAGGGCGGGTGACAGGCATTCAGCCAGCTACGAAAAAGGGAAGTAAAAATTTATTGACACACACACACAACACGCTCACATACACTGATTCAAATACTGCTCTTTGCAATGAAGAAATGCTTGCAAACCCTTTATGTGTGATTGTTGAAGTTTTGAATAATGCTACCTGCAATGAAGAAATGCTTGCAACCCTTATGTGTGACTGCTGAAGTTTTGAATAATGCTGTTACTGATGAATGTCTGAGAATGTACAAAAGTTCAGTGTTTTTAAGGCTACCGAGATATCCCATGTTAGTTGACGGGACAATGATAGACTTTATGGTTGATTCGGGAGCGGCGCGATCCACCATAAGACCATGTGACTTGCCATGTGAACCAGGAATGACGGATTTAGTGTTTGAAAGCACGTCCGCGTCAGGGCATATCATTTCAGAAAATTATACTGTGCCGTTGAAATGTGAGACGGAGGGGGGCAGGGCATTGAAACATGCGTTTTTGTGCTCTGAAACCTGTCCGGTTCCGTTAATGGCCAGGGATCTAATGTGTAAATTAAATCTGAAACTCACTGCTGGTTTGGGATTTATTGAAGAGGAACAGCAGATGAGTTGTGCAAAATTTGAGCCACAGTGGGCATACGAGTGGCAGATAAGAGATTCTGATTGGGCACGAATTATTTTGAAATTGGTAAAAGATCGAACAGTATGTTGCCTGACAGATTGCATTTATTGAGCGTGAACCTCAATATGAGGAAGAGTGGTTTAACGGGGCAGAAAATGTTTTTGACAAGGTTTGATAAGATTTTCTGGAATGAAAATGTGTGTGCGCTTTCAGCTTGCCTGTCAGAAAAACAAATGCTGTTGTATTTGATAACGGGGAAGTCTGCGCCACGCTTATCACTAACCAAGGCCACTGAGTAGAAATGGGCCGCTTTAGGCCTGTTTGTGAGAAAAGGCATGAGAGCCACAGATTGGCTGTGGCTGACACTGTAACTCTCTTGAACCACCTGGCGAGAGAGGGTCACAAGGTCAGTCTGACAAAGCTACAGTTTGTGAAGCAGGAAATAACTTTTTTGGGTCACACTATAACACCAAACAGTAAAGCTATCTCTGAGAAACGAATAAGGGCTATCAAAGATGTACCAAGACCAATAACAAAAAGACAATTGTTATCATTCTTGGGAATGTGTGCATATTGTCGAACGTTTATTCCAAATTATGCATTTCTTGAGAAGCCCTTGAGAGCCCTGACAACAGGGAAAGGGCTGAGGTCATGTGACAAGATTGAAAGGCCTTTTACACACAGATGGTCGAAAAACATGGATTTAGGAGTTCAGTGCTCTTGCAAACCCATGGGGACAGATTAAGACCAGTCGCATATTTTTCAACAAAGCTTGATGCAGTGGCAGCAGGCTTGCCACACTTCCTGAGAGCTGTGGCAGCTGCGGAGCTGGCTGTACTGGCTTCAAGGGAATTTGTGGGTATTCTGATTTGACTTTGATGGTCCCACACGCAGTCTCCATGATTTTGCAAGAACAGAGCGTCACATTTATCAACAGCCCGATGGCTGAGGTATCCTACGATTTTGCTTGACATGCCAAATGTAACAGTGAAAAGATGCACAACTTTGAATCCTGCCACACTTCTCCCTACAGAGGAGGATGGGGAGGAACACCATTGCTGTCTATCGGTGTTGGAACAGGTGTGTACACCACGTCCAGACCTGTTGGACACACCTTTAGAGAACTGTGACAATGTCCTCTTTGTGGATGGGTCGGCGTCCAAAGATCCACAAACAGGCTTGAATAAGGTTGGTTTAGCGGTGACCACTGAATTTGAAGTCGTAAAGTCTGGCAAATTGCCATCAAATTATTCGGCTCAGGGAGCTGAATTGGTTGCTCTGACAGAGGCGTGTAAACTTATGGCAGACAAATGTGTGACAATTTACACAGACTCGCGTTATGCTTTTGGGGTCACTCACGATTTTGGCGCACTTTGGAAGCACAGAAATTTTTTGAAGTCGGATGGACATCCGATATTAAACGCATCGCTTGTGTCTGAGCTTTTGGAGGCCATTCTTTTACCAGACGAGGTCGCGATCTGTAAATGCGCAGCGCACACTAACGATAAAAGTTTTATCTCCACAGGAAACGCGAGAGCAGACGCGGCAGCGAAGGCCACGGCAGCACAGGAGACAAAAGAAACGACTTGTGCTTTAGTATCTGTGACTAACCCTGATATTTCCCCTTGTTTACAAAGTATGCAGACTTTTCCACAGGAGCAGAAAAACAACAATGGAGGTCGTCTGGCTGCAGTCTCCAGGGGGGTGTATGGATGAGTGTTGATGACATTCCTTGTTTGCCCAAACACTTCTTTCAGCATTGTGCTAAGTTGACACATGGGTTGGATCATGTGTCGAAAGGGAGTATGATAATGCAGATGAAGGAATTATGGTTTACAAAGGGATTTACAGTGGTTGCTGAAAATTTTTGCAAAAGATGTGTCACTTGTAACACACACAATGTGGCTAGGGGAATAAAAACACCCTTGGCATCTCAACCAGCCCCGGCAGGCCCATTTGAATATCTAATGATGGATTTCATCGAATTAACCCCTTGTGGGAAACAGAAACACTGTCTGGTGATGGTTGACATGTGGTCAAAATGGGTTGAGGCCTTCCCAACCTCGAAACAAGATTAGCAGTGGCAAAGGCCCTGTTAACCGAGATTGTTCCGAGATGGGGAATTCCAAGAAAAATCAGTTCTGACAATGGCAGACACTTTGTCAATGATGCAATAAAGCAGGTGGGTCAGTTCTTGGGAATTGACATGAGAACACACTGCAGCTACGCGCCCTCATCAGGAGGGGCAGTAGAGAGACAGAACCAGACAATCAAGAACAAATTAGCGAAATGCTGTGAAGAGACGGGTCTGACTTGGCTTAAAGCCCTCCCAATTGTACTGATGTACATGAGAATGAGAAAAAGAGTGAAAACAAATCTGAGCCCATTTGAAATTTTGTTTGGTAGGCCACCATTCATGGGCATAGAAGGGGGTAAACAAAGGCTGCCATCAACGGATGTGTGTGAGAATGACATGTTGAATTACTGCAAAGAAATGTCTTGTCTGTTATCAAATATTTCTGTGCAGGTAAAAGCTGCCCAAGGGAAGGTTGCTGAGACATTACTGCACGAGGTCAGACCTGGTGATTTCGTGGTGATTAGTGATCACAGGAGAAAGAGCTGGAAATCGAAAAGGTGGCTTGGGCCTTTCCAGGTGCTTCTGGTGACGCACAAGGCGTTGAAGGTCGCAGAGAGGGCTACGTGGGTTCACGTAAACCATTGCAGGAGGGTGCCGCCCATTGCGGAGGCGGAGCAATCGCTGGAGGAGGTTCAATAAATGCTAAGATCCAGTTTGAAAAACCCTTGCATTGCAGCTGTGTGTTTAGGCGGAACCAGATATCAGCAGCAAGGAGGGGACTGAAGGGAGGAGGCAACTTTGATTGCGCAACCGGCATACGGGTGGACACTGTAATCAACAGAACAGATAAGACTCTTAGTGCTACGAAAACAGCACTTTCTCACATTCTTTGGTCATAACAGCACCTTTGATTCAGAGTAACTGAGAGAATGGAGCGTACAAGACCGTGGCACCCATTCAGATTGCCAGGAATGTGTGGCCTGTTTAAAGACCACATGTATAATGACTTTGTTGTCAGTAACAATTTGCTTGGTAATACTACACTTCATAACAGGTCTGAAGGTGTTACGAGATGACGTACAAGGAGAGGGGTGAAACTGAGGGATTTTTTACATACTTTTAATATTTACATTTTATATTACAGAAGTAACTCAACAGTGATAAATTGATATGTTTATTTCCTACTATGAACTATACTATTTCTTGTTTATACTATGGTGACTGAGGGTTCGGTTTAGGCCGAGGGTGCAACAGCAGTGCCTGTC
Organism: Gymnocypris eckloni scoliostomus; assembly: GCA_027564155.1. Taxonomy (NCBI): domain Eukaryota; kingdom Metazoa; phylum Chordata; class Actinopteri; order Cypriniformes; family Cyprinidae; genus Gymnocypris; species Gymnocypris eckloni. Next base: position 26,017,634 of record CM050417.1, read on the forward strand.
CATTCAGCCCGGCTATAGAATAAAGTCTTTACTATGCTTGCAAATATTAGGGTCTGACCCAACACAAAAACAGCCTAAGCATTTCTCAAATTTTCAAAAACTTACTTCACAGGTTCAAGAAGAGTGATCATTTATGTGAAAATCAGAGATGAAGAGTATAAGTGTGATTAATGACTTGAACTTGTATTTATTATTATTTTTACTATTATTATTACAATGTTTGATTAATCAGTTATCAGAGAATGATAAAAAGAGAGGAATTGTGATGGAATTTTTCCTTATGGGTATTAATCTTTAGTGAAACTTAGATTCAAGATGTATGCATTATATGTTTTCTCACTTGTAGTTAGATAAGCATTCCTTGTGTGATGATTTACTATGATTGAGAAGTGAGAGAGGTAAGGAAACGCAGATGGTCAGGGGGTCAAGGGGGCATTTGCCTCCCTTTTCTGTATAACCATTAATCGGTAAACAGACTGGTATCTCTTCCTGTAGGGGAGGGAAGAAATAGGGCCTTGAGGGAAAAGGACTATAAAAACAGATTGGCACTGCTTTTCCTTATCTCTCGCTCCTGACTGACTCACAGCTATGTGTGTTAGTGACGAGGGATCTTCTCTTGCAAGGGAATAAATACTTTATTACTATAATTTGGACTCAGAGTTGTCTCTTACTCAGTGATGATGTTTGTTAGAAAGAAATTGCCACAACAACCTAATCACAGAAACATAGTACTTTACATTAGTCTGCTATTCCCCGCTCTGTGAAGTAACATAAGGGAGTAAACCCATGTGGGCATCTTATCTGGGGCCCACTTGGGTGACCCAGCTAGGACCCACATGGGTGAACCCAGGTGGGCTCCCATGTGGTTCCCAGGTGGGTATTTAATGGGAAATTTGTGCAAGGGCTCAAAATGGGCTACACATGGGACCCTTTTTGTTTTATCAAATATAAACATAATTGCATAAGTGCAAACATAATTAATTCCATAGGTGATTACAATGTGCACATATGCCTTTAAAATTATTTTTGTTGTTGTTGTGACAATTGAATTAATTGTATCAATCTTAATTTAATCATAATTTAAATCAAAATCAAATAGACATAGTACATATCCTTCAAAATATGTTTTTAAAGTTGTTGCTTTGACACTTGGACTAACAAGCTACTTAAATAAAAATTTAAAAATGTGAACACTCATGCAATTGTACCACATTTTCTGATTTTAAAAAGATCAAGAGCCCACGATTTGAAAAATAAATAAATACATTTTGTGAGGTCAAAATTATTGCAGGAACTCACGCAGCAATGCCCGTCCCCCTGTCAACGATATCGCGAGATCTTAAATAGCACTACCCATTCCCCAGCCGCTGTTGCGCGCCACTTTCGTCCATTTTCCGTGAGTGATTTTACTGTCAACTATACTTAAGGTAAGAACTACAACACTACATAAAAACTGAAAAGTAAATTGTATTAGAAATACTTAGTTTTCACAACATAATGTTAACCAAAGCATTAGTTTAGCTCATTGTCTCATTAGAATGTTGACAATTACAGTTAGACATCTATCCTCAGAAATCGCGCCTCTTTTTGAAAAATGTTCGCAGTTTTTTTTTTGGCTCCCCATAACAAAAACGATAGGAGTTACAATATTAGAGTAATATATTTTCTTATAATTTACAAACTGTGTTATTAAATTGTTTCGAGTTGAGGCTTATATTTGACTACTGTTTTACAATATACCTCAATGGCATTTATAGTGTGCACATCAAACGCCCAAAAAGAATTAACGTTATCGGTATTTTGAATGTAACCTGTTCAATCTGTCTGCTCCCGTTTATTTTTAAGCACAGAACTACACAAAACACAGACCATAGCGCTTTTAGTCCAAAAATTGTGCACACTCATTGAGATATAATGCACTTTCATATGTTTAATAGGCATTTATTCACTGAACTATAATGCACATTGATTTTCCACTGAATTATGCGTAATCTCCACGTTCTGCACATTCGGGACTGGTGCGCATGTGAGAGAGAAACAGGCCGTGGGTCACTCAGTACATCATGTTTAAAATAAAATGTGTTATCTGAATGACTAATTTGCTGTTTAAAACTCCTCAGTCCTCATGAATGTCTGTATGTATAATTTATCATGAATACAAATCTTTATAAAGCAAGTTTGGAGCAAAAGCATGGTTTTGACCATGTTTTATTTCATTTTTTACTATGCTATGTGAACTAGCATATAAGCTGCTGTTAAGATGTAGGCCTTGATGTTGTAAATGCAGCTCTATCCACTTGGCTATCCACTGCCATTTTGAAAGCACAATGCAAAACGGTGACTTTTCATTCGTTGACGCTCTTCAATGACGCTCTTTAATCAGTATTACAAATGAATGCATCTGGAGCAGTAACTCTGAAATGCACACTATTATACTAATATTGTGGAATTAATGTCTAGTCAGCATCACTATTTCTAAAGCAAATACAAAATTAAGTTTTTAATAAAATTGTAATATATATATTTTTAATTTTAATAAAAGAATATTTAAATTATTCAAGGCTTTCCAACAATCTGTAGTTTTTTTGCCTGTTTGTGCACACAGTTAGTATGTGTAGCATTTAGCATTGCATAAAAAGCTAAACAATATATTTCTGACCAGAATTCACTTTAGATCAAAATTAGGTGTAATTAGAAACCATACAAATAGTTATTACGATGAAACAAATGTTTTGCCTCAATTAGAATATTAACTGTTTAAGCCTTTGTTTTCTTACAGAAAGTAATGGAGCATTCTCAAAGAACAAAAAGAAGGAAAATAGCTGCAAAAGTGGCTGAACATTTCCGTCTCGTTGCACAGCAGATTGACCAACCACTGGATTTTAATTTGGAAGCTGCTTATGGTGAACCATTGGAGGATGTTCCTTTGGAGATCTATCATGATTCTGTCGAGGATGTGTCACAAAATGCAGAAAATGAATGTGCCACGGACATTTTTTATGACGCTTTTGATGATGACATATTCAATGATTTTGAAAAAGGGATGCCTGCTGATGCCAGTGACTTTGACTTGGAAAGTTCAGATTCAGAGAATGCTGCTTCTGAGAAATTAGATGATACACGTGGACTTGCAGAGTGGGCTGCAGAATACAACATATCACAAAATGCGTTGTCTGCACTTCTGAAAATTCTCAAACAAAAAGGCCTTAATGTGCCACTGGATGCTAGAACCCTGATGTGCACAGAACGCAAGTGTAATGTGAAAAATGTAGCAAGGGGATCGTACTATCATTTTGGAATCAGGAATTCAGTTGTGGCAGAATTGGCATCCTTAGATTTTGATCTGAGAGTTCTGACAGACACACTTACGCTTAGAATTAATATCGATGGTCTACCTTTATTCCGCAGCACCACTCTGTGTTTGTGGTCTATTTTGGCTAGGATAAAGAAGATCCCAAATTCAAACGTCTTCATGATTGGATTGTACTCTGGTGTGACCAAACTATCTCAACTACAAGAATATTTGAATGAATTTATTCAGGATTTTAAACTAAAGCTTTACATGAGGGTATTCAGCATAATGGTGTACATTTCAGAGTCACTGCTCCAGATGCATTCATTTGTGATGCTCCAGCACGTGCTTTCCTCAAATGTGTGAAGGGTCACACTGGCTATTATGCATGTGAACGCTCAAAAAGGTTTATATCTTAACAGAAGATTGTGTTTCCCTGAGTTGACGTCTGAGCAAAGGACTGACAAGAAATTTAGAGATATGGGCTATGAAGGTCACCAAGTAGGTGTCTCGCCACTCTGTGAGTTAGGAGGAGTGGCGTTAGTTTCAAGTTTTGTGCTTGACTATATGCACCTTGTGTGTTTGGGAGTGATGCGCAAGCAGATTTTTCTTTGGTTAAAAGGACCGTTGAAATGCAGACAATCTTTTCAAATTCTCACTGTAATTTCAGCATACTTGGCTTCAGTCAGGCAGTACTTGCCCAGTAATTTCGCAAGGAAACCTAGGTCTATCTTAGAAATTAGCATGTGGAAAGCTACTGAACTGAGGCAGTTTTTGCTTTACACCGGCCCTGTTGCCCTATTAAATAATATATCCAGTGTAAATGTATAAACATTTTATGCTTTTGTCTGTATCTATGAGAATTCTTCTAAGCCCAGATTTGTGCACTGAAAATTGTGACTTTGCTGAAGATATTTTAAAACTCTTTGTGAAAGATTTTGGCTTGATTTATGGTCTTGAATTTGTTGGCTATAACGTACATTCTTTGATACACATTGCCCAAGATGCACGGAACTTTGGCCCTCTGGATAGCATTTCCTGTTTCCCCTTTGAGACATTTTTAGGTAAACTTAAAAAAATTGTACGGAGACCCCAAAATCCTGTGCAGCAAATTGTCAGGCGCATCCATGAGAAGCAGAGTTTGGCAAAACAGAAGAAAACATCCATTTCCTCTCCCCTTAAACAGCCCCATCTCTCTGGACCAGTGACTAATGAACTAGGAACATGCCAGCAGTACAGGCAGTACAATGATGGACAGACGTTCATTTCTTGCTGTAAAGGCGATAACTGTTTCTCCGTAGGGGGGAGAATTCTGATTGTGAGAAACATTTTGCTTTCTTCTTGTGACTCTCTAAAGGTGTAATATCTTTGAGAACTATGACTCTTTTTTCAGCTACCCAATTGACTCTGCATGCCTTGGAATTCACTTTGTTTCAAACTTATCCAAAGACTTGCATACTGTATCGGTTGAAGAATTAAGGAGAAAAATGGTCCTCTTGCCATATAAGACTAGATATGTGGCATTGCCACAACTGCACTAGCCTGCTTGTTTTTCATTTTTCCAGCATGCTGCCATTTGCAATTGTGGATTTTTTGGACGGTGGAGGTGTAGCTGTTGTACCCTGCAAGTGGTTTACAGGACCTGAGGAAGATGCTTGTTACTGGCCACCAGGACGAGTAAACATCAGCAAGGCAGTAAAGGATGTGCCAAATTCTGACTGGCCACAGTTTAAAGTGCGCATATTGGGAAAAGCAGGTAATGTTTTTATTGAGTGTGGAATGGTGATAGTTATAATGATAATTATGTGTCGGAGTATCGATAAGCTCTGACGTTAATGGTTCTGGTATCGGTACTGGAGAAATTAAGAAAACACACATAAATTTATTATTGCTATCAGAGGTGGAAAGTAACGAATTACATTTACTCGCGTTACTGTAATTGAGTAGCTTTTTTGTGTACTTGTACTTTTTTAAGTAATTTTTTTAATCTGTAATTTTACTTTTACTTAAGTATATTTTGTGTGAAGTATTGTACTTCGCTACATTTTAAAACACATTCGTTACTGAGTAAAAAAAAATCGCTCAGTGGAAACAACTGCAGTAAATAATGGGCAGAAGAAGAAACTGGCGCTAAAAAGCACAAGAAAGATGCAGACGGACAAGACAGACGTTATGGTGCAGACCCAGCTGAAAACCAAACCCTGTCGTACTTTGCTGAAGTTGAACTCGAAGGAAATGAAGTGAAACCCTGGCCATATATTCATGCTCTATTATGCAGTGTAAGCTGTGTTTGCCTCGGGAGACCGAACTAGCAGCTTATAAAATCTCGACATCAACCCTTCGCAAGCATGTAGAGATAACATCAGGTAAATACTTACATCAAAGCATTGGTGGTTAAAATGAAGCTTTGACAGTTTAACAAAAGGTTTTGCACAAATGAGCCAAAAAGACAGTGGTGCAGGGTGTGCAATATCATCTGAGATAATATAGTAATTGATGTTTTAACGATGTGCGATTTGACATTATCAGTATTTTGCCAAAAACCAAACAAAACACTCTAAACAATGTGCCGTGAAATCTAGTAACGTTAGATTAGACTAATCCGCATGCATTTGGAGTGCTTTCTTTCACTGCATGAGTCAGTCTGTTAAAATGCGTTTAGAATGATCACAAGATTGAAGATATAGAAGCAGAAAATGTATATATTTATATAATTTAATATAGTAAGTCAACATCACATGAAGAATGCCGTTTTTCTCAAAAAATCACCATGATTAGGCCTGTAGTTTTGCTTTTTACAACAGTTCAAAAAACAAGAAGTTAATTAAGAGACTTGCATTTTAGACACCATATTACCTGTTTTTGCTCTATTTCGACAACAAAAATAATTCCATACACGGTTTTGCGTCTCTGACTCTGAGCAATGACGTGTTTTGTTCCTGAATGAATTAACCGTTTAAATGATTCTGTTCAATCGCAATGACTCACTTATCAGTGACTTGCTGACAACTACTGGTGGTTCTAATTTAACATTTAAAGTATCTTTTGATTTATTTATTTTTTAATTTCAAATGACTATTTAATATTTGTGACCCTGGCATGGAGCATAAAACCAGTCTTAAGTCGCTGGGGTATATTTGTAGCAATAGCCAACAATACATTGTATGGGTTAAAATTATACATTTTTCTTTTATGCCAAAAATCATTAGCATATTAAGTAAAGATCATGTTCCATTAATATATTTTGTAAATTTCCTACTGTAAATATATCAAAACTAAGAGCTTAATTTGAACAACTTTAAAGGAGATTTTTAAAGGAGATTTTTTGTACCCTCAGATTCCAGATTTTCAAATATTGTCCTGTCATAACAAACCATACATCAATGGAAATATGATTTATTCAGCTTTCAGATGATGTATAAATCGCAATTTAGGAAAATGGACCCTTATGGTTTTGTGGTTCAGGGTCACATTTTATGTCTTATTTATCAAAACATTATTTCTGCATTTGTAACTGCAGGCTAAATGCATTCATGTCAGTGTAAATACATCTATGCCACTTCAGATGAAGCTTCAGTGTTTCCTCTGCATTGCAAAGATGAATTTTGTTGATACTGATTTAATTTGCCTGGTAACAGCCCAAATGTCTTATTATTCTAAATAACTGATTCCTTTAATTAAAACGCCTAGTTTGAGATTTATAGGCCCATATCCCAGGTGTGTCAAACTCAGTTCCTGGAGGGCCACAGCCCTGCAGAGTTTAGTTCCAACCCTGCTCCAATACACACACCATGTAGTTTTCAAATAAGCCTAAATTATTAGTTTAACTGGATCAGATGTGTTTAATTAGGGTAATATCTACACTGTGTAGGGCTGTGGTCCTCCAGGTACTGAGTTTGACACCTTTGGTCAATCCCATCTTTTCCTCCCTCCCATTGTTAAAATGTAACTGTAAATGTAAATGTAAGTAATTTTTACTCTGAGTAAATTTTAAATGAGCTACTTTTTACTTTTACTTGAGTATATTTTTAGACTGGTACTTTTACTTGTACTTAAGTAAAATTTCAGTAATGTAATGGTACTTTTACTTGAGTAGAATATTTTTGTACTCTTTCCACCTCTGATTGCTATATATATACATTATCTTGCTAATTCTATCTCACCAGAGTCACCTGCTGTTTTTATATACATTCATATTCAAACATTTGTCTGATGCATTTTTGCTATTCGTAATTCAGTAGCAAGATCGCGCTCATGCGGAGGAGCTTTCAGCACGTGCAACATGAAAGCCCTGTTTATGACAGAAGAGAGAACTAAACATTCAAACATCTGCTTACGCTTTAGGCCTGTGGCTGCGGCTGCTAATTTTATTTTTTTATTTCGATTTTGGCTTCTAAGCATTATAGCCACGTTTCTTCTTCCCTTCACACATTCGTTCCTCCCTAAAACCCAAACTTAACGTCAGAATCAGCTCAATCGGTGATTGTTGTAAAATGCCGTCTTTACTGTTGCTAAACTGCGGGACATGTTTGATAAAGAAACGTTGAAAGCACAATCCGCACGAGAGACGCTGTTCTCCAGGCTGAAGTGTGTGTGTGTGTGTGTGTGTGTGTGTGTGGAGCGCTCCAAAACACTTTGAGCTTCATGCGCATCCATAGTCGATAAGATACACACAAAATATGTCAAAATGGCTGGCTTGGAGAATATTCACTTAAACACAGTTTATGTCTTAAGTGGATGAGAACAGTTGGGAGAAAATCTGATGTGTGTCAATATATTATCTTAAAGTGACAGACTGGCGCTTCATCAATGTTAATCAAAGAACAAAACGCAAAGAGAAAATCACTCACAGCTCTTAATCTGTATAACGTTATAGCTTTAATAAGCATCAGTCTATCAATACAAACAGTGAAAACTATGCAGTGTTCATTTACATTTTAATACTTTTAGATTTATTGTGTAGGCTATTACTTTCCTGAACAGTAATGTTAGTGAACCTTCATGAAAAAAGCACTGTTTATTTCATTTCATTTGTATATTTGTTTTATTGAATTTGTCAGTTTGTTTTACTTTATCTTTGTTCATGTTCTTACTGTATCTTATATGTATAAAACACTAAAAATGCCTGCACACTGGTGCATTTACAAATTGACGCTTTATATTCATTTCATTAAATATTTATTTTACATTTCAAAATATAAAGCAATATTAATTCAGCTCTTAATTTGTCATATATATATACATAAAACAAAAAGTACCGATAAGAATACCGTTAAAGTACCGAATCGATAAGCAGTATCGGTAAGAGTAGTAATACCGTTAAAACCTTAACGATACCCATCCCTAGTCAAATTACACACAAATAAGGTATGCTTTTTTTTTTTTATTTGTTGATGCCTATAACCTACAGGAAACTATGTCCATGCCACAGCAAAGCTTCTAAAGTCTGAAGTGACCTCTGACTTGCAGACGGAATCAGATTCTGGAGGAAATATGGGAAAAGGGAAGCGAAAAAGAAGGTAAGACTAAATTTATATGTTTACACACTCTGTACTTGGCATGTAATAATATCAGGGCTCTACAGTGCGACCATTACAGTCACATTTGTGTTGGGTGGTTCTTTGCCTCCACGTCGTGCATTAAAATCATTTGTAGGGATGCTCATTTTGGTTAATTTTCCTGACCGACAACCACTGCTTGTTATCCGAACATTAACCGTTAACCGATAAAATAGGCCATTGATTTTAGTTAAGTAAACAAGTAGTTAAGTAGTCACGTAATTAAGTTACATTTTAGACACAATATTGACTTTTTTGTTCTGTTTCATCAACTAAAATGGATCCAAACAAAGAAAAGTGATGAAGTGCTTACTTAAGTTGTTTAACTTGACTGGTTTGCTTAAATTGATGCTGAATTCTTTCAATAACAAACACTGGTTTACACTAGACAGTAACTAAGCAGTAAGCCAAAGATGTTAAAACTAGGAAGTATAATTATTTTACATATACAGCCCTGAATTGAACCTTGTACAACCATATAATTATACTTCACATTTTGTGCATTTTAAGGCCAGTATCTCTGTCAAGCTCAGATGAGGAATCAGATGGTGCTGGGCATGATCGTCCACCATCTAGTGTGCCTTTACTTCCTCCAGTTCCAGAGATCCGCCAACCAGAGGCTCCTCAGTTGCTCAACATCCGTCCATTTATCCAGTCCCCTCCACCTTCAACACCTTCAACTGTTACACCAGACCGCAGACTTCAGCAAGGAACCAATAATTCTACATATAGGGATGGCATTTTTATACGCCTTCTATCCCTCCTGGAGGAAATTAAGGAGACACAGAGGGTTCATGGAAAGATGATACAGTCACTTCTTACACAGCGTGATGGAAACACTGTTGCAGTACTACCCCAGGATATTCTTTTCCCCCTGAAGACGGTCTCAGATGTTGAAGCAATGGAGCTGAAATTGACAGACCCCACCGTCCACAAAGAAGTGGTATGTAGAGGCTTCTGTGTTTTCTTTTTTAAAGGGGACATCAGGTGCCCATTTTCCACAAGTTAGTATCATTATTTAGAGCAGGGGTGTCAAACTCATATGTAATGATAATCTTATTTTTCATTAGGTTGCCGTGGTGGCAGATATTGGAGGGAGCACTGTAGATGAAGCTACAAGGAGAATGATGGCCTTCCTTTTGGATCACTCCTTGTCGAGGGAATACAATTTCGTTGGGCGCCATGGAAAGCGAGAGTTCCGGGGACTCAAACTCTTTGAGGTCATATATGGTATGTTTATTACTATAGTATTATTCATCTTTGCCAGAGGTTACTCAGCAGAGTTGAGTTCTTCATAAATCACTGGAAAATTGGAGAACTGTTTCTTTGATGCAAGTGGTCAAATATGGAATTTAATCTCTCTATTATGCTCTTTGTTTATATGTATTTCACAGGCAGCTTGAAAAAAATGCCCTTACGAACCAAATAAGCAGAAAAGAAGCAGAAAAGGCAGTGTCAAAGTGGCTCATTGGTGCCAGGGACAGGGGAGGAAACCGGACTGCGAGGGCACATGGTGGAGAGCAAGATGAGTAAGAGATTCAAAAAAAAAAAAAAAAATCTATTACTATATGCACTCTTAAGCCCAATTTATACTTCTGTGTCAAACCTACACCGTAGCTACGCCATAGGCTGTGTAGTACACGCAGCCTATGCTGTTGCCTGACATGCACCTCTCCAAAAATCTGACAGCGTGTTCTATGCTGTTGGTTTGCTAGAACCCCTCCCTCCCTATGTATTTGTTTTGTGTGTGATTTTTGCACTTTACTGTACTTTAATGTTACACCTTCTTGTTTAAAATAAATCAAAGCAAAGAACAAGTAAGTGTCTTATAATTTATTATACAACATAGCATTACACATCGCTCTGTTTTGGTTTAGTTTTACCTGCGTTTCTGTTTGCTGATTTAATTCCTTATTAGTTTCTAACGTGTTTAATGAATTAGCTCCACACCTGTTTCAGTTCTTCTGTAAAATGTAGGCCCGGTGTTTTGCCCTGTTTCATCAGTTCCGTTATTATTGTTGCTTGTGTTGGTTTCCTGTGATTTTCCTGCCTGTGGATCTGTTAATGAAGGTGGAGAGAAATGGAGATGCCCTTTAAGACGGCTATGCACGGAGTTGTAGTCAAAAGTGAGATGCATTATGTGTAGAGTAGTTCAGTGAAAAATGTGCTAGAGTGACGGGTCCTCACTGCGAGCCGCGCAGATAAAACAGAGAAGAGAGTTGTGTTTTGTTTTATTTTAAGTCCACCCGGGAGCTATTTTTGCACTGTAAACCTGACAGTACAAAGCCGAGTAAAGAAATGGCATGCATTGATAACTTTGTCCGTCTCATCCATTTGCACGAACATGAGTTTACGAGTTGTTACGCTGCCGCCGGGAGTTTTTGAAGCGGAGGAAGTAACATTGGGGGCTCGAGTCCGGGATTCGTTCGTCGCAGGTGGTGAATTATAAGGACATTTTAAGCTGTCAAACCGAACCAGATATTGTCAGAGAGCAAGTGAAAATGGCGGATAACTGGGAGAGGACGCGAGTGGTGAGAAAACATCCTCATTTGAATACGAGCAGCCTGTGTAATCCTGCGATATCAGAAAGAACAGAGAATGATGAAAAACGAACACGTATATCATTTGTTGACTGGCTAAATGAAATGGATGCTCAAGTATCAAAGTCTGATAATAGCAACAATCCATTTAAATGCAGTTCTACCCCGTGTCCTACATCTTATTTAGTAAACAGGCCCACATGTGGCTACGAGACACTATCACAGCAAACATCAAGAGCAACTAATCCATTTATTAGTGGGGCGGAAAATGAGCATATGCATGACAGTGGAATCAATACACAGGGCTACACAAAGACCACTTCAGCAAATTTGAACTACCCACACTCAGTGTGCACAGAGTTAAACGGATGCTTCAAGGCACGCCCACAATAAATTGCCAGCCATGTAAACATGATGTCTGTGCAGCTCAGCATGGTTTTCGTGAGGTTGAAGGTAACATTTTGTATTCCAATGTCGATGAGTGTTATCTACCAGAGCTTACTAGGTCCAGCCAACGTGGAAGGAAACCACGTCGGACATTCTGGGACCTTTCATCAGACAGTGGGGAGGAGTGCAATGATAACAGAGAAAGGATCCTACACTGCGACCAGGTCAGTTTGATGGCTCTACTTCATGGAGAGAGTTCCTAAACCGCTTTGAAGATTGTGCCAGAGCTAACCATTGGTCTGAAAGGACAATGACTGTGCAGATGAGGTTTTGTCTAGTAGGCGCAGGTGCAGTGATCCACAAGAATCCCAGGTCCAGCCGCTGGGATTATGCACACATAGTAGGGGAAGTGGAGGCTGCATACGGCCCTTCGTCCGAACACGCTGCTGCCATTGGAATAGAGCTGAGGCAGAAGGTCCGCAGGGCAGGTGAGCCACCCCATGTGTTAAGGGACGAAATTTATGAAAAAGTATCAATTGCTTATGCAGATCGCTCTGAGAGGGAACAGGACCCATTAGTGTCGAGGTGTTCACTAATGCCATGGGAGATGCCGATATCGTGCAAAGACTGCTGGAAGAGAGACCACGCACTCTGGCCCGCGCCTATGAGATTGCACACAGGTATGAAACCACGCCCGAACAGCCACTAGTGTAACGCAACTTATGCAATCTGCCATAAGACCAATGGAACGAAGGACTAGAGCAGCAGCAGTTCGTGAATGTCCGGACAAGAGTGGAAGTGACGAGGAAAGTTCGGTTCCGTCAACCCCGCGAGACAGAAAATTCAAAAGCAGAATTCAAAGCTCAAAAAATTCATCAAGAAGAGTAAAATCAATTGGGAAGAGATTGTCTGTCACAACTGCCAAGGCATTGGTCACATGAGGCGGAACTGTCCTTCGCCCAGGCTCAACCTGGAACGTGTGACTCCACCACTTCCTCGGCCTAAAGAGACCCAGTCTGCCTCCACAGTTCTCAGAGTCAAGGGGAGTGGGCCAGAAATGTGCATTCATCTGCTGTTGTATGACATGGAAGTCTGTGCCCTGTTGGACAGTGGGGCCAGGAGGAACGTGTTACCTCGGCTCTGTTATGAAACCATCAACGCTGATGTAAGACCCCCACTCAAGCTATCCACTGTACAGGCCCTGCAAGGAATAAGCCCTATAAATGTCGATGTCCTCGGGGAAGTTGATGTTCCAGTGCAAGTTGGAACCCAAACAGTCAGTGTTAATTTCATTGTAGCAGATGTAGCCGAGGGCACAGAGGCCATTTTGGGGCATCCATTCTGAGCAGGCACGGGCACGCCTTGACTTTGGCAGTCAGAAGATTGTATTGTTTGGCGAACAGATTCCGTATTTCAACCCAAAGAACAAGCCCAGGGTGCACGTGGTCCGCATAGCACGCACAGCTGTCCTTGAAGCGGACGTGAATACATCATTCGGCAATGCACATTTCCGGGAGCCAGTACAGGGCGACGTGTTGCTGAGTCCAACTAAAGGCTTCATGGAGAAGCATCAGGTGATGGTGGCACGGATTATAATCGGTGCCCAGCCAGGTAATCGAGTTCCCGGTAGACTGTACAACCCAGGTACTGTTGCTGTTAAGGTGAGGAAGGGAGTAATTGCCGGAATCCTCCAGCCTGCCGATGTGGTTCAGGCCCCCACTGCAGACCTGCCCCCAGCGGATTCATGTCCTGCAGTTGTCCCAAGTCATTTACAGTCGCTGTATGCAGAGAGTACAAGGGATCTGAGGGAGGCAGAACAGCGTGATCTTGCAGAGCTGCTTCGTGCATACAGTGATGTTTTTTCCACTGGACCGACAGACCTCGGCCGCACAAACCTTGTCCAACATGACATTCAAACCCGGCCTGGCCCACCTGTGAAACAGCAACCGCGTAGAATGGCATTTGAGAAACAGCACAGTGCCGATGAACAGATCCAGCAGAATCTCAATGTTGGCTTAGCCTCCCCAAGTAATAGCTGCTGGTCTTCACCCATTGTGATGGTGCAAAAGAAAGACCAAACGCATCGACTGTGTGTAGACTACCGGACACTAAATGAGCGCACCATAAAAGACGCTACCCACTCCCAAGAATCCAAGACACACTAGACACTCTGTCCACAGCAAAGTGGTTTAGCACATTGACCTTGCCTCCGGTACTGGCAGGTGGAGTTGACCCCACAGGCGAGACAGGCAGCCGCGTTCTGTAGCAGGAAGGGGCTCTTTGCGTGGAACGCCATGCCGCTTGGCCTTTGCAACGCCCGGCAACATTCCAGCGTTTGATGGATCGTGTCTTGGCTGGAATGCAGTGGGAGATCTGCCTAGTATACCTAGACGACATCATTGTGCTGGGCAAGGACGTTAAGGAAATGCTTCAGCGCCTGGCAAAGGTGTTTGAAAGGCTGCGCCCAGGCCAACCTGAAATTGAAACCTGCCAAGTGTTGTCTCTTCCACCGCAGGGTAGTTCTACCTGGGCCACATTGTCTCAGAGCACGGTATAGCTACTGACCCTGAGAAAGTGCGGAAAATTCGAGAGTGGCCACAGCCCACAGGCGTTATTGAAGTCCGCAGTTTGTGGGGCTCGCATCCTACTACAGACGGTTTGTCAAAGACTTCGCCGTAGCAAAGCCCCTTCACAACCTGCTAAGGAAACATGCCCGATTTCACTGGAACCCTGAGAGCCAACAAGCCTTTGATAAGTTAAAGGAGATGCTTACTACAGCCCCCATCCTCGGCTACCCTATGGACAGTGGTGATCTTATTCTGGATACAGATGCCAGCAACTTCGAATCGGGCTGTGCTGTCTCAACTGCAGCAAGGAGAGGAACGTGTACTTGCATATGGAAGTCGGAGCCTGACGCCAACTGAACAGAATTACTGCACCACACGGAGAGAACTTTTAGCAGTAGTGGAGTTCACAAGACATTTCCGTCAGTACTTGCTGGGCAGGTCCTTCACTGTACGCGACAGACCATAGTAGCCTACAGTGGCTAATAAGAATGAGAGAACCAGAGGGGCAGTTGGCCAGGTGGCTCGAGAAGCTTGGGGAGTATGACTTCAAAGTTGTTCATCGCCCTGGGCGCTGTCATGAAAATGCTGATGTGCTTTCCCGGAGGCCATGCCGTTCAACTTGCCCCTGCAACCTTAAGAATCCCATCTTGAGTAGCCCTCAGCTCTGTCACCAGGCAGTCCAGTGTGACTTTGACGGGAAACCTGTAAATAATGTACCTACAGCAGTTACCACGGAGTCTTGTCAAGTGGGGGTAGTACAACATGCCGTCACTGCCAGTACTTCTTCCTTCTCTGGGTGGACTACTGAAGAACTGTGTGCTGCCCAAGCAGTTGATCCTGATATTGCCCCCATCCAGAGGTGGATGAATGAAAGCATGGAACGACCCTCCTGGGAAGACGTGTCACCCTACGGGCCGGCAACGAAAGCCTACTGGAGTCAGTGGCAAAGACTGTACCTAAAGGATGGTACTCTGGTACGACGTTACTACCTGAATGAGACCCCTGAGTTTTACCCCCAGATTATCCTGCCGCGAGTTTTCCGGGAAGATGTCATGTACCAGATGCACGAGGGGCCAGTGGGTGGACATTTCGGTGTGGAGCGAACGCTATTCCGGCTGCAGAACAGGTATTATTGGTACAAAATGCGAGAGGATGTTTCACTTTGGTGTTCCACATGCACCAGCTGTGCTGCAAAGGCTCGACCATTAAAGAAGCCTCAGGCGCCAATGGGTACCGTGCGAGTGGGTGCCCCTATGGAAAGGATTGCTGTTGATTTGATGGGCCCCATGAATGAAACGGAACGCTACAATCGTTACATTCTTGTAGTGCAAGATTATTTCACCAAATGGGTGGAAGCGTACCCGTTGTCCAACGACCAGGCTGTCACTGTGGCACAGGTTATAGTCACTGAATGGGTCTGCCGTTATGGGGCACCACTTACCCTCCATAGTGACCAGGGCACCAATTTTGAATCAGAGGTCTTCCAAACAATGTGTGAGCTGCTCGACATTGACAAGACCCGTGACAACCCCTGCTCCGACCTCAGTCAGACGGGCAGGTCGAGCGATTTAATGCTACTCTACAGAAAATCCTAGCCACAACCTCTGAGCGATGTCATTGGGAATGGGATCTGATGGTTCCCTGTGATGGCTTACCGAGCGACCAAGCACAGTTCAACTGGATTTACCCCGAACATGATGCTCTTCGGCCGGGAAATAACAGAGCCCATTGACCTGGTCGCAGGAAAGCCCCCCAACAACACACTGATCCAAGCATTCCCACAATATGTGGTTCAGATGAGGGAAAGGTTGGAGTTGGCACATCAAGTTGCAAGGAATGCACTTGGCCATTCGGTGGAGCGTGCTAAAAAGCAGTACGACAAGAGAGCAGCCAGGACACACTACAAGGTCGGTGATGCGGTGTGGTACCTTGTCAAGGGAACGAAGCGAGTGAAAGACAAAATCAGGAAGTTTCTTCCCAACTACGATGGTCCTTACTTTATCCTGGGACATCTGGATGACTTAGTGTACCGGATCCAGAGAAACCCAAGGACTAAAGTAAAAGTCGTTCACCATGACAAGCTCAAACCTTACCATTCTCGGCAACACCTGGAGAACAGCTGGGTGTTTAAAGACTCTGAAGTTTGGAAACCTCAGGAAGTTCCTGCCCCAAGCCTGAGAGCAGATGGAGCTGAACTTGACTTGGATCTGTCTTGTCTCTTCACGGAGGAAACTAGAGATTCCAGCGATCGAGACAGCATGCCTCTCATGGATGACACCGGTGTGCCGATGACAGAGCAGGACACAGAGGATGTTCATTGGAGAGAAGGTAGTGCAACAGGATTTAACAGGGACTGTTAACGGCCAAATGAGGGGTAGGCCGCAACGAGTCAGGAGACCACCGAGGAGGTTTGGAGACTGGACTAATTGATTATTAAACACTTAAGGACAAAAGAGAGCAAGAAAGAATACTTTGTTGGCAATTTGTTATTGTTCTACTAAAAAACATCGATGCATGTCATCTGTGGAAATGTATTATTTTATGTGTTCCCTTTGTAACCCGGTGGATTTTGTTGTTTACCATTTTGTTGTTAAGGAAACAAGCCAAGAGTATGTTTAATTAAGCCGGCATTGTTTCAGTTGTATGCAATGGCTGTTGTTAATCTCTTCCCTTCTGCAGGCCAGTATCGGAGAAGTCAGCGGTCACTTAACTGGACTTAACTAACTACCTCGCTAGTCCTGTTGGGACTGAATTACTATTGCTTAAATGAAGGACCCCTTACAAAGCTACTCTTTAACCCCTCCCGTAACGTGCTATCCTTCAACCTTATGGACTGTTACCCTGTCATGTGGGATTGGAATATATCGGCCAGTGCCTCCATTGAGCGGAGTTCCTTGAATGGACTGTATGCTTTGATAATGGAGCTGCCTATGGACTGAAAAAAAAAAAAAAGAAGGAAAAAAGAAACGAACATGGGAAAAAAAATAGAAATATGGGTAGACATGGTGTTGAATGTATATCTGCCTTCTCTTAATATTGTTAATCTATGGTTACATCTTCATTAATGTGTGTGTGATGTATTTTGTAGCAGTCAATCCATGGTGCTGGAGTTGTGTTAAGTTTAATCACCATCCAGAGTGGGGGTAGTGTTGCGGGAGAGAGGAAATGGGAGATGCCCCTTTAAGACGGCTATGCACGGGAGTTGTAGTCAAAAGTGAGATGCATTATGTGTAGAGTAGTTCAGTGAAAAATGTGCTAGAGTGACGGGTCCTCACTGCGAGCCGCGCAGATAAAACAGAGAAGAGAGTTGTGTTTTGTTTTATTTTAAGTCCACCCGGGAGCTATTTTTGCACTGTAAACCTGACAGTACAAAGCCGAGTAAAGAAATGGCATGCATTGATAACTTTGTCCGTCTCATCCATTTGCACGAACATGAGTTTACGAGTTGTTACGCTGCCGCCGGGAGTTTTTGAAGCGGAGGAAGTAACAAAGGACATTAATTTTCTTTTCTACTCCTGCATCGTGTGCTTTATGCAGCCTGCATCTGACAGAATACCGGAACTCCAAATAGGAAAATTGTGGTGCTTTTCCTTTTTTTTTGTTAATTCCTCTCCCCTCCTGGATGGATTTACCAGCCGTCTGGCTCCTTGGGCCACACTAGGGACTTGTTAGATCTGGCATGCCTCACTCATTTCCCTGACCGCTCACTTTGTGTCTTTTACTACACCAGCCTGAGCGAGCGGTGTTAGGCACACCTACCAGTGAACGATCCAAAAGAGGAATTTTGCCGCATTTGTGAAATGAGTGCTGGTGAGTTGTGGATTACAATTCACCGTCTGTCCAGTTAAGGACCTCACCAGCCCCACTCCAGTCCCAGAAACCAGCCAGCCGTCATTACTGAGTAATCGCCTGAGCCCACCGCAGACAGCACCGTGTGAAACCACCACTGAGCCATTCATCGCCCCAGGGCCTGAGCCCCAAAACACGTCTGACCAGGTGCGTGAGCCAGCAACTTGCTCGTGGAGATCTAGGACACTCCTGCCAGGTGAACTGCATTTGGCCTCTGGGAGTTATTTTGAGGAACCTTTAGACGTTTGTCAAGAGGATTTGATTGACTGGTTTGGAGAGGTTTTTCCCAGTTACCCTGAACATCCATTCTATGTTTCCTGAGTCCAGCTCTCCTGTGTCTCCTGAGCTCCCGATGACTCTTAAGCTCACACCCATTCTCCCTCTCTTGCCTCCTCTTATGCCAGCCAGTTCCTTAGCCTTGTCTCCGCTGGTGCCTGTCAGTCCATCAGCTCACCCTCAGTCTGCACCATCTGGGCGCTCTGATCTGCCTCGGGACGTCAAGTCTCCAGCTCTGCCTTGGTATGAGGATGCCTTGTCTCCGCCTCCAGTAAGTCTCCGAGTCCTGGACTCCACCTCGGTCCTTCGACCCATTGGCTCCGTCTTGGTTCCTAGCTCCTTCTAGCTCCACCGTGCTCCACTGTCCCTTTGGATCCACCTTGGTCAGTCGTCGTCCATCGATCGCTACGGGACTCCACTCCTCTGGCTTTGCCTAGTTACTCCGTCCTTCTGGCTCTATCCGGCTCCGACACTAATGTGTCCCTGGAGCACAAAAGCAGTCTTAAGTCGCTGGGGTATATTTGTAGCAATAGCCAAAAATACATTGTATGGGTCAAAATTATACATTTTTCTTTTATGCCAAAAATCATTAGGATATTAAGATCATGTTCCATGAAGATATTTTGTAAATTTGTTACCGTAAATATATAAAAATTTAATTTTTGATTAGTAATATGCATTGCTAAGAACTTCATTTGAACAACTTTAAAGATGATTTTCTCAATATTCAGATTTTTTTGCACCCTCAGATTCCAGATTTACAAATATTGTCCGATCATAACAAACCATACACCAATGGAAATATTATTTATTCAGCTTCAGATGATGCATAAATCTCAATTTTGAAAAATTGACGCTTAAGACGATTTATCTTCAGAGCTGGTTGATTACTTACAAATTGTTGATTCCAAATTACATGACCAAAATTGTAGTTAGTAACGTAATCCATTACATTACACATTCTAGGTAATATAATCAGACTACTTTTAGATTACTTTTGACTTATCTCGTTCATTGCATTGATTTAAATAGTATAATCTGGTACCATATAGATATAAAATATGGAATAAAGTATATTCCATTTGTTGTTATCAACAACACGAAGTGCATTAAACATATTGTGTCAAGGTTTCCCAAACTGGGTTTATGCAGGGATTTATACGCTTATTGAAAACCTATTTTTTGTATCATAAAATTTTTACAATAAAACAAATTTTAAAAAACACTTACTGAAAAAGTGAAACATTTTTTGTTTATCTGCATGTCATGAAAACATGAACATACAAATGTGATATTTCATTGTTAAAATATTTATTTTACAATCTCAGGGGTACTTCAAATACAAATATATTAGATGATCAGACAAAACAAAAGAGCATTTTGATTAGTTTGAAAGACAAACGCCTTCCAAATGAATGCATGGTAAAATAACCGACTGAGTGATAATTAAAATACAATTAGTGTGTTCATTAGTTGATACAATGTTGAAACTCTTATACTCTGATGATTTTTGTTTAGTTTTTTCCTCTGTATTACTGTTTGATGCTTTCCCCACATTTCTAGGTAATGGTTACATTACCCAGATTACATGTAATCAGCTGTGTATATTGATTAGTGCTCCGTTTATTGAACCTGGTGATGCAATCATTTGACGTTGTTATGATGCGCTTCGGGATCACTTGAAACACACTGGCAGGCGTGCTGAAGCAGATTGGGAATAAACGTTACAGGATCACCGGAAGCAGGGTTGAGGATCTCTATGCTCGTGCACTATAGTGGAGTGAGGTGAGCAGGCGTCGCGCGCTGCAGGGGTTAACGAGCGCGTGCGTCACAGACCGAGCGGATCCAACTTTCAACATTGATCAGCGAGCGACTGACTGAATGAAACATGAAGGACCGCACACAAGAGCTCAAGCATGTAAGTAATCAGTCAGGACAAACTGTATATTGATGCACTTGGAAGGACAGATAATAATCATTATACTGTCACTCTAATCGACTGCGATGATAGTTGTATTTAATGTGCAAAGTTGGCACGGAAACGAGTTGTTTTCATTGTTGTATTAATTTTGGACATGCTATAATTTCCTTAATTTGAGTTGGATAGATTGGAAGAGGCTCGTGCACACAATTCATGAGGTTGCCTGCTCGTGAGATGTGAGACTGAAATTAATAATGTTAAAGGGTTTTGTGCATATACAGCAAACCATTGTTTGCTGTATATTATCATCATAAAGTTCACTGAACAGATGTAATCGACTTGGGTCTTATATTATATGATGCTTTGACTGTGATTTTCTACATGGAGTGATTTGAGTTGAGCACATAATCATTAACTATCCTCACTATCACTGAACAAACAGAAGACATGAGAGTGATTCTGTCCTGCTGTGTGTCATGTATTGACATGGCTTTAGCTTTTAGTTCACCAGCATCAACCCACTGCACTGTTAGTATCCAGGTGTTTGTGACACAGGTGTCCAGTGTGTGACACTATGACCCAGGCATGATGAAAGTGAGTTGAACTGGCTGCTGAGGGGTAAAACTGATCCTCTGTAGTCTGTGATGCTACAGTGTGTTGACAAGTGAAATGAAAAAGCATTATTGTCGAGCACCTGCACATGAGGTCCGAGCAAGCTCAGCCTCCGGCGCTCTCTCGTGAAGCCAACACGGACTAAAACTGTAATTCATCGACTGGCCGCTGGAGGCTCCATAGACTCCTCATGTTAAAATGCCCAACTTTACAGCAGAAAAAAACATGTTTACAGCCTGGTGCAAAAAATAGTTTTGATCTATATAGCTATATAGCAAATTTTTTGGTGATTTTTTTTAATTACTCCGTTTAAATTATATTAAACCTTTAAAGTTCTGCATAATTAAAAGCGTGGTCACTTGAGTGACAGGTGGATTGCCGGTGCCGTCACCACTGTTGCGCTTGGGGGGCGTGGTTTCAGCAACCAGCTCCTCCCACATCCCGCCTTTTTTTTATTATTTTTTTTATTAAATGACAGTCATATTACAGCCAATGAACATAACAGCAGTCATTCCAACATATTGTATAGAAAAATATTAAACCGACTACAATATGTAAAATATGAGAACATACATAAAGAAATAAAATAATTAAAAACAATAATTAAAAAAGAAAAGGTATGAGACAATTATACAAATAGCGTAAAAGATTCACATATAGACCTAGTGCGTTTTGCCTTACTATTTTTCAATCCTAGTAGTAAATCAATATAATGTTTAATATCTATCTGAAATAACATATCCCGCATTTTTGCCCACTTTCTATTATCCGGGAGTGACGCGAAGCCAAGATGGCGCCGGCTGGCTCCGCCCACTTTGAGCTTCAAAAAATGCTCTTCAGAAACCTACGGGTGACGTCACGGACACTACGTCCATGTTTTTTACAGTCTATGGGTCCGACGCTAAAGTGCCCTTGTCTGTGATTTCTGCCGAGGCTAGAGGTGTGCGATATGAAGATTTTTGATCGTGGATGATAAAATGTCTGTACATACTGTACAGCGCCACATACATTCACATCAGTGTTAACTCAGCAGTAGAGTTAACTTACTCTCACGGGACACTGCACTTATTCACAATCACAAAAGTACATGATCTGCTTTAAAGCTTATCTTTAAGTTAAGTTATGTTTTAAGCTAATACTGTCAAAACACATATAGTTGGTTATGTCTAAAATGAAAGTTAACACCTGAGAGAAACAGAAGCGTGCATGTATATTAGATGCGTGCAGCTCTTAAAGGGACAGTACTAAACATGCAGCCATCATTAAAGACATAAAAAAAATGTATTTCTGTCATTATTTACTCACTCACATGTTGTCCCAAACCTGTATTAATTTCTTCCTTGTGCTGAACAGAAAATAAGATATTTTGAAGAATCTGGATAAGTTGCTGGTCCACATTGACTTTAACAGTGGGGGGGGGAATATACAGTATATGTACAGTAAGTCACTGTTGACCAGCAACTGTTTAGTTTTCCACCTTCTTCAAAATAGCGTTTATGAAACTCATTCAGGTTTAAAACTACTTTTAAATGAGTAAATGAAGGTATAAAAAAAAAAAAAAATACTTTTTGGGTGAATATTATTCCTTTAATCTTAATAAAACACCAAACACAAAGAGAAAAATCCCTCTCTAGTCTTGACTTAAACATTTTAATACAGCTGCTTTAATAGGAATAAATCTATATAGTGTTTTATTTTTATATTTGTTCATTTAGTTTCTTGAATGCTCTGTTAAATATACACCTATTATAGCCTACCTGAAAATAAAACACTGTTTATTTTATTTGTATATTATGTGTATTTGTCATGTGTATATTTGCTCTAATTTTTTAATAACAAAGATAAAATAATGACAACGATTTTTATCTTCACACACTTTGGCCTAAATATCCGCCATACTTTTATATATTCTGCTACATTTGTAAGGCTTTGTGTTTATAAGAGGGAAACTAGTTTGGCTGTAATGCTCAAACAACTTGCAAAATAGAAAAACCAACAAGACAAAGAATCGTGATTAAAATCGTGCAATTTCTGATGTTTTTGCCATATCGCCCACCCTTAGCCGAGGGGGACCAAACCCATGCATTGTGCCCTCGTAACGCCGGTTTGCCCCTCCGGAGGCCTGTGCACGCCACTGGTCAGTTTAGTGACTTTTCATCAAGGGGCAACACATGCCAAGTATAAGTATTTACTGGGAAATGTTTACCTTTAATAGGGCAACTTTCTTACCTTCCCAGGTGAAAAACAAGTGCACTTCCATAATGTAATTAAAGTGCTCTATTTTCTATTTACTTGAACCCATCTTTCATACACTAGTTGTCACGAATCCGATCTTTGGCCTTCCGCCCGATAGCCACCAGAGGTCACCCTTCCATCGAATTAACTCTTGCACTACACTACTGTTGCACGTCACCCACGGACTACAATTCCCATCATCCACTGCACTGACAACACACACACACACACACACACCTGATTACACACACTAAAGCAGCAGTTCTCAATTCCGGTCCTCGCGCCCCCCCGCTCTGCATATTTTGCATGTCTCTCTTTGTTAACACACCTGATTCAGATAATCAGCTCGTTAGGTGCGCTCCGTGCATGAACTGTGTTCTGATTGACATGCTCCCTACACAGGGTCCATTGCTCCCTACACAGGGTCCATTGCTCCCTACACTGTGTCCATTGCTCCCTACACAGGGTCCATTGCTCCCTACACAGTGTCCATTGCTCCCTACACAGTGTCCATTGCTCCCTACATAGTGTCCATTGCTCCCTACACAGTGTCCATTGCTCCCTACACAGGGTCCATTGCTCCCTACACAGTGTCCATTGCTCCCTACACACAGGGTCCATTGCTCCCCTACACAGTGTCCATTGCTCCCTCACACAGGGTCCATTGCTCCCTACACAGTGTCCATTGCTCCCTACACACAGTGTCCATTGCTCCCTACACAGGGTCCATTGCTCCCTACACAGTGTCCATTGCTCCCTACACAGTGTCCATTGCTCCCTACTCCCTGAGCAGGGAAATCCGTTGAAGTTTACTTCACTTCAGAACATTCATTAATGGATTTGCGCTGCGCAACATCTTCACGCACAGATGAGTGTGTCTGTAAATATATACAATTTAAATTCACATCTCGCACACTTCAATGCACTATGAATGGAATACGTTCGCTTCGAACTGGAATCATGGAGGAATATTGTGTGATGTCCACTTCGCAGGGCACTTGCGTTCGAATAGAACAAACGTCTGAAGTGATAAGAGTAACATA
This sequence comes from Gymnocypris eckloni scoliostomus, assembly GCA_027564155.1. Lineage (NCBI taxonomy): Eukaryota > Metazoa > Chordata > Actinopteri > Cypriniformes > Cyprinidae > Gymnocypris > Gymnocypris eckloni. The sequence continues at coordinate 26,041,914 of CM050417.1, forward strand.
CGAAATGTGCAGAGCGGGGGGGGGCGCGAGGACTGGAATTGAGAACCGCTGCTCTAAAGTAACTTCTTTGCTTCTTTCAAGCAAGCACTAGGCATGACAAGGGGGTGCAGTGTCCAACAATAATATAAAAGGAGGGATATCCAAATTTGGGAACACAACAGACAATGGGCCATCTAGTTGAAACCCTAACACAGGGGAGATAGCCCAAAGCATGAGGGATTCAGGGTACAGCCTGCTTGCGAATACCCTGAAATCAGGGGAGGCAGCCTAACATATCAAAAAGGAATGGGGCGGGCAACCCAAATCGTACATGCAGACCGAACGGAGGGAGCAAGGAACCCTGCTTCAATATCCACATATTTTGTGAAGGACAGCTCGCATCACCTGGGCCAAAGAGTAGATAGTCAAAGGGAACTCTCCTCAGATAGCCACCAACTTTGATGATAATACAGGTTTTGGGTTTTAAGTAGGGTTCCTTGCTTTCTTTTTTAGAAGTTCTCAGTTCTCACTGTAAACACACTGTCAGCCTTATCTGAGAACTTCTAAAAAGAGAGCAAAAACCCCCAAATCACTGGGTTTCATAAAAGGGATAGCCATCAAAGAAAACTGTTCTTAAATAAGTACATCTTTGATAAACTTCCCCTTAAAAGAGGTACAACTGCCATGTTCGATCCTGCCCACTACTTGAAAATGGCTAAAGACTTAGGGAAAGGTCAGCAGGGAACAGTTAAGGTAAAGGTCTTCACTTACAGAACACAAGCTTCTGGAGGACACATAAGTCTGAAGTAGTGAATTTAGGTAAAGCTAGTGGTTGTTTTTTAGGCAAAAACCAATGCCTTGAATTTTTTCGAGAAGCTATTTGTAGCCAGTGCAAATTGATGAACAAAGTTGTAACATGCACTCTTTTCAGCTCGTTAAAGACTAATCTTTCTGCCTCATTCTGGATTAGTTGCTAAGGTTTGATAAAGCTGGCTGGAAGACCTGCCAAGAGAGCATTGCAATAGTCCAGCCTGGACAGAAAAAGAGCTTGAACAAGAAGTAGTGCCGCATGTTCCAATAGAAACGCCTGATCTTTCTAAAGTTGAAATGCCTGATCTTTCTATAGACTTTCTATGATCTAATCCTGGTTTAGTCTAAGCCCTGTCTGTGAAACCGGGCCCATGTGTTTAGTACTAATGGCCAATCCAATTATTAATTGATATTTTTTTATATATATATAAGTATCGGTTCAGGCACCGTTACCGTTTTAAAAGTATCGATTTGGCACCGGTATCAAAAAAAAATAATGATACCCAACCCTACACGTGATAAAGCGATATTAAAATATCCCCCATTTTTGTTCTTTACCAAATCGCATCCTGGCAATACACAATACTGTATATTTCTCAGCATTTCATTTTCTGGATTTAATTTCAAACATATCATTTCACATCCTCCCCATTGTTGTCTTCCAAGCAATGTACGAATTAAAGTCTATGTAAACAAATAAAGTGAATGAATCTATGTTGGCTATCCTGTAAATTATGTGCTAAATTGGTTAAAATATAACAATTACAGTTTAAAACAAAGTAACCAGAAGTTAAAATCACTAAATAAAGTTAAATAGGAAGAACACACACATTCACTCATCTGAACATGTAAAAATAATAGCCATCATTTTTAGCCGTCAATAATAGCCATCATTTTTAAACTCCATAATAATAGTCCCTTTAAAGGTACTGCTCTTATGAAAATACAATGACTTGTGTTACATTGGAAACCAAAGGAACATACAAAGTACAAGAACAGAATCTGAAACATAATGTGACAGATGTCCAACAAGACATATTTTATATTTTAGTGAGATTTATTGCTTGGTTCTATTCTATTGATGCTGTGCCATTGAGTAGTCCTCATTGTCGAACCCTGGGTGCACTTATCTGGACTACCATAAAACTTCTCTGAAAGTGACATTTTAAAGGATAGAGCGAGATTACAGGAATCAGTGGATAGAGACTGCATGTATTGCATTAGGCTCGTTAGTTTCACTGTGTGATTATAGCTGTTAGATCACCCTCCACGCCAGAAATATCAGATCCAGCCCCGGAGACCAGAGCATGTCAGAAAATCTCAATTTTGTCTGGTAACAGAACAACAAGTCAGCAAAGTTGTCTAAAGCCAAAACCTGTTAAAAGCAAGTCTTGTCTGGTACCCAAAACTGCATTAACAGTCTTCTATCAGCCACAAAGTTGACTGAGAAAAGCAGCGAAGAGCAGAAGCCTGAGACAACGTAATGATGATAAAAAAGGAGCTTATTGATTAACTTTAGTTGTGTGTGTTTCGATGATTCGACTTTGTCTGACCAGCACAAATCCAACAAGTGTTATTATACCAAAATAAAAACAGCAATGGAAAATTACTGCTTTGCAATATCATCCCGTGACATTAAAAACTTTGAAATGAAGATATTCTCGTATCTCTTACTCATGAAGACAAATAGCCCTTGAAGCCACACATAAGAAGACTAAATAACAATGCAAAACTAATATAATATAAAAGAAATAAAGAAAGTAAAACACAACATAACTGCATGGTTGCTCTCTTGAAGCAAAACACAGTTTGCATGTTAGGATCCTTAGATCCTTCAGAGCGGTTTCTTGCAGTGGTAGTTTTATTTCAGGCAGTTTTACAAAGAATAGTGACTCATAAACAACTCAATTCACATGCCAGCAATGACACTGAAGACGTTAAACTGAAGTAATTCAATTATGTGCTGACGGACTGATATTTATATTGTCGTTTTAGGAAGATACTCACAGAACTTAACAAATGTAAGTGTACAACTTGCTGTCTACATTCTCCTGGATAGCCTTGAAAATGATGTCGACATTTTCGAGCAGGTATTAGCATGGTATGGGTCCTACCTATCCAGTTGCTATCAGTTTATTTGTGTTACTGACCGACCAAACACAAGTTAAGCATGGAGTGCCACAGGGCTCAATATTAGGTCATCTGCATTTCTCATCATATAGTCTTCCTTATTGTGGTCCCATGAATGCCAGGTCAGTCTTGCATGTATTACACAAGGCAGGATTGGAGTTTTATAATTTTGTAAAACCTTTGCACACTTTACTGTATCATCTCTATAATGACTTTCTATCATGTCCTTCTACCCGGCTCTATACATGGCTCTGGCACTCATGTGGTCAAAATGTTTCATTGCCAGATCAAAAGACTATTTGCTAACTAAAATATCAGTGGACAATTTTTTGTTGTCGACATTGAGTGATTCGTCCTTAATGAATGTATGGGCACTTTTCTTGAAGTCAAGCTGGATAAATGCGCTTGCTAAATAAATACATTTTAATCACATTACAACTTTTCATGCAATTATTACAATGACAAGTTAATTTCTTTAATGATAATGAATCACCTAAAACGATTGTATTTCTGTTCATCAGGGAAAAGACCCAGAAGAGGTGGACGAGGTGGCTGTCAGCATTGAAAATGGTTTCATGGACGAGTTCTTTGAGCAGGTTTGATATTAACATTGCTTTTTCACTAATGAAACCTCCTCTGGGATTGCTGTTTCTTAATCAGCCACACACAGAAAGATACTGCTGCATAATGCTCTATAATGACAGAAGATGAACACGTCATGTTCATAAAACAGATTCACAGAAGGACTTAAACTTGCAGTCGCGATACATACGCAAAAATACACAATACATACTGTATATAAATCAGCATTCGACAAATGCACAGTACAAAACAGTAGATTTGTGTTTGAAATAGGAAAACATATTGATAAATAAAACTTTTTGTAAAACTCTCAGTATTGTTGTGACTCATAATCCATTTATTTGTGAATCAACTATCCGTGTGTGAATTTATTTGAAAATGTGGTAACACTTTATAATAACTGGCGCTATGAATCATTAGTTAAGCATTAGTAAATAGTCAGTTTATCATTTATAAAGCATTGTTCCGACATTAATAATCATTAGTAAGCAGTTTATAAATACAGCTATAAATGCCTTGTTCTTGTTCTATGTTTAATAATTGTATTTTCATACTTTATTACTGATCAATTTATCATTTGTAAATTATTAAGTTATTTAAAAAACAGTAATTTAGGAGTTGTCAGTGGTTCATTAGATAATTTAGGAAGTGTAAGTAAATGATTAATAAACTATTTAAATGTATATTTATAATGCGTATTATTTAGACCCATGATA